>OZ022499.1:17897939-18070439 GCA_963989385.1 Ctena decussata
TGAGATATAATTTCTATTTCTCGACCATGGTCAGGAGTTATATATTATGCAGTTGCTTATTGGAGCTTGACTCTCACAGCGATGGTGGTATTAAAAGTTCTTGTCCAAATGTATATGAGTGTCAAGTTTAATGATTGACATCCATATAGGGTCTGAGAAATACGATTGAGTCAGTGAAGCATAAGATACAAGTCAAATCCATACATGGATGGTGATGTTAAAATGGTTATGTCCATATGTAAATGTGTGTCAAGTATAATGGCTCTAAACCATATATAGAGACTGAGAAATATCACAAACAAAGTCAGTGAGTCGTATCATAAAGTCAGTGAAGCAAAACATAGGTCAAATCCATTCATGGATGATGGTGTTTAAATGGTCCTGTCCGTATGTTGGTTTGTGCCAAGTATCATGGCCCTAACCGATACAGGGACTGAGAAATATTGCAAAGACAGTGAAGCGTATCATAAAGTCAATGAAGCATAAAATGTACTTAAAATCCATACAAAGAGGTTGCTGCTGAAATGATCTAGTGTGTGCAAAGTATCATAACTGTTACCAACTGAGAAATATCATAAAGTCAGTGAAGTGTAAAAATGTAGGTCACTGCATTTCATGGTTGGTTACACTCACATGCCCTAGTCCAGATGAGAGTAATGACAGATATCATGACTCTAGCCCTCATAACTACTTTGAAACTGACTTGAACACAAATGCATAACATATATTAACCTAATTTTTTTCAAAGGTAGGTCACGGGTCATACATGGTGCATTCATTCAGGCGATCATGTTCTGATGTAAGTGTGTACTAAGTTTGATTACTTTGTGAGAAAAAGACCTAAACGCAAATAGTTAACATAGGTTAAACTGCTCAATGTCACGGACGCGAACGAGGACGCGAACGCGAACACGAACGCAAACGCGAGCACGGACGCGAACGCAAATGCATACTCGGACTACGACGTCGGGGTAAAGCATAAGTTATCCCTTGCTACGCAAAGGCGCGCTAAAAATGACAAAAAGGCATAACTCTGGTAAGAATCAGTGGAGCATTACCTCTGTAAAATATGATCATCTTTAGCACAGTATGTAATCACGTGACGAGCGGACAGTGACCGAAACCGGAAATTGCGACCCTGTCCGACGACAGTCGCAAAGTTGGCCTCAAAAATATAAGGTGAGTGACCTTCGCATTTTGCGTTTTTCTCTCCTTTTGCGTGTTAGTGGCTTGTTACAAACAAAGCGGGCAATTGATAAAATGCCAGTCTGTATTTAGCAACAACACAATGCGGTTGAAATGTTCTTTTTATAAACAAAGACAAGAAAACGTGAGGGTAGATCACCTCAATTTGGCAATTTCATCTCCGCCGAGCTTCGTTTCATAACGTTTAAAAGTCAATATTTCAAAAAACGAAAGATATTTTAACCATAGTTTGCGCAATAATCATTTTCCAAGTCTTTTCTAGCCATGTTTTAGCCTAGTCAGCAAAACATTTGAATTTTTAGGAATAAACAACAACACACCCCCTTCGTCATCGCTGTTCGCAAAATTGTTCGGTTGACATTTTACACTGTCCGAAAAATTGCAAGCGATATTTGCTTGACTTGGTATAGGCATATATCCCAGTTTTATATACTGGCGCGTAATGGCGTGACTACGTCTGTGACAGCAATGTTGAAATGAAGTCAACTTTTAAGACGATACAACCCTTTGTAAAAGCGTCATATGATAAACAGAATCTTACACCCGTGGTCATTTCATACGAAAGGTGTGTGTGTGTGGGGAGGGGGGGGGGGTCTGAATAAGGCTTGTTTCCTGAGCCCTATCAAAGTGGCTAATTTTTTGCTGATAAGTGGCATCACGAGTCTACTTTATCATAGCATATGTCGTTTGGTGGAGAGGCGGCTATTTTCCGAGAAATAAGCTCTTACAAGTGGGTGGGGTAATCACTAATGTCATATGTCATAATCGGCATATGTTAAATATTGTTCTGTTTCTTAAAGTCAATGCTGTTCACTAGTGGCTCTTGCTTATGTGGTTAGGGCAGTGTCTAAAGGTATCAATCACAACCATGTATTGTTCAAAAATGCGTTTTATATTCCAAAATATGGCGTTGAAATCACATGCATGTATTTTACAGAATTTCTATCAGCAACTTTCAAAATCTTGAATTCTGTTTTCACAAACATAACCTGGAGGTCCAGAATTAAATTGACATCACGCCTATAGCAGCAAAAGAGAATGTTATGCTCACATGAGATTCTGACCTAATTTTCATGGTTCACTGAGCAATATACTGGCTAAGATCACTTTTTTCAATTTTAATATCTATGGAAGCGTCCTAGTGACAGGTTAAGAAATATTTATCTCATACGTGGAAGATAGGAAGTCCTATGTAGGACTTATTAACTCCTACGTAGCAATAACTAACTCCTACGTAGGACTTACTAACACCTATGTAGTACATCATAAGTCCTACGTAGGACCAGGGCTTACTAACTCCTATGTAGGACATAATAAATACCCCCGTCCCCTTATGAAACTCGCCAAACGCTCGTTTATCAAAAATTTCATATGAAATGACATAACCACTCATGTAAGATCCTCTTTTTCTCTGCTTAACTAACCAGATATATTTGGCTGCCAAAACGGACCCCAGCTTTACTTAACCGGCAGTATACCTAGATATTTGATCATTTTTTATTTCCAACTTCTCATTCTTGAAAGTAAAAAAGTACAGAGGTTGCCTCCTTTTTTGAAAATACTACAAAGTTTTTTTGTTTTTTTTTGTTTGTTTTTTTGTTGTTGTTGTTTTATTGGGTTTTGTACTATTAACGCTATATAATCTTGCTACGCATTAAGGGCTGATTTTAAATTTTTAGAAAAGTGAGCATATAAAGAGCTTTAAATTGAAAAGTATGGATTGACTGAAGTCGGGGGAGGGGGGGGGGGAGGGGGGAGAGTCGGGTCGGGCGAGGGATAGTTTCCAGTGCTTGGGCGTCCTATTAATTTGGGTTATAGTAGGGCAAGGGCCTACTTCGCTTGCAGTAGCAGCGGGTGGGGTTGTTTGGACATTCATTTTTCTCTTCTGTGCCCCGCTCTCGGAGAGTTGGCTGGATATAGTTTGAAATACTGTCTCAGAGAGCCGTTGAACCCAACAACAACCTACCAAATAACCAACATCGAAGTCAGAGGAAAAGCGTTCGATTCCCCCAAATAGAATGGTTCCCAATTCATTCAAAAATACAGAGAAGAAAAAGGGGGAAATCATTCCCCCCCCCCCTTCTCCAATCTCACCACCTATGCTTTCCGACATTGCATGAGAAGAAATCGGTTTGGTCATCATCTACTTGTAGACGCGAATTTATATTTCGTACATATTCTTAATTTTTCGCTAGCCCTTTCAGTATTTTCGCTTTTTTAATGCGGTAATCCATGTCACCACACTGCATCGAAAGCTTGTTTTAGATCGGCGAAAGCACAAGACAAACTCCCTACGACAATATTTCAATCAAAATACAGAAAATAAATTCATTATCCACGCCTGGTAAACTATCACAGGTACCTCCGGTGGAGGTACCGATAAAAAGTTGTGACAGGCCTGTGACTGTCAAAAAATGACAACAAACGGTAGGTATTCCTCTTTTTTGACAAAATATAAAATAACCAGGGAGTCTATCAAAAATCAAAAATTGTTATTCGACCCTAATAGACATAAAGTTTTGTCACACATTATATCTCCTTGAACTTTCCATATTATCCAAAGATACGACCTTTGAAGTGGCTTTGATGTCAGCCCACAGTACTCAAAACATAAAGAATTCGGCCGTTTTTGGTCTTAAATGCAGTGATCTTGCATACGAATCTGTTTTTCTTGGTACCCTGTTGTTAAGGTAACCGCCTTGCTCAAATATAAATGTCGACTGACTACAAATAAGGCTTGATGTTTTCAAAACAACAGCTGGAGGTGCCTATAATGGTGTGGAGGTGCCTGCCTGTGATGTAAGCAAATATAGTGAAAATCTGAATAGTTATTGCAACTGGAAATATTGACATCTCTAAATCGCTACCTGGAAAGAATCATTCATTCAACGTCCCATTTGCCATCATAATGCGTATGTAATGAAATTCCATGTTAAAATTTCTAAAACACCATCTCAAAGAGTTATTGCCAAATTTGTTGCCGCTTCTGTTCGTCAAACATTGACGAATTTCACATAGTTGCTGAAAATTAACTACCTCATTCAGTGTTAGAATCGTTATGAAATGTGCGCTTAAATAAGAGACATTTTCGTGACTGGTGCTGACTGTGATCAGGAGGTGCTGACTGTGAGTCATTTCAACTTGTCAGAAATTGTCGAGGTCACACGTCATGCCAGCTGCACGTATGGTGTGTCAAATTGTCAAAATTGCCGATACCCGTCAACAAGCATACAAGTACAGTTATCTATAGTGCTCATCCTTTTGGTACCTCATATGTGTCGCTCGCACGTGTCGTATGACGCTCGCTATATGTGATAACTTTGTGGTAACTGGAGTGATAAGTCTACAAGTGATTCAGTCTGGCTAGTTTTGAATTGTTGGTGCAAGAATCCAAATACATCCGTAAGGCCTACAGATTACATCATCGGCAGGTGACATGTTCTCAATATTACACCTTTTAGTATATTGAAGTAATCGGAATCTTATTGTAAATAACCTGTTATTCAAAGTCTCCGAATAGCTACTGCATCAAATTTGGTAACAAAAGAGCACTTTTACTACATAAAAGTCATCTTCCGAAACGTTGTTTTTGCAAACGTTTCGAGTAGCTAGATTGGCGAGTGACCGCGACAATTTCTAACGATTTGGAATGACTAACAGGCAGTCATCACCATTCACAAAAACGCCGCCTCTAATTTCTCTTATTTCAGCGCATTTTATAACTATTCTAACACTGAATTAGGCAGTAAATTTTCAACAGCTACGTACAAATCCTCAATGTTTGACTAACAGATATGGAAACAAAACGGGCAACAACTCTTTGAGATGATCTGCTTTGGATTCTGGATTTCTGTTGTGAAGCATCATTGTGACGTGTTCTTATGTCCGCTTGTCTGTAGTCTTCTGGCAATAAGGTCACCTGTACAGCTGCTCGCTTTCTGGTTTGTTTTGTAATTAAAATAACAGAAGTTAGCCTTGTTTTCATCTGGGGTAGGTGAATTTCCACCTGTCTGGGAAAGAGCTCTTTATTCGGTTTACCATGCGCGTCTTTTATGAACTATTGTCAATGTATACTTACTTCCATCTTGGTTTTGAGAGCATGATGTAGAATCTGATTGTATAAGTTCATGATCATTGTCTGTCGTTTTAACAAAAAATGCTTGATAGTCGCATTATGATAGATTAAATTGCGACGTTGAATGAACGATTCTTTGAAGGCAGCGGTCTAGAGATGAAGAATATCAATATTTGCAACCGCTATAAATCTTCAGATTTTCGCTATATTTTCTTAGATTACAAGCACCTCCATTCCGTCACAGGCACCTCCAGTTGTTTTTTTTACCGACCCAGCCTTATTTTGGAGTTTATCGGCATTTATATTTGGGCAAAGAGGTTTACTTTGCGTCAGTGTATCCAGACAAACAGATTCTTATGCAAGAAAAGTGCATTTAGGACCCAAAACAACCGATTTGTTCTTGTTTGGAGTACTTTCGACTGACCTTAAAGCCCTTTCAAAAGTTATATCTTATGTATATATGTAAGGTTCCCGGGGATATACTGTGTGACAAAACTTAATGTATATAAGGATCGAATAGCATTCTTTGATTTTCAATAAACTCCATTGTTATAATGTATTTTATCAAAAAAGACGAATACCTATCGTTATTTGTTTATTTTTGGTTCGTCACAGGTAGCTCCGGATGCCTGTCACAACTTTTTATCGGTACCTCCGCGGAGGTACCTGTGATAGTTTACCAGGCGTGTTATCTGCAGTTGGAAAATCTTTTCTTAATCCACTTTGGCAATCTATTAGTAGCAAATGTATATAGCCTCTGTTACGCAGGATACCAGTAAATAATTTACTCAAACAACTCAAAAGCCTAAAAGACTGTAATTGCCATATTCGTTTTATCTCTTTTTGTGTGTAAATAGGTTTAATCTTGATCTTAATTGTTGACCGTGATGACTCTCTGATGAGTTAGGGGACCTCCATACGAACCGAACTACCAACTAATTGTGTGCACCGCAGCGGAGGGTGAGGGTGAAGGTTTGGGCCCAGTAAAACCGGTTTAAACCCCCCAGTAGTTATTACTGACCGTCCCAAGGCGGTACTTTTGTTGCGGTTGCATTTGTTTTATGTACGGTGCTGTTTAATTTAGTGTGTTTTCAGTTTAATCCTTCTATCATTAAAATAGAAAATAGGTAAAAATAATTGTTAAATGTTTTTCATATAATTTGCTTAGTCCGTTGTAACCCGTCTGTTGGTCTAAATTATTTAGTTCAATAAAGATAGCTGAGTTGCAATCTATTTGGGAAAGAGCTGCTGACTCGGCTTATCACTTGTAAATTATTGTTTGTTGGGATGTCTTTGTCAATCTTTCCCTTTGATGTTGGGGATAGGGTTTGGGATCTGATTCAGTCAGTTCCTGAAGTGTAGTTACTCTTTAAATTTTTAATCATTCCGAGTCATCAACTTTTAAGCAGAATACCTGTATTAAAGTTCCAGAGCACGGCATTTTCCTACAAGACTGCTTGTGCGCCAAGCGAAGACTCAGATCAGCTTGCAAATCCGCGAAGTGTCATTGGATTCTTCAGTGTCCTGCTGAAGAAAGCTAGGATTTTAAGCTACTTATAAAGCACCAAGCACTACGGATCATTTTATTCGGGATGAAAATACTTTCAACGATGCATAAAAATGGGCTATGATTATGGCTACATTTTACACACTTTTTTCAATAATACATAAAGATGGACTGTGACTGTACTGTAGGTCTTACTGGCCAGGAGTGGTTTCTGTAGCATTACATATAAGTACATAAGACAAATACCCCTGTGTACCCCAATTTGTATAAGGAAAAGTGATATTTGCAGGGATGAACATTTACTTTCTTTTTACTGCTAAAACCATATCCTGTAGGCGACAAGTGTCCAGCATTTGTTTGGATCAGGCTCTTTCAATGAGCACCCCACAACCTATGTTTGGATCATAATTTATGAAAATAGCTTTAAAAGCACATCTCAATGTGATCAATGCACTGGTCTTGAAAAATACATTATATCGCGTGGGCCGTGAACAGGGTTGGGAGAGTTAGGATGGCTGGCGCTTAAAGTCATATGCCGGTTCTCCTTTGGACTATTCTGATTGCCCCTGTAGTACAATTATACGTGTGTTTCACTATTACTACAGGCAACTTTGCGGACAGTCAAAATATTGACATCGGCAACTTTTCGACTCGTCCAATTTCAATTTTGTGGACAGTTGAATTGCTTAGGGTACAATGACAAACTGCTTATAAAAATGCCAATTATTGGTGTTTCTATATTAGGGCAGATATTTTTGCACACATAATTGTAAAAACTTTCCTTGACTTGGAAAATTACAGCAACAAAATAACGACCAAGTTATGTTGACCAGGGCAGTTTTGTTCCATCGTCCCGTGATTTCATGATATGTTTTCTTGATTAAGACGACAACTTTAAGGATTTTCCGCAGCTTTCTTCACCACAGCTGCTGAATATAACCAGGTATTCACACTGCATTCATCTGTGTTGTAGAGGTAATCCACTGCAAGCCTAAAGTTGCAAAAATACAAGTTTTTTTTACCTTGGAATATGAGGCCAACTTTGCGACTGTCGTCGGACAGTGTCGCAATTTCCGGTTTCGGTCACTGTCCCCTCGTCACGTGATTATATATTGTGTTTAGATCATTTGAACAATGACTGGAAAGTTTCATCAAAACCCCTTGAAAACTGTTAGTCTTAGAGGAGTTGGGGAGACAAGATTGAGTCTACGGACGAACGGTCGAACGGACGATTGAACCCATTACTATAGTAGAGAAGCTGAATGACCACTTGTTTGGGAAAGAGCTGCTCATTCTGTTTACTGTGTGTGTATTTCCTCAGCTTTTGTCAATTTGCATGTGTGCTTCTTTCCCTTTCTCTTTGAGGGCTGGATGTTGGATTTGATTTTATGAATTCCGGATCATTGCCTATCTTTCAAATTTTATATGTAAGCTTTGCAAAGAGTCGGTCAGCCCAGATAAACGGCTTTATGCATTGATCAGAATAATTTTGCAACCGTTTGTAAACAAAAGAACGCATTAATGCGCTCGCATGCAAAATTACCTTCAACCAAATGCAGCAGCACGCCAGTATATTGGTCTTACTAGTTAAACCATATGTAATTTCGAATCATTTGAAAATTCAGTTAATTTTGTCATCAAATAATAATAAAAGAATTATTTCAGAATATCTGCTTCATACTCAACTGTCTGAACCAAAGCAAAGATGGGACTATCACATTAATTTCACATTTCATTCAATTCAGAATATTTATTCTGCATCACTGAATTTTTAAAAATCGCGACTTAGACCACTTAGGTTCTGTTACCCTAATTTAACAATATTACTTTATTGTTGTAACTAGGTGCACCCATAGCAATATGTGACGGCGACAAAGTACACTCAAGAGATTTGAAAACGCTACATCGAAATTTTAAAATTTAAAGCTTTTAAACCAAGACACAGATTTATATATATGATGCTACACATATCAAATGGCTTCTATATGCCCTTTCTTTTATTTCCATCTTCTATGTCTGGTATGTGACGTCAGATATTGTGTCATTTTCATAACGAGGTTATGGCAGTTGGTAAACACTTTTTCGGAGAAGATATTTTTGTGAAATTAAACGTGTCGGATGATTTACAATCCAGATAACTACAGATTTTGGACCCAGCCTTTGTCATTTAGTAACCAAAGGCCATTATCTTAGATTTGCTTTGTGTTTTTTGGTTTGCTGATAATAAAGAAAACACATAAAATTATTTTGCCAAAAACTATTTCATTTGAGGAAAACGGGGTTTAATCAGATATACCGCAGACATCCGTTTTGTCAGAAAACAGAAACTAGAATTAATTATTACGTGTAGCAACACCCAAACCGTCAAAAGTAACTGACGTTTCCGTAAGATGATACTGACAATATCCTTACAAACATGTGCATCCTTTTACTTGGTTATCATTCCAAACAATGGGTCTCTGGATTCCAAAGCACTTCTCGCAAACTGGAGGACCCATTGTCTCTATTATACTTCAAACAGTATCCCATGTGTTTTCCATTGAAAAGGTGTAGCGTTTCTATTTCTCTTGAGTGTACAAAAATAGGCAGTGATCAGGAATTAATACATCCTTATTCTATATTCCGCTCTCAAAAAGCGACGTCAGTTTAACGCAGCCAACGCTCTTTGAGACAACAGAGATATCTTTCACATATTAGAAATGATATCCTCTTGTTTCCGACGAAGGCAATCAATATTTAAGGTTCCACTGTTTAACTCTGTTAACTCTGGTTGCTTTGAATTGAGAAAGAAACTTTATGTCAAGTTGTCAAAGACAAGTGGTTTCAAACATCAATAGACAATTTTCAGTACCTCGGCAAACAAAACCATGAATCATGTTTCCGCTTCATAAACTGAACATTTTAGTGGTAGGTCAATCTTAAAAGTGCTGCTTAAATTCTTGTGTACGATATGTAGTAAATACTCTGCAAAAATTACCTGACCACTTTCATTCATTTTGTTTTGGGATTCTATTCATGTTATAAAGTGGACCTTATTTATAATTCTGTATGACCAAATTATAGGAATTTGTCGTACATTTGTCATGGAAAAATTCTACTCTCCTCGTGAGGTAAGCGCATATGCAGTTTCTCATATTTTAATGCGATCTCATCGGCGGGGGAGGGATCATTCATAGTCATTTTGTCACTCTTTGTCAACAGAATCGATTTAACCTTTAAAGTAACGATATTTTTTGTCCACAGACTGTAAGAGTGTAAAGCATACCTTCTCCTGTTATTTTCAAGTATAAGATTTTTTTGTATCAGATATGATAATATTAGTAAAATATTGTTATTTTGCAGACCTTTTGGCTGAGAAAATCCAGCATATAAATACACACACAACCATGGTGCCCAGTAAAGAATCCTCTGAAGATCACTACGTAATACAGAGACACAAACGGCGTGACAAATTGCCGAAAGCTATGAGGCAAGCATCAAACTATGGAAACGGATATATACTGTTTAGTCTTTCACTCTTCCTAGTCTTTCAATCCTCAAGTGCAGACGTCTCAGGGACTAACAATATTGATCATATTAAACTGAGCAATTGCTCAGTGCCTCTAACTCATTGCCCGAAGGATTCGAGAGCAGTCAAATTCAGAGAACAGTGTATTCATCATTTTAAACGTGACAGCTGTCCAGAAGGCTTTTCATACTTGTGCGGGGTTGTTGGTAGATATATAGTTGAGATGTGTGCAAGGAACAAGGAATGTGTACCAGGTATTTTCGTGTTATTAATGTGTAATTGTAAAATTGTGAAATAACTTGGTCTAAAACATATATATGCCGGGATGGTGGTCGGGCGAACTTGGTTATATTAAACTTCCAGTTCCTGGGCGTCCTACTTATTTGGATAAAACTAGGACAAGGGCCTACTGTGCTTGCAGTAGGTGCGGGCGGGGGTTGTTGGGATTTTTTCTCTCGTATATCAATTCTCTTTTCTTTTCCCTCTCTCTTGGAGACGGCCCGATATAGACTGAAATACCGTCTCAAAGGGCCGTTAAACCCCCGGAAAACAACCCACCAAAATTCATTATATACCATAACTATGCACAAAAAATAATGACATATTGTAGCAATAGTCATAAATTGTTACCTACGGATGAGTCTGATACTGCGATGCAAATTATGTTTCATCATGGTATTAATGCTGCTAGTACAAGAACAGGTTAGAGAGACCAAAAGGTTTGATACTGTTTACTTACGTAAACTTATGTGCTGAATTCGGAAATTAAAATGTATTGAACATGACATAGAACATAATTACGGTACTTTCAACGCTTTTTACGGAATATCATATGTCAGGAAAATATTTTACCCTTACATAAAATGTTGTCTACTTTCACATGCATGGCCTAGAGAATATGTTAATACACCTAGCACGTTGGTAGTAATGCTAGAAAGCAGTTTTCTTTTATGCTTTTCAATGAATTATAGAGATTTCTCGGTGAAATCGAAACTGATAATCTCACTGTTTTAAACAGTGAAATTATCACTTTCGATCTCACTGTTTCAGAAATAGGATTTTTGTGAAATAGGCTCAAATTTTTTGTTGATTAATTGTTTAAATCTTAACTGGCTTGACAAAAATTACGTCACGCATGTTTGCAAGTCATTACGACGTTAATGACGTCACTTAAGGCGCCAACGTATCTTTGTTACTGCACGCGACGTCAGGCCGCCTAAATCTTCTGTAGGCATTCTTTCTTGGCAATTTTTTATTAGATCTGTTAATCAAAATATTTTTTTAAGCTATTTTTCAGTTGCACCAATATCCTACCCAATAAACACGCAGGAAGCATCAAATTTGACGCAAAACAGCTAGGAAAAAAGTTGTTTCTGTCGTGATGGCTGACACTCTTGAACAAACAGAATTAATGCGATTTTCCAGCATAAAAGAAATAGAAAATTTAACTTTTTCAGTGTAAGATGATTTTTTTTTCACTCATGAACACCAAAAGTGGTATTTTCACTCGTGGCTTCGTTTGCCAGTAAAATTAGAAGGTACATACAATAAATTCACAATATTTGCCATCACAATCCACATATACATATCTGTCTCACTGTCTCTCAGAGAACTAGAATATGATATCCTCATAATGAGGGATAGTAACAGTTTTGCTAATGTCTGAAGCAAATTTTCGATAAAAATTCAACATATGAGTGTTATTTCTAGAGGCTTCATAATATTTCTTTAGATGTAATTACACAAGAAAAGAGATCATTAGTAAAAATATAGCATGTAGTACAGAGAAGACAGGGATAATGTGAGAAGAATCTAACGTGCAGGACCTTTTAATTACTAGAGATCACACCAGGGCAGTAAGTGGCTGCTATACCCCATTCGTTTTCACGACCTATTGCGCTTATAGACACCTGCCAGAGTTTATACAAATGTTTTTAGTTTCTGAAGATTAAAATACGTCCAATATTTCAGACTACAAATACTAAGTTGTCCAGTCTGTTTCGTTGCTTTCTTCATCTTTGTTGTAAGTTCATCAACACTTTGGATACCGGGATTGTCTGTCTTTCACATTTTCATACTGCTCTTTTACCTACCACTAACAAAGATTACATAAAATAATAGCAAGCAAGATAAGTAAAATATCACCAGAGAAATAAGGTCACTGTTCTGAAAGCCGACATTTATAAGCCGAGGGGTCGAACCAAGTGACATATATAGTCAGTTGGATAAACTTAAAAAAATCTTTGGCATGTTCATAATAAAAGATGGTTTAAAGATTACTACACTGGACAAATATTATAGCCGTCCATATTTTCAAATCGCATTTATCTGTATAAAAGCGATAGTATCAAAACGCATAGAATCAGAATTCATGTGCATGGTTATTGCCTTTACTTAATAAGCGATACGTTAAAATATCTGTGATGCGTTGGCATAATTTTGGGAAGAAATATTCAAAAATGCAATTGTTAGAGGGAAAACGTTACTTTTACGCAATTTTCATGCAGACTTTAATGTGCATGTCAACAATGTGGTCTACTAAACCAATAAACAATAAAAAAACGAGATTTCTTAAAAAACGTAGTTTGCGCGCAATTTAAAAAAAAGCATTTTCCGAGAAATGAAAACAGATTCCGAAAATCGTCTAAACCATCAAAACGAAATCAAAATATGCACCCTTTCAGATATTGGCCTACAAGACCATACTCTATAGAACCCGGTGAGTCCATATTGCGACCGGATATTGTCACCCAGTGCTCACACTTCCGGTTTCTGGATAAAATTTTAAATTTCAATTTAACGGTATCCTTCGAAATGTTACCGAAGACATCCAGTAGCGATACTATATTGCTAATGATTTCAATGTCGTGCGACTGATAATAACGTCTACGGAGCAGCGCGAACTTTGTACCTGAATGCTTAACTTTTGGGATTTAACTAGCAACAGTGCACTTCTTTGTGTCATTGCGTACACCCAACGGCAAGTCCGATCGCATGAAAGTAAAAAGGTAGGCAATGATCAGGAATTAACACAATCAAATCCCGCCCTCAAAACCAATGGGAAAAGAAGCGCGCACACACACACACACACACGGAAAAAATTGACACAAGTTCACGAAAGGCATGCACGGTAAACCAAACGAGCAGCTCTTTCCCAAACAGGTGGTCATGCAGCTATCCTAATCAAAAAAGCATCAACATCTATTGTTATCCATTTTATTTTTAACTTACAAAACAAAACAAAACAAAAGTCAGATTGGATTACATAACAGGTGACCAAACCGCCAAAGAACATAGACAAGTGGACATAGCGCAACGCAGCATCAAGGTACCAGAACAGAAGTACCACCTTGGAACCTTCCATTACTTTGGAATCTGTAATTAAGGTATTTGATTTGAATACCTCTTTGGGATAAGATTTGTCCTCATGATCTACGATATTTGAAATCATCTATACTGTGGCAAAATTTGTGACTTTTTCAAACGAGGGTACATTTGTTCGGGCTGAGCCTATGCAAAATGTAGGCGCCCTTTTGAAATGAAATAACTTGAAGAGTTTGGGCAAGGGTTAAAATTATGTACCAAACTTACTACTTTTGCCTACCAAGTTCAATTTGCAGAACTAGTCGCCAAAATGTAGGGTAGGCGGTTATAAGTTTCGTTCAGTGTAAACAGCTTGTCCCATATGGCAAAGCCTCGCATTCGCTCGTGGTCTCCCACTAAACGAGTGTTCCTGTTCATGCTTGCTAGCATTGTCAAAAAGGTTAATTATATTTTACATTTTATCTTGAATAATCGTTTCTAAAAAACTTAAGCATGAGAAAATTCATTTTCCAGATAAAGATATTTGAGGTGACTCGCATTGATCTTGCATTCGCACGCGGTCTCTTGGGTACCTTTGCAAAAAATGGTTTTAATTTAACAGATGCAGAATTTATGTTGACATATATATTTGACGGTAAAATGAATACATATCACGATCCGCGGTAGTTTTCTTGCCACGATCAGTAGTTTAATGAGCGACATGTCAATTTAGAAGATTGCCGAAATAAAGTCACAACTAAATTTAAATCTTTCACATTAAGCTAATATTCACACTTCATCAGCCTTATGAAGTTGTAAATTGAATTTCCTATCTACTCTGATAAATGGTGGCAAATCTGTCAAAAAAATTCAGGATTCAGCATTAAAATATTGCATAGCCTGTGTTGCTTCCATTTTTCCGGTGTACGGTGTGGACGTAGTGTGTATATAGCTTATTAGTTATTGACTTATAATGTTAGTTTCTCTTTGCGGCAGGTACGACCTATCAGTTTACAGTTGATGGGGAAAACAGAAAGATCACATTAGAATGCATACCTTGCCCAGAGGGTTGGTTTGAACCAGAGTTCACAAACTCTTCTAGATCAAGCGTCTTACCTGGCTGTACATACCGACACAAGCCGTCTAGTTCAATAAGCTCAAACTTAGTCCTTTATCAAAATGGAACTAGATCATCTCCTACCAAGTGGTACTGCGATATTATGAGGGGATTTTATGAAAGAGGCGGTAAAATGTTCTGTGATGATGTCCCTACTCAGCGTTGTTATTGTGTCAGCAAAACGTGTCCTATGCATCACCTCCTAAGGCCAGGTAAATATGCAGGTGAACTCTTCCCAAGAAGAAGGGTGTAATTTTTTAATTTAAACCAGTACTAAAAGAGTTAGGAATAAGTTTGATGAATTACACGATGAAAGAGCAATGAGCATGACACATTCAACTAAAGCAAGGATAGCTACATCAGATCATTTGACCTTTAGTAGTGCATAACAGATTTTAGATTATCTCTCGTCCGCAAAAGAAACTCTATTCATCCCCCAATTTTGGGACTATTCAAATTCGTGTCGAATATTTCGAATTTTAGATACCCAATTCTATTCTATCGATGTTAGAAGTGAAGGTTTAATGTAAATGCTATTAATACCTATCTATAGCAATGTTAACGCACTGCGTGGCTTTTTCATGGTTTGTTCAAGTCTACCGTGCCTGTAAACAGCAATGTTAACGCACTGCGTGGCTTTTACATGGTTTGTTAAAGTCTACCGTGCCTGTACACAGCAATGTTTACGCACTGCGTGGCTTTTACATGGTTTGTTAAAGTCTACCGTGCCTGCAAACAGCAATGTTAACGCATTGCGTGGCTTTTACATGGTTTATTAAAGTCTACCGTGCCTTTAAACAGCAATATTAACGCATTGCGTGGCTTTTACATGGTTTGTTAAAGTTTACCGTGCCTGTAAACAGCAATGTTAACACACTTCGTGGCTTTTACATGGTTTGTTAAAGTCTACCGTGCCTGTAAACAGCAATATTAACGCATTGCGTGGCTTTTACATGGTTTGTTTAAGTCTACCGTGCCTGTAAACAGCAATGTTAACGCATTGCGTGGCTTTTACATGGTTTGTTAAAGTCTACCATGCCTGTTTTGGGTCTAATTTAATGCGGTATGATAGTCGGGTTGATTTCATAAAATACACATGGTTATTCAATGAAGCAGTGAAGTCGCAGCTATTCTCCTTGGAGATGAGACGTGGCAGATTGTTATGTCTCAATATAATACTTTTTGTTGACAGACTACTTTCGTAAAGCGATCGGACAGTCATTGTTTAGACTTTATAAACGTATTCTTAACAGTGCGACGCGTTTCAGTTTTTCCGCGTTTCAGTATTTTAATTTCTCGGTGTCGCTTAACCCAAGACGTTTGAAAGAAAGTCTCGGCAGGCAACGAACATCCCTCTTCGAGCCACACTTACTGACGCATTCCGCGAGCCACAGCAGCTGCCGACATTAGGAAAAAGATGCTAAGTATTAACTCGCGAGGGCAGGCTAAGTAGGCCACAGCTCTTGTTATTCTGAAGCTGCTGAGGATCAATGTCAGTCTACGGTCTTAACTTTTAGTTCAGTGAAGAAATACGGTAGATCCTTTTGTTCAGCAATTGTTGCTATTTACACTGTTTTTAAGAAGTATTCATGATCTGGACTTATAATCAAGAGGCCGCCGGTCCGAGCTTGTTCAAATTCGTGGTTCTTCTATATACTCTTGATTATTTTTATTCGAGTCGTGAGTCATCTATCTCAAGGCCCTAAAAACCTGAGATACTGCTGAAAGGGTCGTTACCCTTCCTCCTCTGAGACAGAAAGGTACTATATATAAATATTGGCGGGGTATTCAAACCATTATACCAGCTAAATAACCCAAATATCTATATATTTGGATAAGAAAAAAAAATACCACTGTATTGTTTTTCTAAAAAAAAATAGTATTTCTACATACTTTTTAACATCTCTAGCACATGAATGCACTTTCATTTCAGCAAATCGTATAATTTATATTACAGGATATTTGAAACAAACTGTTAAAATGCAGTTATCTTGATAATAAGTTTTATTGTTTTTTGGGGTTTTTTTTACATTCTTTAATATGCAAGAAAAAATGAATTTCATGAAAAATTCATGAAAAAATATATGTAATCAATAGGGCAGGCTATGCATATTATTTCAGTATCACTTGCATTGTATTTTACAGAATAAGACAAAAACAAACATTTCACCGTTTCGTTTCCAAGCTAAACAAAGTTTAAGTTCAAAAATATACCAAAACAGACAACCCTCATTCTACATCTGCTGCAAGCATAGGTCCTTGCCCTACTATTTATTTTTCTGTTATTCCGGTTCTACCATAGAGAAATGCCTACAAAACTGCGCAAAAGGAATGGCAACTATGTATACCTTGATCCTTAGGGAGCTGTCTAATCTCGGTTTTCAGTGAATGTACAGACCTGCCTGCCCGACAACTTAGATCTTTACGGTAGACATAGTTAGTGTATGTTATAATTGTATATACTCCACAGTTGACCGATTTCATCATGAATAGTAATTGTTTTTTGATGTCGTTTATTTTGTTGTTGTTTTTGTTTAACAAATAAAAAATAATATTCAGTATCTAGATACCTTAATCCATCCGTTTATGATCTATGTACTGGCTGCGAATTAACACTGTTGGTGGAGATGCAATGAGTATGGATGCAAGGCGCTATTTGCTGCTAATTCTACAAGAGTTGTCAGAAGACAATAAAGCTCGACTTTGCAGGAGCTGGACTGGAAAATGCGCAAGTTTAATGTGGACAATGAAATGAGATCAACTTCATTATGAAACTAAACAGTTCTCCTAAGAATAATTCAAACATCTAAAATAGTGCTAGAGATATGACACTATCAATGAACAGTAAAACATAGGTCATAGCTGACACTGTGAGTGACTTCATACTAATTGTAGTGCCGTGTAACCTATATTTTATGGTCCCGTGATTTTCTAACACTTTAGCATGGATTTGCATGATATTTGCCTTACGGGTGTAGGCTGACAGTGCGAGTTACCTCATACGAATTGAAGCCAATATGTCTTAAACAATTTCATTTGCCTCTATTATACTTGGTGTAATGGTACATTCAGATTGAGTGAATGATTGCATGTTACTTCTAGGTGATCAAACCATGAACCCAAGTATAATGCAAACCCGTTATGTTAGAAATATGAGGTTAATCACTGGACCAAAAATATAGGTCATGCTGGCCTTCAACTAAGATGATATCATTCAAAGTGTCACGCATGTAACGCAGTATGATGCAAATCAATAAAATAGTGAAAGAAGGATAAGGCAAACTCACAGAATTATGAAATAGGGGTCACAATGATCTACAATAAGTATGAGGGCTGTTACAGTTTAAGCCCAAACCATTAACCAAAGTATAAGTTTAATCCATGAAAAAGTGTTATAAAATTTGAGGCAAACTCACTTGACCATGAAATACATGTCAGTGTGACCTTTTTATTTTGAGGTCATACAGCCGATCATACTGAGTCTTTATCGCAAGAAATCATGTTCGTACAGCAAATATATTATATGGTTTTCAAGCAGTGAGGCAAAACCACTGGACAATGAAATATAAGTCACTGTGGTGACCTACTGTTAGTTTGAGGTCATTCTGAATCATTTTCGGAAGCAATCATTCGTACATTAAATAGTCTACAAGATATTAGGCATTTCACTGGACCATAGGACAATGTGACCTATTGATTGTTTGAGGTCAAACTTTAGGTCATACTTAATCATCGTTCCAAGCGATCAGGCTTTTACATCAAGATAAATGGCAAAATCACTGGACCTCGAATTTACGGTAATGTATCCTGTTACTAGTTTTAGGTCAAACATCCGGTCATACTGAGTCATTAACCCAAACTATCATGTTCGTACATCAAATAATCATCAAGTAAGCAGGCCAAAACCACTGGACCATGAAATATAGGTCACTGTGACCTACTGTTAGTTTGAAGTAAAACATCTGGTCATACCAAGTCATTATCAGAAGCAATCGTGTTTGTTCATCTTATAGTCTGCAAGTTATAAGGCGCAATCATTAGATCATGAAATATTGATCACTGTGACCTACTGTTAGTTTGAGGTCAAACATCCAGTAATACTGAGTCATTATACCAAGCAATCATGTTCGTACCTGAAATAGGTTTCGAGATATAAGGCAAAAAATCACTGCATCATGAAATATAAGTCACTGTGACATACTGTTAATTTGAGGTCAAGCATCCGGTCATACTGAGTTATTATTCCAAGATATAAGGCAACATTACTGGACCACGAAATATAGGACACTAGTACTGTGGCCTACTGTTAGTTTGAGGTTCAGCTTAGGGGCATACTGAGCCGTAAGCTCAAGCAACAGGTCGCGTGGTTCAAGCTCTACACTGACCGCTTATATATACGTGTATTTATAGTGGAGTGAATGGAGAAATACCTCAAAATGATGATTTTTTAGCATGTTCCTAGCAGTGTCTTTGACTGTCATCAAATAAAACATCTGCAGGTTTATCGCTATACTTTTAATGCAACTGATCTCTGAAATGTTACAATATCCCTTACTTAATGTGAGCAATAAATACAAGTAATATCTCTGTGTCCGTTGCGTGCTTGCTCATAAAAGTTATATCAAGCTGCACTGTAATTCAATTCTGCTTAACCGGATAAATATAAAGTTGGATTTTTTCTGGTTCTAATTATATAGACGTTCAAAGTTTGCCACCGACGCCATTGCGCTGCACGTTAGAATAATGTTACTACATTAGCATATTTTCAAAGGGAATCAAATATCAAATCAGACTAACGCGCCAAATTAGATGTAAATCTGATACGATGATAAAATACATACCAACTGCCCACTATTGAATTTGTAATAACGTCATTGCAGTTTGAAATTCACTAGTAAGTGCTCGTAATGTTTGTTTCTGCCGAGTGAAAAAGGGTTAATTTCTGACAAACGCGGCAGCGCCTATTTATGCTGTTTTGCCACATAAAAGGAATGATACCTTTACAGAATCTAAAGCTATTTAATAAGACATGCGGTGTTATAAAAGTTATGATGAGGCTAGTGTAGAGATGCAAACAGCGCTTTATATTTAGGCAGATGACTATCGTCTGAAAACCGGAAGGTCTTTATGCACAATGTCGGGCAATACTCTGCGTTAGACCCCATATATGAAGCTCGATGTTCTGCACTTTGAATATCGTATACATTCTTAAACATGAGCTGGTGGGTGATCAAATATTGTTGAAAGATGAGATAAATATCGGTGAACAGACATTAGTACTATGCTGGAACAACGAAGATGCTACTTTGGACAGGCCACAATATCAAATCTTCGTCTGGAACGTCAACGACGTCATTGACGTGCGGCGCGCATTGCCATGCCGGCTGTGTACCTTGATATCTCGATAACTGATCACTTTATTTTATAACATTTTCAGGCTTTAATGCAAACAGAACTTGCGAGCTTGGATATGAAATTTTGTTTGTTTTCTTTATTCTAAACGATTGAATAGCCGCAGTGACATTAATCTGGATCAACCCTCGTAGTTTAAATGTAGTTTCTTTGTTTTGAGTTAATCATTAAGCGTACCGTAATTTCTAACTGTTTTCAATAAATGGTTGAAAGCCCACAAAACTGTATTGAGGTGGAATTTGACAAAATGAGAGGTTTCAATTTCCGTGTAAAAATGTAATTAATTGAAAAGCCCAGCCCTTTTACAGAGCCCGAAATGACTTTGTGTTGTGAAACAAACACTTCATCTTATGTGACATCATGAAAATGCGATGGTTTGGTACTTTTTCATCAGAGTAAGTGGCGCTCCAAAATACATGTTTTCGCATTTGTTGTTGTTTTCCGTTAAGGTATTGAAATACATGTATTACCAAAGCGCGTGACACTTTTAATCTTCTTGATTGTGTCGGTTGCTGATCACTGCCTTCACTTAAACGCTAAAAGAAGCATCGCTGCCTTAACAGGGGATACAATTAAACAAACCTGGGTGGAAATGTCCTGAGGCATGTTTTGGTCTAATATATGTGAAAAGTGAATTTCAGAGAAAAGAAAATAATTAAACAGAAAACAAAATAGGATTTAGTCTTTGAATGACTTTTCTGTGTTGAAAAATTCGATTTTTACTGATTGGTTAGGCACATCTTAGTCATTGAAAGTAGTTTTCATATCTAATTAAGTCATTACCTAGTTGCTAGTTGACATGCCTGTTAATTAATTTTACATAATCCTAGATGCCAATTAAATGCTGATAAGGAAAGGCAGTGGTTAGTGATGCGTTTCCCATAAAATCTCTTTTTTCGGTGGTATTTAAAAATGAATCATAGGTTCTTCTGCCACAGTTTTGACAAGACTATTCATTCAGGTTACACTTATATTCAATATTCACAACACCGGGCCTATGATAAGAGTTTGTGACAGATCTACTTGAAAGTATGGCCCAAGTTGCTTCTTTTGAATGCTTTCTTTGCCGTTAAAGGAATTTTTTGAGATTTTAATTTGACTTCACTGCAGCTGATGTTGTGCCATGGGGCGGCTGTAAAACGTCTCCCCTTTCACAATCCATTGTTCAGATTATATTTTATTTTTGTCCTTTGAAATCAATGCATATATTCTGAGAATCAGAAGTTTTTGATTGCCTAAAACTCATATCTAGATCTTCGCTTTTTATTCATTTGGATCTATTTTGATACAAATTAGTATTTGACTCGACCACTTTATCAAAAGTAAGAAATTACAGCATGTTTTGTCTGGCTTTCGTTGCCAGATCAGGTCAGGGTCACTGATCTGGCTTAAATAGCCGAAACTACAAAGTGTGGCCCAAGTTGATTCGTTTGAATGTGTTTTCTCCTTTAAAGGAACTCTTTAAGATTTTAATTGAGTTAAACAACATTGTTTTCGGAGTTAATACGAGTTAGATTCAAAGAAGTAAACTACAGCACGTGACAGTAAGAGCGGCATTTATTTGATGAAATCACCCGGTTTTTGTCAATCTTTATCGCCGGTTGGTGACCGCGTGTTTCTTACGTCGTTCTCTTACGTCATAGTCAATGGGGGAAATCCCGAAATA
This sequence comes from Ctena decussata, assembly GCA_963989385.1. Taxonomy (NCBI): domain Eukaryota; kingdom Metazoa; phylum Mollusca; class Bivalvia; order Lucinida; family Lucinidae; genus Ctena; species Ctena decussata. The sequence continues at coordinate 17,919,734 of OZ022499.1, forward strand.
ATCTTTGATTTCATTGTGACTGTATGCAGTCTTACGAAATTAAGCACCGTGAATGCTTTCAGGCGATATTCGTGCTTTTATTGTGCGTTTTATAGTTCTTGTTCTTCATATTTCACCGAAATCCAAATCCGAAAGGTAGGTCTTGGTGCTAGAGATCTCCGTAAATATTGTTGCTGCTTCAAAACTTGGCGGGGTGGGGGTGTATAAGAAAACTCTCGTAAAAACTCAACAGGAAGCGTCTACTTTTGCTGGTATTGCTGGCATTTTGTGTGACGCGAAAAATTTACTTGATCATCCACCGTGTATAGATAAGATGAACTTGTCCCCAAAGCAGAGAACGCTAAAAGTTTGTCAATGTGGTTGTAAGCGTCTTGTTCATATTAAAATTTTCCTTATTAAACATGTTTTCGTTCTTTTTTAAGATGGTGTTTGCGTGAGATGCAACACAAGACTTGATCCGGAAAGGTGGTTTAATTGCGTTACTCAGACCAGGTATTTATTTTCCTTGAAACAGTAAGCCCCATTCTCACATACGTTTTTGAGTGCTAGGTTGTACTACGTTTCCCGCCCCTACGTTTGGCAAAACTACACCCCGTTTTATAGGTATTTAGGTGTTACCAGTAAGTTTTGAATACGCTTAACTACGTTCAATTTACTTCGTATTACCCGGTTATCAAACGACTGGAAGGGATAAGAACAGTTTATTTATTTGCTACGATTTAGTACGTTCTGCTAGGGACTCCAAGGTACAGTCCTAGATAACTACCTAGTCAAAGTGCCGTTTTGGTAGGTATCGCAAAATATATCAAAGTCTAATAAAACGCAGAATAGAACGCCGCAAAACGTACTAAGACATAGGAAAACGTATATAATGCGTAGTAGTACGTAGACGACCCTAACTTATGGCAATGTGTTTAGGACGTTTCATCATCGTTCTAGTACGTTTAGATTTCTTTTCAATACGGGTTTACTTCGTACACAGTTAGACATACTGAGTACGTATTTCGAAATGCTACGTGTAAGTTGAAACTTCGACTCAAACATAGCTGGGCAACGTATGTAGTTGTATATAGACGCATGTAAAACGCATTCACTGCGTTTTAATACGCATTTTGCCGTTTTGGTACGTTTTAAGTACGTAGAAAAATTTAATTCTGGATACGTGACAGTCAGTTTGAGGCTTACAGGACCTCTAGGTTGCTGTTGTTACGTACTTCTACGTATTTAATGCATTTTGCCTACGTTTTAGTACGTTTTGCTACGTGTGACCACGTTTCAGTACGTATACGCTACGTATAACAAAATGCAATTTTGGCTTAAACATTCCAAATGAATGTAACTAGGCGACGTATTAGCTGTATCTTTATACGTATTCACACTTGTTTCAAAACATAGTAAAACCTAGTTCTCAATACCTGACAGTGAGACTGTGGCTTTAATTCCTATACTGCGCTTATAACTAAATCACAAAACATTGGTTGTCATGATATTAACTGGTGCTTTAGCAATACCCTACATGATGAAGCCGTTAACTTTTCAGTAAATATCTCCTAGAACAAATTGTATTCACTTGAGACATAGGATACTAACGTGACCTTCGCACGGACGAATATTAATGGCACTGCCTTGATAACTTTACTTTTTATACGCCCGTTTTGAAAAAACGGACGTATTATGTCGTGGCGCTGTCCGTCCGTCCGTCCGTCCGTCCGTCCGTCTGTCCGTCCGTCCGTCCGTCCGTAAACATTCTTGTGCGCGCCATAACTCAGTAACCATTTGGGATATCTTCATGAAATTTTATAGGCATATGTATTAGGTTGGGGGAACGTGTCGCGTACAAGAATGGTTGCTCCTCCTTTCTTAGTTTCGAAGTTATGCCCCTTTGATCATTTTTTCCCTGCAAGTCTTGTGCGCGCCATAACTAGACAACCGTTTGGGATATCTTTATAAAACTTCATAGCAATGTGTATGAATTCCTAACGATGTGTCGCGTACTAAAATGGCTGCTCTCCCTTTCTTCGTTTTAGAGTTACGACCATTTCATTAGTACTTTGAGCCTATTTTTGTGTTTACTTATCTTGTGCATGCCATTACTTGGTAACCGTTTGGAATATCATGATGAAACTTTATAGCAATGTGCATGATCACAAGACAATGTGTCATATATAAGAATGGTTGCTCCCTCTTTCTTACTTTTGGAGTAACCTCCATTTGATTAGTATTTTCAGGTGTTTCTCATTCACTCCATATCTCCTGAACCTTTTGAAATATTAGAATGAAGCTTTGTATGAATGTGTATAATAATGGGGCAATGTATCCTGAACAAGAACCACAATTCTGGCTTACTTACTCAATTATCTGCCCTTGCATAAATTTCCTGTTTATTCTAACTCCTTAACCATTAGAAATAAATGGTATGTCTATTATAAATCATTTCAAGGGAATATAGTACAACCAAAAAAGGCCTATCTAGTATGTTTAGGTTATCTCCCTTGTACCACTTTGTCTGTCTATCCTTTTGTAGGCAATCTTGTTCATTCTGTTTCTGCTTTATGACAGTTAAACGGGCGTATTATGCGTCGCTTGCGAAGCCCTTGTTCTCATTGATTTTCTATTCACTTGTCTACAAGTATGCCTGTAAGGTGTCTTCATAGCAGTGTACAACTTTAGTTCATGTTAAATTTTAACAATAATAAGACAATTAGATTTTGATCAATGGGATTTTGAATAAATATTTTCGTATTCTAAGCTTATTCAGAATGCGCAACCCAGCTACTATAAAATCTTTCTCAAACCTATTATTCATTCTCATTCAAATAATTTAATTCTCTGGTTAAAGTAAACTAAATTAAATCTAAACGGCATGGTTTTGTACACGCATTTGCATTCGGCGGCGACAGTTTTAGGTAGAAGTATAGTGACAGTGGGTCATAGAATCGCCAAAGTCTCATATATATACTTATTTAAAACTTTGCATAATTGACATCAAACCATTGGAAACAAAAAGTTACATTACAATGATAAACTTAAATGTAAACAAGCTTTTCATGCCTATGTTTGAATTTTAACAGCAAAATTCCAAGTAATAATACTGGTCGTGCGCCGACCATAGCTTCCCCCAAAATAATATTTAGGTACATAGGCTCTTACTGAGTAATAAATTTAAATCGTATCGACAGTTAGCTCCTAAATGATTGTTGTAAATATTCTTAACTTTTCATATAACTATTTCGGGACACATCCTTATATTATTAGCATCTAAAGATCTAAGGACTATAGAAACGCCTAAGCAGCAAGAAGTTGAAATTCTGCATTTGTTTTACCATAGCTTAGATATAATTAATTGTAAAAAAAAAAAAAAGATCCAAAATATCTAATGCATGAGACAATTGTCATTAGAGTCCTTGAATTAAGAATGTATAAATGCATGTTAAAAATGTGAAAGGGTGATTCAAAGAGAAATTATTACTGGCACTGTCCAAATGGTTAACGGAGAATAGCGTGATTCCCAACCTCCGCTATATTGTAACACTTTTTTGTATGTTAGCGAGGTAAACAATTGCTCAAAAGCACAAATGGAATTCTAACTTCTAAATTGTCAGGAATAAATTCACTTGAGCAGCATTTACCATGTAATTGTGGTATACTCTAGAACCGCGTGCAGTAGCAATGTGAAATTCTGAGTCCGTTTAGATTAAAAAAAATAATGACGTTAACCTACTTTATCATGCATATGCTGCAAAATTCACCTGATAACAGGGGTTTGATAACATGATGTGATATCATGTCACTGTAGAACTGCGCTTGCGCGAATGTTATCAGGTCATGCCTACAGAAGCGATCTCAGAAGACGATTGGTTACATACTGACGTTGGCCGTGATAATAACCTTCGATTGGTTAAATGACGTCACCGACTTACGTCATAACGCATTCGCGACGTCAACAAGTTCAAACAAAACTGCGTTTACTTTTCTTTTGTTTGACGCTCTTTAAACCTGAAAATATTCTAATATTGCATGATAAATAGAAAACCATGTAAGCTCGACCAGAAAAACGTCGGACTGGCTCGGCAAGCCTCGCCATTCCTACGCTGTTTCTGGTCTCGTCTGATAAACTTGATATCAAGAGACACTTACATGGTATTCTCTATTTACAGCACTGATAAACAAACTTCTGAATACCTCTGATGCTGATATTAAAGTATCCATCAATGACAGGGGATGCTCGAGAAGTTAATTGTTTAACGATTTTTTATTTCGAATACTATCATTGTGAAGTTAAAATGTCAGATATCATGAATTTTTAAAAGAGTTGTTTTAGATGCTATTTTGTGTGCTCGGATTTATGATTTTGGCTGTCTGACCGCATGTAAGTCATGGCGGCTTTAAAAGTGAATACAAAGTATCATTCACGGCAAAACTAGAGTAAGCGGTATGTAACATGAAACGCTGAAAATATTATTAATAAGCAGTATCATTGGCCCTAATAAGTGCAAATATCGACACGCATGATATAATTTCATGCAATATTTTTAATTTGATTTGTTTTACGATTTCTCGTTAAACATATATATACTTAGTAATCTGCAATAGAATTACCAAACTATAACAAACAAGAAAATGTATTTGTAAAACATCATGCCTTCAACCATATGTCTGACTCTAAAAGGGAATGATCTGTTCTAAAACTAGAAATTGTATTTATGAAACACTATGCCCCTCAACTGTGTGCTTGCCCTAAAGAAGGTTCATCCCCTAATGTTAAAGTCAGAAAGAGGTTTTAACCGATTCATCTACATCCTAGCCTGTAACTGTATGCCAAATATAAGGTCATAGTTTAGCGGCTCTTCAGATATTTTGTCCACAAAGTTATTCATATAACTCCTTCGTATACAAAAGGCCCATGTCCGAAAATGGAAAAAAAAAATCTACCAAAAATTTATGAAATATGCTCAAAAGTTAATCAGGTCATCTACACCTTGGTCCAAAGCGGCTCTTCAGATATTTTGTTCACAAGCTTGTTCCTACGGAAAATGCCTATGTCCGATAAAGGGGAATAACTCAACCAAAAATTTACGATATAGGCTCAAGTTAATCAATTCATCTACATCTTAGTCAAATCTTGTATGCCATATATAAGTATCCTACCTTATGTGGTTCTTCAGATATTTTGTTCACAAGCTTGTTCCTATAGTATATGCCTATGTTCGAAAAAGGGGAAAAACTTAACTGAAAATATACATATATGCTCAAAAGTTAATCAGGTTATCTACACCTTGATCTGTAGCCGTATGCCAAGTATCAGGATCCTAGCTTCTGTGGTTCTTAAGATTTTTTGTTCACAAGGTAGTTTCCTACATAAAATGACAAAGTTGAAAAAGGGGCCTAACTCCTGAATGAAGAGCCCAGCGAAGGAAAAAAAATACTGGTTCGCTAATTCTTCATGTTCATGCAGCATATAAAACTTCAGGTTCCCATCTCTTATGGTTCCTGACCAAATGTAAAGGTACCTTTGTATCATAGGCTTAAATGCACTAAGTCGAAAAGGGGGCATAACTCAGTCAAAAATTCACCAATGATTTTCAAAACTTAATCAGGTCATCTTCACCTTGGGCAATGTCTTCCCGCAAATAAACATGATCTTAGCATCAGGGGTTCTCAAGATATTTCATTCACAAGGTTACACAGGCTTACAATGCACTAAGTCGAAAAAGGGGCATAACTCGGTCAAAAATTCATGATTATTTTTTCCAAAAAATAATCAGGTCATCTACACTTTGGGCAATGTCTTCCCACAAATAAACAATATCCTAGCATCAGGGTTTCTCAAGATATTTTGTTCACAATGTTCCATAGGCTTACAATGCACATAGTGGAAAAAGGGGCATAACTGGGTCAAAAGTTCACTATTTTTAGCTCAACTGAGCCATAGGCTCAGGGTAAGCTATTGTGGTCAGTCAGTGTCCGTCGTCCGTCGTGCGTCGTCCGTCGTCAACAATTTGCTTTAAATGACATCTTCTCTATACCACTAGGCCTAGGGCTTTGATATTTGGTATGAAGCATTGTCTGGTAGACCTCCACCAAGTTTGTTCAAATGGTGGCTCCAGGGTCCAAAATGGCCCTGGGGCAGGGGGTCTTGTGTTCGAAACTCAAATATACTTAAAAATCTTCTCTAGAACTGCTTGGCTCAGATGCTTGAAATTCGGTATGTAGCATCGCCTAGCAGTCCTCTACCAAGATTGTTCAAATGGTGGCCCCAGGGTCCAAAATGGCCCTGGGACTGGGAGTCTCAGGTTTGAACCATAGAAATACATAGAAAATATTCAAAAATCTTCTTCTTCAGAACTGCAAGGCTCAGATGCTTAAAATTTGGTATGTAGCATTGCCTGATGGTCGTTTACAAATTTTGTGCAAATGATAGCTCCAGGGTCCAAAATGGCCCCGCCCCAGGGCGCCCCAGGCTCAGATGCTTGAAATTTGGTCAGTAGGATTGCCTAGTGGTCCTTTACCAAGTTTGTCAAATGGTGATCCCAGGGTCTAAAATGGCCCTGCCGCCGGGGGTCCTGGGTTTGAACCATAGAAACACATAAATTATATTCATAAATCTTCTTATTCTTCAGAACGGCAACGCTCAGGTGCTTGGAACTTGGTATGTACCATTGCCTGAAAGTCCTTAACCAACTTTGTTCAAATGGTGGCCCCAGGATGCAAAATGGCCCTAGGGCAGGGAGTCCGAGGTTTGAACCATAGAAATACATAGAAATTATTCAAAATCTTCTTCTTCAAAACTGCAAGGCTCAGATGCTTGAAATTAGGTATGTAGCATTGCCTGATGGTCCTTTACAAATTTTGTGCGAATGATAGCTCCAGGGTTCGAAATGGCCCCGCCCCAGGCCGTCCCAGGTTTGAACCATAGAAATACATGGAAAAATATTCAAAATCTTCAGATGCTTGAAATGTGGTATGTAGCATTGCCTGATGGTCCTTTACAAATTTTGTGCAAATGATAGCTTCAGGGTCCAAAATGGCCCCGCTCCAGGGCGTTTCAGGTTTGAACCATTGAAATATATGGAAAAATATTCAAAATCTTCTTCAGAACCGCAAAGCTAAGATGCTTGGAATTTAATATATAATTGCCTGGTGGTCCTCTACCAAGTTTGTTCAAAATGGCTCCTTGGCAGGGAGTCCAAGGTTTGAACATTAGAAATGCAAAGAAAAATATTCAAAAATCTTCTTTTTCAGAACCGCAAGGATTAGATGCTTGAAAATTGGTATGATGCATTGCCTAGAGGTGTTTTACCAAGTTTGTTCAAATATTCAAAACTCTTCTTTTTCAGAACCGCAAGGCTTAGATGCTTGAAAATTGGTATGATGCATTGCCTAGAGGTGTTGTACCAAGTTTGTTCAAATGGTGGCCCCAGGGTACAAAATGGTCCCGCGGCAGGGAGTCCTTTCTTTGAAATCATAGAAATACATAGAAAAATTTGCAAAGATCTTCTTCTTCAGAACCACTTGGCTCAGATGCTTGAAATTCGGTTTGTAGCATTGTCTAGTGATCTTTAACCAAGCTTGTTCAAATGATGACCCCATGGTCTAAAATGGCCCTGCCGCAAGGGGTCCTGTGTTTGAACCATAGAAATTCATAGAAAAATATTTAAAAATCTTCTTCTTGGAACCACTTGGCTCAGATGCTTGACATTTGGTATGTAGCATTGCCTTGCAGCCTTTATCAAGTTTGTTCAAATGATGGCCCAAGGGACCGAATGGCCTCGCGGCAGGGGTCCTGAGTTTGAATTAAAAAAACATAGAAAAATATTTAAAAAAAAAATCTTCAGAACTACTTGGCTCAAATGCTTGAAATTTGGTATGATGCATTGCCTGGTGGACTCCTAAAAAGTTTGTTTTAATGGTGGCCCTGGAATCCAAAATGGCTCTTGGACGAGGAGTCTTGGGTTCGGAATTAAGATGTACTTAAAAATCTTCTTCTCCTGAACCCCTTAGTGCAAATGCTTGACATTTGAGATGATGCATTGCCTAGTCGCCATTAATCAAGTTTGTCCAAATGATGTTGCCAGGGTCAAAAATGGCCCCGCCCAGGGGTCCTGGGTTTGAACCATACAAATACATAGAAAAATATTCAAGAATCTTCTTCAGAACCACTTGGCTTAGAGGCCTGAAATTTAGTATGTAGGTTTGCCTAGTGGTCCTTTACCAAGATTATTCAAATGATGCCCCCAGGGTCCAAAATAGTTCATCGCAATACGTAGAAAAATATTCAAATTCTTCTTCTTCAGAACCATTTGGAAATGGTTGCAAACTATCAGGTTTGTTCAAATGATTACCCTAGTAAGACATTTAACCTTTTTGCTCAGGTGAGCGATTCAGGGCCTCTTGGCCCTCTTGTTTTCAAAAATTTATCAGGTCATCTACACCTTTGGCAAGGTCACCCTGCAAAAAAAACATGATTCTGACATCAGGGGTTCTTGAAATATTTTGTTTACAAGGTTCCACTGACTAAGTCCAAAAAGGGGCTTAATTCTAGAAATACGTGACCAGTGGAAAAAAGAAAAAATCTGCGTGTGCTTACTTTTCATGTACATGCCACATTTAAAATTTCAAGATCCTCGCACAAGCGGTTCTTGAGTTTCCCAGCTGCCAAAAATCGTTACGGACAGACGGATGGACAGACGGACAGGCCCAAACCAATATGCCCCCTCAACTTCTTCGAAAAGCATAAAAAAGTTGACGGAATTGGTTAAAAAGTTAATCAGTCAAATGACTTAACATCTCCAATCAGAGAACAAGTTTATAATTAAATTCTAAAAGAGTTCCTTCAAGAACAGTAAACATATTCGAATGAAGGAACATAACCATACTTCAAAGTTTCAGCTATTTAAGCCTAATTAGTGACCCTGAAATGATATGTTGACAAGAGCCAGGGAAAACGTATTGTAATAAGGCAGTCGATTGAAAGACTGATAAGTATCTACAAGGGGTCCAAATGATTAAAAAGCGATGGTCTTGAATATGAGTCCAAACAAGTCAAAAATTTATGAATTCTCAGGATATATCCTCTGATCTCAAAGGACAAACATAATAGATAACCTGCACTATGGATGATGTACGGGTAGACGTTTAACTGCCGCCACACGGCACAACACCAACTGCAGTGAAGTCAAATTAAAATCTGAAAGAGTTCCTTCAGGAACACAGAACACATTCGAAAGAAGGTACATGGGTCATACTTCGAAGTATCAATTTTTAAGTTCTATGCTCAAACACGTTTTAAGAAATCTTGCTGACAAATCAAACAAGTAGCCCAAAGGGCAACAATTGCTCACCTGAGAGACATTGTAAACCTATAGGGATATTTAAGATGCTCAAGGGCAGCTAACTCCACAGTTAGTGGTCCAATCAGGCTGAAAATTAAACTCATCCAAAACATTATGTATGCCCTCATTTAATATATGCAAGTTTAAAAAGTATCCGATCAAGAGCACAATAGACAGAGCTGTCAAGGGCAGCTAACTTCGTAGTGGTTGGCCTGATCTGGCCAAAATTTGAACTTGTTTAAGATATTATGCATTTCCTCATTACCTGCAAGTTTGAAAAGGATCGGATCAGTAGAAACCAAGAAAAAGTGGCAACACTGATTTTTTGGATGCTCAGGGCAGGTACTCCATAGTCAGTGGTGGGATCTAGCCGAAATGCTAACTAATCCAAGCTTTTATGCATATCCTCATTACCTGCAAGTATGAAGAGGATCCAATGAAAAATGAAAATGTGATGACGTTGTTTTCTCCATTATAAGACTATGGGATTTTTTCAAACGCTCAAGGGCAGCTAACTCCGTAGTCTGTGCTCAAATCCACCCAAATTTCGAACTCATCCAAGCTCTTATGTATGTCGTCATTACCTGCAAGGATGAGGATCTAATCAAAAACCTTGATTGCAGAACCCTGAAAGTCAAACTTGCTCGAGATATTGTCATGCCCTACATTTGTGTGAATTTATTTTAAAATCCATTGAGAAATGTAAGTGCTAGAGCGATGACAAAGTTTTTCTAAAAATAGCCACAGTGACCTTGACCTTGGGCACAGCATCCTGAAAGTCGAACTTGCTTGAGATATTGTCATACCCTACATTTGTATCAAGTTATTTCAAAATCCATGGAGAAATGAAGGTGCTAGGGCAATGACAAAGTTTTTCTAAAAATAGCCACAGTGACCTTGACCTTGGGCGCAACACCCTGAAAGTCGAACTTGCTCGAGATATTGTCATGCCCTACATTTGTGTGAATTTATTTTAAAATCCATTGAGAAATGTAGGTGCTAGAGCGCTGACAAAGTTTTTCTAAAAATAGCCACAGTGACCTTGACCTTGGGCGCAGCACCCTGGAAGTCAAACTAGTCTGAGATATTGTCATGCCCTACATTTGTGTGAAGTTGATTTAAAATCCGTTGAGAAATGTAGGGGCTAGAGCGATACCCAAGTTTTTCTAAAAATAGCCACAGTGACCTTGACCTTGGGTGCAGCACCCTGAAAGTCAAACTTGCTCGAGATATTGTCATACCCTACATTTGTGTGAAGTTATTTTAAAATCTGCTGAGAAATGTAGGTGCTAGAGTGCTGACAAAGTTTTTCTAAAAATAGCCACAGTGACCTTGACCTTGGGTGCAGCATCCTGAAAGTCGAATTTGCTCGAGATATTGTCATGCCCTACATTTGTGTGAAGTTATTTTAAAATCTGCTGAGAAATGTAGGTGCTAGAGTGCTGACAAAGTTTTTCTAAAAATAGCAACAGTGACCTTGACCTTGGGCGCAGCATCCTGAAAGTCGAACTTGCTCGAGATATTGTCATGCCCTACATTTGTGTGAAGTTATTTTAAAATCCGTTGAGAAATGTAGGCAATAGAGCGATGACAAAGTGTGTGATGACGTTGTTTTCTCCATTATAACACTATGGGATTTTTTTCAAACGCTCAAGGGCAGCTAACTCCGTAGTCTGTGCTCGAATCCGGCCAAATTTCGAACTCATCCAAGCTCTTATGTATGTCATCATTACCTGCAAGTATGATAAGGATGTAAGCAAAAACAGTTGAGAAAACGTGATGACGCCATTTTCCCGATTATAACCCTATGGGATTTTTTTCAAACGCTCAAGGGCAGCTAACTCCGTAGCCTGTGCTCGAATCCGGCCAAATTTCGAACTCATCCAAGCTCTTGTGTATGTCATGATTGCCTGCAAGTATGATAAGGATCTAATCAAAAACAGTCGAGAAAACGTGATGACGCCGTTTTCCCCATTATAACCCTATGGGGGCTATCTGTTGCCATGGAAACCAGAGTTCTGAGCTGATCGGCACCAAAACCTAATGCAGCCTTTCCCCCACCCCAATGATGCTTCAGATAAAATTTGATTGCGATCGGCCCACTGGTTTCTGAGATATTTATGTTTGAAAGTGTTGACGCACGCACGCACGCACCCACGCACCCACCCACCCACCCACGCACGGACGGACGACGGCTCGACTCCCATCCTATAAGCTCACCTCTGAGCCTTCGGCTCAGGTGAGCTAAAAACTGAACTTTTCAAAGGGTCTTAACTCCTATAATATTTTACAGAATTTGTTCGCCAGTCAAACAGTTATTCTACCCATCATCTCCAATCAGCTGACAAAATTTCAAGTTACTCGCTCAAATATTGACATTTTTTTCTAAAGTTAATCAATTGATCTACAAATCATCTCTAATCAGCTGACTATGTTTCAGGTCTCGCTAAACTTTCTGAAATATCCTGTTGACAAAATTGAAATACCAAAAATTTTGAAGAGCCATAACTCCAACAAAAATTGACGAATTTTATTCAAAAGTTTATCACTTTATTTTCTTATCATCTCCAATTAGCTGACAAGTTTTAAGTCCCTCGCTTTATTACTTGAATAGATATCCTACTGACGAGTTTAAAATACTAAACATTTTAAAGTGCCATAACTCTTACAAAGATTTGCCGAATTTATCTAAATAGAATAAAGATTTCCTTTACATATTATCTCTTATTAGCTGACATATTCGGAAGAATATTATCTTTAATTAGCTGACAAAGTTTCAAGTCCCTTGCTTAAATACTTTATGAGATATCCGGCTAACAAAGTTAAAATGACAAATTTTTCAAAGGGCCATAACTCTTACAAAAATTGAAGGATTTTGTTTCACAGTAATCAATATACTTATCATATTCAAACAGTTGACAAATTTTCAAGTTTCTCGCTTAAATACTTAGATCATGAAGACAAGGTTTAAAATGCCAAGTTTTTCCGAATAATTGGTTCATGTACTTATCATCACCAATTAGCTGACAAAGTTATAAGTTCCTAGCTAAAGCACTTCTCGAGATATGCAGCTGACAAAGTTGTAGTGCCGAAATTTTTCAAGGGTCATTATTCCTTCAAACATTGCAGATTTTATCCGAAAGTGAGTCAGTTCATCTACTTATCATTTCCAGTAAGCTGGCAAACTTGAAAGCCTTGATCTTAAATACTTTTTCGAGATAATCTCTTGACAAAGTCAAAATGCCGAAATTTTCAAAGGGACATAACTCCTTTAAGAACAGACGGACTTAAGCCCCTACATAAAGCTATATATTAGTTGGTTGGGGTCGGATGTTTTTCTGTTTCTTGGCACACCGGGGTTCAACTGGTGGTCTTATTTTGCTCCAGTGTTCCAGTGGTGTTGCTGACGCCCCAGGGATCTTCAGGTGTCTCAACACGTTTTGGCTGTCGAGTCCTCATCCCTGCTTCATCACGGTCTTTTCTTGATTTTAATTGTTGACCGGGATGACTCTCTGATGAGTTAGGGGACCTCCATACGAACCGAACTACTAACTAATTGTATGCACCGCGGCGGAGGGTGAGGGTGAAGGTTTGAGCCAAGTAAAACCGGTTTAAACCCCCAGTAGTTATTACTGACCGTCCCAAGGCGGTACTTTCGTTGCGGTTGCATTTGTTTTATGTTCGGAGCTGTTTAATTTATTGTGTTCTCATTTAATCCTTATATAATAAAATAGAAAATAGGTAAAATTAAGTGTTAAATGTTTTTCGTATAATTTGTTTAGTCTGTTGTAGCCCTTCTGTTGGTCTAAACTATTTAGTTCAATAAAGATAGCTTAGTTGCCACCTATTTGGGAAAGAGCTGCTGACTCGGCTTATCACTAGTAATTTATTGTTTGTTGGGATGTCTTTGTCAATCTTTCCCTTTGATGTTGGGGATAGGGTTTGGGATCTGATTCAGTCAGTTCCTGAAGTGTAGTTACTCTTTAAATTTGTTTAAAAGTTAATGAGATCATTTACTTATCATTTTTATTTAGCCGACAAAGTTTCAAGTCCCCTAGCTCTAATACTTTTTGAGATATGATGCTGACAATGTCAAAATGCCGAGATTTCAAAGGGCAATAACTCCTTTGAAAATTGATAGAATTTGTTTAAAAGTTATTCAGTGCATTTTGTTATCATCTCCAATAAGCTGACGAAGTTGCAAGTCCCTAGCCAAAATGTGTTTTGAGATATCTTTCTGACAAAGTGAAAATGCCGAAATTTTCGAAGAATCAGCACTCCTAAAAAAATAACTGATTTTGTTCAAAAGTTAATCAGTTTATATACTCACCATTTTTAATAATCTGGCAAAGTTTCAAGTCCCTAGCTAGAATACTTTTTCGTGATATAGTGCTGAAATGGTTTCATTATGATTTTTTTCTCCAAGGGCATAACTCCAAAAAGGGAGACAACACGGACAAGAAAAAATACTGGTCAGATTTATTTTTTTGATGACAAATCCATATCTCAAGCATGCATGGTTCCTAGGATATGGATTCGTGACGAACAGACGCACGGACGCAAGGACGGATTGTGTTAGGCTTTTAAAAGCCGTAGAGTATATGAATTTGCATTTATTTAGCCACAACCTAAAAATAACCGTTAAAGATTCAAAACTTTCACCATTAACCATATGGAGATTTTTAGATGCCATATTTTCTGTAACAGTGCGTCTTTTATTATTTTCTTCGAGATGTGTTCGATTGTCTTGCAAACACAATATCTTTATTACTAAATTTATTTGAAATCCAATTCTTAAACTGCCATGAAGACATTAAAGTGTCATGGGAATTCCATTGAAACTGAATTTCCGACTTCACCATGGCATGGACTGAGTTTTTTGTCTGGTCCTCACTGCCTCCTAGTGGACCGTGCGTTGGCATAAACTTAGCTTATGAGTCCATGCAGATTGGGTTTAATAATAGAAAGGCATTGCCAACATAATTTTTATCATCTAAGCAGATGTTTAAAATTTCACATTCAGTAACTGTTTGGTTTTGAGCATAGAAAACAGAAAAGTACCCTTGTGATATTTTTAATAGCCTCAATATTGTTGTATCTAAAGAATTTTGAATTTTGTATGACTATGACTATGATATCACCAATGATATCTTTTCCTTAAATTGAAAACAATTATTATGTCTTTTTACCGACTACCGTAGGATGAAAAATAGCGACTGTCAAGCTTTTATTTTGCTAAGTATACTTTCTAACTTGAAATTGTTAAAAAGAACCGTAATGTAAAACAGTAGCTTAAAAAGCAATACCATGAGCCAGTCATTGCATCAGAACACAACGATCAACGGCACTCGATTGTGTGATGCGGCTGCTGCAGTTATAAGGATATGTTATGAAACATTGTTACCTCAAATGTTCTCAAACATTGTTACCTCAAATGTTCTATACAGATAAGCTGATAGAGAATCTTATCCAACACTTTAACCTGTCTTACACCGTTACGATATACAGTAGTACTTCACTGGATTGAACCCTAATCGATCGTGAACCCCGGCCTGGTTATCTTATCCAACACTTAAACCTGTCTTACACCGTTACGATATACAATAGTACTTCACTAGCTTGAACCCTAATGGATCGTGAACCCCGGCCTGGTTATCTTATCCTACCCTTTAACCTGTCTTACACCGTTACGATATACAATAGTACTTCACTGGTTTGAACCCTAATGGATCGTGAACCCCGGCCTGGTTATCTTATCCAACACTTTAACCTGTCTTACACCGTTACGATATACAATAGTACTTCACTGGCTTGAACCCTAATGGATCGTGAACCCGGCATGGTTGGAACTCACTCCTGAGTCCCTAGAGGTCAGTTATTAGCTTTCTGTAGGTTTTTGCTACAACGGTCATCAACTTTCTGATGGCATTATCCGTCTCGATTCTCGAGTTACAGTTGTTCAGATGGCTCGGTAGGAGGCGCCTGCGTTCGCCAGTTAATTTTACGTAGCCGTCTGTTGCCTGATATCTGCAGCTTCGATGTCTCGCAGAATGCGTTAGTAAATTTGGCAGGAAGAGGGCTCCTCGTTGCCTGGCGACCTTTGCTCATCACAGGTTTTATTTCAAACTTTTGGTTCCAATAAAACTGAAGAAGTTCAATACAGTAACGCGCATCAGGCGCACTAACTTAAGCATAGTCACGTCCCCGTGGATATCAGGCACCCAGCTAGTCAATGTATCAGTAATGATTCTGGTTCTTTAAATACTGATTTAAATATTCTAAAACTAAGACTGACCTTTCTTTTATACTTTTCAATGGATTATAGAGACTTCTCAGTGAAATCCAAACTGATTATCTCACTTGTGAAATTATCATTTTAAATTTCACTGTTTCAAAAATAGGATTTTTTTTAAATACCCTCATTTAATTCTTGATTCATTGGTTAAACCTTATCCAGCTTGACATAAATTACGTGTCGCCTGTTTGCATGTCATTACGATGTTAATGACGTTACTTAAAGCACCAAAGTAACATTGTTAGTGCACGCAACGTCAGCCCCCCTGATGTAGGCAATCTTTCATAGCAAATTAGAGATCTGATAATCAAAATGACATTTAAGCTATTTTCAGGTTGCAAACCACGTTCTCAACCAACATCATACCCAATAAACATGCTGGAAGCATTAAATTTAACGCGAAATGGCTAGAAAAAGATATGTCTCTGTCGTGATGGCTGGCGCTTTGGAATACATGTAAACTGAAATATTGCAATTTTAAAGCATAAAAGAAACAGAAAATTTGACTGTTTCAGTGTAAGATCGATTTTTATATCACCGAATGAACACCAAAAGCAGTACATGTATTTTCACTTGTGGCTGCTTTTGGTGTTCATTCGGTGAAATAAAAATCGATCTTATACTGAAAAAGTCATAGTGACATAAATCTTAGCGGAGTTTGGTTTCATTACTTTCCAATTACTTTGGCTCAAGGTAGGTTTTAGCTGCATCGGTCATCCTTTGTCTAATGCTCTTGTCGAGGCAAAGGGATTGAGGTGGCTCGGGAGGGGGACGCCAGCGTACGCGAATAATGAAAAGTAGGCGTGTCTTACCTAATGTCTGCAGCTACTGTGTCTTGCGATATATGTCAGTGAGTGTGGCTCGGTGAGGGCTGCTCGTTGCCTGTCGGGACCTGCCCTTTTTGTTTTTTCTATTAAACTTTTGGGATTTAGCGACACTAAAAAAGTTAAAAACAGAAACGCGCGTCTGTTGCACAAACATTGGTTTATTTGTCACCGACGTAGGCGGAGGGAGACTAAAGAAATTACCCTCGTCCTTCCGTCCGGCTGTTCGAAATTTTGTCCCCGCATCTCCCCCTGCATCTTTCATCGAATTGATTTAAAAGTTTACAGATTGTATTTTTATGATATGAAGATGTGCATGTGGTTTTCCAATTTGGTTTCGCTCATTTGTGATGGAGTTACGGCCCTTGCTGACTCAGACCTTGTCTTCGCAACTCGTGCCACAACTTTCATTGAATTGACTTGAAACTGTGCAGTGTTTTATGTGCATGTGATTTTGGATTTTCTATTGTCTTATTTTTGACAAAGTGATGGCCCTTTGTCGTTTTCGGCATTTTTCCATTTCTTAAACCGTTTGAATGAGAGGGCTGAGTTTGGCTATGATATCAGTATTTTGGTAAATTGATTATTCTGAATATGGTCCGGATATTCTAAATTGATTATACTTAAAATTATTCTCCGTTTCATAAGTAACATACATTCCCTAACAGGTAAAAGGATATCTCCAAAAGTATTCATATTACTTTTAGTAGGCTGAACTTTCATAAATGCTTTGTTCATTTTTCATCAAATTCATATTCGAAAGGTAATGGCCCTTGTTACTTTTCTATTCGGTATACAGTCTTGATGTTTAGGGCATTCTGTTAGGGCCTAAAGGTGCAGGCACCTGATAAATTTTAGGGCATATTTCATGATATATATTGCACACATATGCCCCTTTCAATTTCAATTTACAATTTCACAGAGGGAAAGTATTGGGAACATGTCTTTGCCTGGCTTCATTTTATAATTTGCTTACCAGGTACTGTAATACATATATTTTCTATTTTGGTCATAGCGTCACTCTTTAACTGAATGAAGGGCTGCAGTTTGCGTCATATTTTAATTGTCGGGTGACGCTAGACCAATGGGCTTTTATTACATCTGTATTTATACAGAAACTAACCCAGAATGGTTAGAACTACCTTTGGCTTTAACTTATTTTCATGGTCCCAGGCTGGTTCGAGCCACTTTAGTTTTACTTTACCCTTTCACGCCACACTTAAGCGCGATATACCCCATTTGTGTCTGGCGGGATCATTTTACACAAAATATGTATAGAAAAATTCTCAGGAACTGACATAGCCCAAGCCCACCAAAGACACCATGTAGGAACAGACAACACCTTAGTCATCACCAGCGGCAACAAGGTGTATAACCGTTTCCTATGTAGGTGGTCAATGGGCTAGTCTTAACATCACAAACAATATATCAATAACAGTAACAGAAGTAGCAACAAACAACACATAAAAACAAACAAGAAGAACTATAACAGACATGCCGTCTTGGGACAGTCAGCAATGAAATAACTGGGGGGGGGGGGGGGGGAGAGAGAGCGGGGGCTTTACGGATTTGTTGTCGATCGTTCCTCACCCTTGTTTCTGCTTTGGGTTATCAGACACTTAGTTGTTCGGTTTACGTGGAAGATTCCTAACTCATAAGTATAATATCTCAGAAACATAGAAATCAAACTTGAAACTAATTTGAAACAAACATAAGGACACACAGAAATCCGGATCCGCGAAAAAATCCACAATTCTGGTCCACAAAATACTTCAATACATGAATATTCAGCACAATAAATTGTAACAGCTGATCAAATCTGTGGTTTTTGTCGTTTTAGCCTGACATGAAAATGTGCCAGTTTTATTTCTTCTATTTTATTACATCTGAAATATATCAACTTACGATGGTAAAAATGTAGTGCATTCATAACATTGTTGCGGTTTCAATGATATGAAATAATAAGAAAGGAATCTTATGCGACCGTGTGTAGCTCTATTTCACCTAGCCTCACTGTTCAGTGCTGCAGATAGGACATGTATACTAGCCAAAAGTTCTAACCGGCACTTGCATGATATCGATTTTCTTCAAACCCTCAAATAATCTTGCAGTTCTTTTTACATCCTCATATAGGCAGATATGTAAGTCAACTTAGCCATCAAAAGGTTTGACAAATTTCTTAACATTACATCCAGGATGCGCCGATGAACACAAGTACCCCCATGATTTAAACTCCACAAAATTCAGCATTTCGTCACATTTTGTGAAAAATCACTTTTTGAAATATCCAATTAACGTGAGCAAAACCATTGCCTTCTTAAAGCAAATGACTGAAGAAACAGATTAATGCAGAAATGGACACTCTTCCTGCATGACAGTGGTCGCTTTGGGTCAAAATGTTCAAACTTACCCCACCACTCAATACAAATTTTTGTTAATTTTGATAATTGGGTTACACGTATGTATCCGTGCCTCCTAGATACAATTTTCAGAATAGTGCCAAACCTCTGGTGATATGTTTTTTGGACATATTCGTCTATCTGTAGCAGCAAACTGGATGGTTAGAAATTTTGTATAGTATCTTTCGGCACTGTGTATTTTATGGAGTGGAGTTATGGAGTGGAGTCTTGGAGTGGAGTTTTGGAGTGGAGTGAAGTGAAATTTCGGAATGGAAAATATTGATGTTCTTTAATCATAAAATGTTGCCCAACCTGTACATATTAAAAAATCAAACAGCTTTAGAATGATTAACTCAAAGCCCTAGTATGCTGTTGTTACTGATACCAGTCCGTGTATACACTTATATTGTATCATGGCGTTCTGTATTTTCTTTTGTGGCTTTAAAGATAGACTTTTTACGATGCGTGACAAAGCATATAATGATGCCCAATTTTTAGCTACAACAAACAAGATCATAACGTGTCATCAGTATTGACATTTACATTATTACATTATTTTTAGCCACAATCCAAATATATTCAGATTGTCTCTCTTAAAATAATGGCATCATGCACACTTTTTTGGGTTCGGTCTTACTCTGTAATTTTAGATAAACCTTCCCATTTCGTCTACCTTTTCCATCACCCTGAAGTATAAATCTGTCAAGGTTGGCTGATTAGATAATTTAAAGAAGTAACACCTGCAGGTATAGCAGACTGATCTGCGCTCCCGCTGTTGGCATGCCTGAAGACCCATTATGTTGTGCACAGCTCAGTTTAATTTTCGATTAAGATAATCTGATAATACAGAGACAATTTATTTTGTAGTGCTCAACAAACTCTACCACAGTAGCCCTATATGTTAGTACAGCCCAGATTGGGCAGCTGAATGAGCAGATGATGATATGCCCTTTTGGACTGCACTTTATGTCATTCTAATAAAATCAATTTGATCAAACTCAAATTCAGCTTAAAATGCAGACACAACTTTTAGTTAGTTTCAGTTGATGCTGTGCTGGAGATTATAATTGTTTCATGTGATTTATTTTACCTTAAGGTCAAGAACAAAACAGCTGTCGTGGATATAATTACACAGATATGCCACTTTTCATTAACAACCTGATAATAGCTGTTTGGAATTCAAAATAGACAAAGGCAAATGGCTGCCATGATACAAAGCGCATATAGAATGGTGTCACTCATATGCCCCAGCCCCGTCGCTTCCTTGAAGGCTATCTTAAATATTAAATATTCATGACACCATTTAAAATGCATAACTTTGAAAAAGTCAGACGCAGTCTGATTGTGTGTGTGATTTGCACAATACAGATTCCTCAGGTTTCATACATAATGTTGATATGACACTGATCATACAGGGGGATGCTCAGGCTCATCTGAGTGTATTTTGTTTGCAAATGCAGAAATACCCTTATATCCTGATGCAGCTCAGATCTTCAATATAAATCAGGCTTGACCGAATCCTGCTATAAGTAACCCGTGCAGTATATCTGAGACCTCCGCACAGTTATCCAGGCACACTTCAATGTAAAATGAGTGCAAAGCTTCGCTCTGCCTAATTCAGAATTGGCTTACAGTGCAAGTTAATGAAGTTAATGAACGAGCTACAGAAAGCCATGATACAATATAAGTGTATACATACAAGGAATGGTATCAGTAACAACAGCGTACTAGGGCTTTGATTTAATTACTCTAAAAACGTTTGAATTTTCTTAATATATACTAGCTGCAGCATTTTATGATGTAAGACCCAAAATATTTTCCACTCCAAAATTTCACTCCACTCCAAAACTCCACTCCAAGACTCCACTTCGTAACTCCACTCCATAACATACACGGTGCCGTATCTTTCAATGGATTATTAAATGAGAACCATAAAGGTGATATTTTGGTATGTTTTTATACGCCCGTTTAGAAAAAACGGACGTACTATGGCATGGCGCTGTCCGTCCGTCTGTCTGTCTGTCCGTCTGTCCGTCCGTCCGTCAACATTTTTGTGCGCACCATATCTCAGAAACCGTTCGAGATATCTTCATGAAATTTTGTAGGCATATATATTAGGATGGGGCAAAGTGTCGCGTATAGTAATGGTTGCTCCCCCTTTCTTAGTTTCAGAGTTATGCCACTTTGATTATTTTTTACCCTACTAGTCTTGTGCGCGCCATAACTAGATAACCGTTTGGGATATCTTGATGAAACTTCATAGCAATGTGTATGAGGGTCTGATGATGTGTCGCGTATAACAATTGTTGCTCTCTCCTTCTTTGTTTCGGAGTTGCATCCCTTTGATTAGATTTTTAGGGTATTTTTATGTATACTAATCTTTTGCATTCAATAACTGAGTAACCATTTGGTATATCTTGATGAAACTTTATAGCAATGTGCATGATCACAAGACAGTGTGTCACATATAAGAATGGTTGTTCCCCCTTACTTAATTTTGGAGTAACCTCCCTTTGATTTGTTTTTTAGGCTAACCCATTCCCCCATAACTCCTTAACCCTTTGAAATAATCCAATGAAACTTTGTAGGAATGTTTATAATAATGGGGTAATGTATCATCCGCATGAACCACAACCCTGGCTTACTTCCTGAATTATCTGCCCTTGCATCAATTTCCGTTTTACTCTGTATCTACTTAACCGTTGGAAATATTTTAACAAAACTTTATGGTGAAGCGTATATTGTCAAGGAAAAGTATTGGGACTAAGAGTTTATGAATTATCTCCCTTGTTTGACTTTGGCCTTTCACAGCTTCTGAGCTGCTTCACCCTGGAACCTGATTTTTGGTGTACTAATAGTATTTGATGTGTTGTTTTGATAACATTGCAGTCATTAATTACAGGGTTGTTTCCCCTGTTTTGTCTGCCTGTCCATCCTTCTATAAACAGTCTTGTTCAATCTGTAACTCCTTCATGACAATGAAACGGGCGTATTATGCGCCGCTTGCGAAGCTCTTGTTGTGTTATGTTTTGTTTATCGTTTTAGACAAGAACCATAAAAGTATAATGTCTGCTGTGTGTGTTCGTGGTGCTATATTTATTTGTTTAACTATTAGTAGACACAATGCAAATAGCAAACTATAACTCGTCGATTATACTCTGTAACCTATCGTATCTGGTTTTGTGTGTGATATCGGATTTCCATAGCATGTTTAACAAATTTTAAATGCCTTTGAGAAATCAGCCTCGATTAGATATTTTTATTATTTTTTTTAATTTTAGCAGTTATATGACTGTACCAGATTTTGTTTATTTGTTACATCCGGCACAATATATTATTTTTATTGTAATGACAGTTTCTGTCTATGCTTACTTAAATATTAGGACTCATCTTTTACTTAAATATAAGGACTCATTTTTTTAAGTCCCGCTAAGCTATATCTAATTAGTAATTTTTATTGAGCTTCTATTAAGCCATGATCACTGACTTTTCAGGTTTATAACATTTCTGATTACTACGTTGACTTTGATGTTGACAAGGTAAATTTTCCTCTTTTGGATGGCCGCTGTTCTACCTCTTGCGAGGTTTATATTTCTAACTTATTTAGTTTGTTTGAGTGTCTAGGTATGTGTCTGACTACAATGCCAGAAATAAAATTTTCCTGCTAAAACTCTTCAACAGGGCTGTCGGTATCATGAACTTCGAAAGGCGATTTAATAATTTTATCGCCGACACCATAAAATGGTTTCTAAATTGTCATTATAAAACACTTTTGCAGCTGGGCTTATCGAAACAAGAATTTTAAGGTGTAATTCTGTCAATTCAAATGTTATAAATTCAAATAAATTGTATGTTGGGCTGATTTTTCAGACCATTCTGACTATTCAGAACTTACTCATAAAAGTTATCATACGTAATAAACGTATCAGATATAATAAAATGTAACGCTATATTTTGCATGCTTAGTGGTTAAGCCAATTATGTTTAAATTTTTTTCTTCCCTATTTAATTACATATCGGTTGGTTGGGCATCAGACTTAATGATGCATCTGACATACAGCCATTTACTTTAGCTGATCGCGGCCGGAGCTTTTCCAGTCTCTTGCCTGGCCATCAGGGCTCAACTGGTGGTTTTCTTTTGCTCTGGTATTTCAGTGGTGTTATCTAATATCTGAAGTGTCGCAATACGTTGTTTCTTTCGAACCCGTCTCTTTGATTTTTTTTTTTTTTTTTTTTTTTTTTTTGGTTTTTGCTTCGTTGCAAAACATATGTTTTGGACTCTTACGACTGGCCTCATCAAAATGAGGGCTCGCACAATGTTTTCATAGGGAACAAACAGACAGAATCTCAGAATTATTTTTCAAACGGCACTTATTTTGGAGTTCTGGTAAGGTAATGTTACAGCAGACACGAATTAATCAATGAAATAAATAATTTTGTACATCTAAAGTGTATTATAGAATTCTCATATTGATTTGCGCATATACATTGGCCGGATTTTACAAGGTACATTCTAATCGACGATTCTGCTCAGAATGTGCATTTTTCCTCAGTCTGATCTGCTGGCTTAGCCCTTGGTATCTTATATGTATTTTTGAATAATTACAAATGGTGAACATTCGAGCCAGCCTGCGCATATCTGCAAGGATGTCTAAGTCTCTATATTCATACCCACCAGGGTGGGTTACAGACTTGGCCAAGTTTCAGGAATTTGTACACGGCATCACATGTATATGTGTTGTTTTCATAGCTCTCTTTGAAAATAATAAATCTTTTTTAAAGTCGCGACTGGCCTTTGACGACAATAACGTTATGTTGCTTTTACAATTGATAGTGTTATGCCCTTTTCTTTTTCTACTTAACACTGCATGATTTATCTATTACTCAAAAAGCGTAACCGCCAGGGATTTAATAAGCCATCGGTCCACAGGGAAGTAGACCATAAAATTAGCAGAGCGGTATTTTTTTCTTTTCTGACGGCTTTTAACTTACAGAGTTATGTCCCTTTTTGAAAATTGAAATGAAAGTTTGGTTCAAAAATCCTGGGAAACACATTGAAGCTTGAATCATTGATGCTTATATTGGGATAATGTAATTGGCTAAAATGTTAAGTACCTGGTTAAATTTCGGGTTAGTTTTGCGAAAAAAAAACTGCTGGGGACCTGTCGATTTATAATTGGATACACCGTAAAAAAATTAGCACACCCGTATTTTTTCTGTTGGCTTAACTGGTGTTGTGCCGTGTTGCGGCCGTAAAACGTCTCCCCGTACATCTCCCATAGTGCAGATTATATTTTATTTTCGTCCTTTGAGATCATAGGATATATTCTGAGCAATCTAAAATTTGAGATTGATTTAGACTATTATTGTAGATCATCGTCTTTTATATTATTTGGATCCTTTTTTGGTACTAATCAGTCGTTGAATTGACTGCCCAATTAAAATTGAGAAGTTACAGTGTGCCTTTCTCTGGTTTCGTCACCAGATATTGTCAGGGTCACTGACGAGGCTTTATTAGACGAAACTACGTAGACTGGCCCATGTTCTTTCTTCTGAATGTATTCTCTGCTCTTGAAGGAACTGTTTAAGATTTTAATTAGTACTTAGCGAGTTTTGCCCCTTTTCAAAAAACGAACAAAAATTTGTTCCCGAAATTCAGAGGGTTTTCTTCTAAGTTAAATTACCTTTACCTTTCCCCACTTTTATTTTTGAAGTGGTTTCTTTCCAAACTCATGTGGGGGCGATTGGAGGCGGTATTTCCCTATGATGATAAGTTTTATTTTTATTTGTATATTTCTTTTCTGTGTCATTCAAAATACATTGCAGTTGACGATTGTCAAATTTTGAATCTATTGGTCAGAAAAGGGTTACGTACGATTTTTGATATGGCTCAGGTATAGACACATGAATTTCCGCTCGATGGTTTCAGGTAGGAGTTTTGTGTCCGCTCTCTGTAACTTTGTGTCGACTATGTAAGTGTAACAGAGACTCTTTGGAATGTTAGTCTGATACTTCATCTACCTTGGACACGGGCATAACGAGCATGACAATTTTCATTTTCGCTCTCTTACCATCTTAATTGCAAATTCGTGTCTACTCTATGACTTGATATTTCATTAAGCATCTTAGACTTTATATTGTTCAAGGCAGCCAAGAACTAGTTCCATGCCTTGTTTTAGTTTTCTCTATTCTAATCGCTATTTGGAGCTCAGACTTGTCAACTGGGGAGGTAAATTGTCGGTTTTATGGTCGCAAATTTCGTTTTTCGGCGACCCATCAAAGGAATTCGCGACGATAAAATCGTGAATTTACCTCCCCAGATGGCAAGTTAACTACAGAAATCCTCGCTCTAATGTGTTTTGCACGTTTTCCATTTTTAAAGGGTACCAATTTTCAACCAAGGCATGCGCTAGCAGGAACATAAAACTTGACATCAGCCTATGGGAAACAACTTTCGCAATGATACTGGGTTTCTGAAGCATATAAAATGTCAAACATATTTGGCATTATAAAAGCAGATGTCGCGTTTTATTCGTTATTGCATTAGAAATTTTATTATTCTAACGTGAAAGATACTTTGGTTTGAAATTATTGTGCTTAATAAGAAGAGTTTGCTTTCTATCAGCTAATTACTTCAGAACGAAAATGTGTCAAATAACATTTTTGGATTATATAATGTAAACGATTTTGAAAAGAAAATATGGACATTTTATAGCGTAATTATGTCAAATAAATGCTTGTAGACTCAGTTTTTTTTTTTTGCAATTTACAACATTACAATATGTTTTCCTCTGGCTTTCATTGCCAGGCCATAACAAGTTCACTGATGAGATTTTATAGGCCTGTACTATGTAATCTAGCTCATCCTTTTGCATATGAATGTTTTCAATGCTGTTAAAGGAATTCATTTATGTCTTTTATTATTTTGTTCCATTTCGCTTTCTCGATGACTTAGAGGTATGTTTTATTCATTTTACTTATTGGGACTTCGAGGTGCATTTGCTGTCTTCGCTTTAGATGTATGGTTACACCTCCAACGTTGAGAAGTATTTTTCTCCCACTTCATGCAATTGCAAGATTTCAGCTTATTCAAGAAATCCTTATCCTTCATTAGAAACAGCTTTCTGATATTAGCAACAAGACAGTTTCAATTTTTGACTAAAATTTCAAGTTTGAATGCAGGAATTGGCCACGCAAGCAACTAGGACGACGTCTGGTAGCAGATTATAGGAAGGTGAATTTTCATGATGTCACTTAAACCTGTAATGAAACGTTGCTAGCAACTTGACACTCATGATGTAAGAGGCTTAGTTGCGTTTCATTTTTGTCCACTGGAAGATAAAGTAGTCATCAAATCGTGTTTATGATCCGCCAAACACACTGGTTTGGTCATAATTTACACGAGAAATAAAAGAAATCTGTCTTGACGCTTTATCTCATTTATATGTGAAACAACTTTCGCAATGATACCGGGTTTCAGAAGCATATAAAATGTCAAAGATGTTTGGCATTATAAAAGCAGATGTCGCGTTTTATTCGTTATTGCATTTGAAATTCTATTATTCTAACGTGAAAGATGCTTTGGTTTGAAATTATTGTGCTTAACAAGAAGAGTTTGCTTTTCTATCAGCTAATTGCTTCAGAACTAAAATGTGTCAAATAACATTTTTGGATTATATAAGGTAAACGATTTTGAAAAGAAAATATGGACATTTGATAGCGTAATTATGTCAAATAAATGCTTGTAGACTCAGTTGTTTTTTTTTTGCAATTTATGTGTTATTCATTTTACTTATTGGGACTTCGAGGTGCATTTGCTGTCTTCACTTTAGATGTATGGTTCGCCTCCAACGATGAAGAAGTATTTTTCTCCCACTTCATGCAATTGCAAGCTTTTAGCTTATTTAAGAAATCCTTATCCTTCATTAGAAACAGCTTTCTGATATTAGCAACAAGACAGTTTCAATTTTTAACTAAAATTTCAAGTTTGAATGCAGGAATTGGCCACGCAAGCAACTAGGACGACGTCTGGTAGCAGATTATAGGAAGGTGAATTTTCATGATGTCACTTAAACCTGTAATGAAACGTTGCTAGCAACTTGACACTCATGATGTAAGAGGCTTAGTTGCGTTTCATTTTTGTCCACTGGAAGATAAAGTAGTCATCAAATCGTGTTTATGATCCGCCAAACACACTGGTTTGGTCATAATTTACACGAGAAATAAAAGAAATCTGTCTTGACGCTTTATCTCATTTATATGTGAAACAACTTTCGCAATGAAACCGGGTTTCAGAAGCATATAAAATGTCAAAAATGTTTGGCATTATAAAAGCAGATGTCGCGTTTTATTCGTTATTGCTTTTGAAATTCTATTATTCTAACGTGAAAGATGCTTTGGTTTGAAATTATTGTGCTTAACAAGAAGAGTTTGCTTTTCTATCAGCTAATTGCTTCAGAACTAAAATGTGTCAAATAACATTTTTGGATTATATAATGTAAACGATTTTGAAAAGAAAATATGGACATTTGATAGCGTAATTATGTCAAATAAATGCTTGTAGATTCAGTTTTTTTTTGCAATTTATGTGTTATTCATTTTACTTATTGGGACTTCGAGGTGCATTTGCTGTCTTCGCTTTAGATGTATGGTTACACCCCCAACGATGAAGAAGTATTTTTCTCCCACTTCATGCAATTGCAAGATTTCAGCTCATTTAAGAAATCCTTATCCTTCATTAGAAACAGCTTTCTGATATTAGCAACAAGACAGTTTCAATTTTTGACTAAAATTTCAAGTTTGAATGCAAGAATTGGCCACGCAAGCAACTAGGACGACGTCTGGTAGCAGATTATAGGAAGGTGAATTTTCATGATGTCACTTAAACCTGTAATGAAACGTTGCTAGCAACTTGACACTCATGATGTAAGAGGCTTAGTTGCGTTTCATTTTTGTCCACTGGAAGATAAAGTAGTCATCAAATCGTGTTTATGATCCGCCAAACACACTGGTTTGCTCATAATTTACACGAGAGGTAAAAGAAATCTGTCTTGACGCTTTATCTCATTTGATGAATATATGCTCATTTAAAGTGGGAGAAAAATTGTCCATCATGAGCAAGGCCATGAAGGATAGGGCAGCCTTGCCCTCTAAGTCAGGATTTCAACCAGGTATTTGGCAGGCCATGTCACTGGTTGGAATTCGAATTCTTTGGGTGAGATTTCCTTATCCTACATGCGCAATCATGATGGATTCTTATAGTCTCTCTCATCTAGAAGATACTTTAAAGGGGAGAGTTTGCTTTCAGAGAAAGTACATTCTTTCCTTTATGAGTAGTCTCTTTTGAAGAAGTACTTTACTTACCAAGAAATCAAATCCTATTTTGTTTAATTTGTCTCCTGTGTGCAGAAGGCTATTGTACCATGAATGTGTATCGATATACTATACGTCGAGTACCCGCGTTTGCCCGTCCCTGCTTATCAGTCCCACATGCACTGTAGATAAACAATTATAAGATGGTTGAATTTTAACCATGTGTATTTATCATACTAATCACCCATTTAGCTTCATGTTTATGCTGGGGAAAGTGAATTATTTTTATATTCAATTTATAAAACAAAAGCGTTTCATTTGTGTGCATCGCCTTTCGTAAATCACAGTTTTCATCGCCTCTTTGGGGTGATATAGTTAATTTCTAATCGCGTTCAGTTTTTTGTTTACTTGTTATATTTGTGGGATTCAAAACCATGTGCTTAGTCTTATTACATACTACTGACGCTCCTAAGATAAAGTATTCATAAGAATCCTAGAAAAGGTCAAACTAATGCATTATTCTGTCGCCATCGGCGTTCTTTGTGACTGTTTCTTTACACGCCACCAGGTACTAGAGGCTCATTCTGGCACCGCGCTATTGACTCTTCCTGGAATACTTAAAAACATTCATTCAGTCTTACTTTCCCGTAACATTCTGAGTTTTGGGAAAGACTACGCAAATAATGCAGACCCTGCTCCGAACTGGCTCTTAAGAAGCTGTTTTGTCAGGATCTACACTGTTTTATGTTCCTTCTGCATTTGATTAATGCATTGCCGCATTGTAAAACGAAGCATTAATATCTTAAGGACATAGTGAAATTTCACCTCTATGACTTTAAGTATGTTTTTTTTTGTTTTTTTTTTTGGCTTGCTAGATTACATGTAGAATCATCGTATTTGGTGTTCAGAAAGAAGATAATAATTTGTGGTTTCATAAACTGATAAACAAATTATCACCACGAATGGCGGACCGAGATAGCTATTTTCTTTCGCCCCCAATTCCATGGATACTCTACCGGAATTCTTGTCCCCATTGACTCAGCTACCTCGATTGAGAAGTTAATGTACCTTTTCGGTCAGCCAATTCGGTCCGATATACAAACAAGATAAAAATGCATGTTAGATCAGAATGAACTTAGAGTGGGTAGTTTAAATGTGTGGAAAATGCCATGCATTTCAAGCACAGGAACAGTTGGTTTAAACATATTTATTTCACTTTTTCACAACATACATAGATACTACAAGGAACAATTGTTGCGCTTTGTGGGAAACTGTACATTATGGTGTGGATAAAAGCAAAATAGTTTATATGGTTGAGGTCCAAAATTCAAGATGGCGACCATCCTCGTATGTCTTTCAAATGGTTTAAAAGAATTCTTCTCTAGGCAACTGGAAGATTTTTACTTATTTTAATGAATAGCATGGTGTATGTGAAAAACCTCCCTTAATAAGATATCTATGTTTTTTCGATCTGATCATAACTATTGCGTAATACTCGTTCATGACAGGTATACAAGAACAGCAGGTGAAATCTATCAACAGCTAATTATCTAGATAACACCACTTAAATCTGGATTATCTTTGCTAGTGTCAGCATTCCTGATTATATTTCCACAGTCTCAGGTCGCAACAGATCAGTGCAAGTTTGACTAAGTTTCTCGGCGTATTGATATTTCGCATTAATGTTTCCTGGTATGCTTATATTCAACAAGGACCTCAAAATCGCCGGAACATTGAAGAGCACGAGAGCTATTCGGCTTCGTTCGTGCATTCAGTGTTCGGACATAAAGTTTGATTTTTTGCGCAAAGCGGCTAACTTGTTTGTACCTATTTTCTCAGCATGTACCGAAATAAAAGTCTACCGTTAACTGAGATCATTCCGTCCACAACCATACCGAATACAACAAGGACTGGCAATTCATCTCAGAACCAGACAGAAGTAATATTGAGTTCACAATCTGTAACGACTTTAGATAGTTTAGATAGTGATAACTATCAGGGATCTACAGAAGCAGGTAATGTATATACTTTACTCCATGTTTGTAAACCAAATGCTAAGCACATAGCTCTGTTGTGACATACGAGTAATATTGCATTTCAAGAACGTAAAAATTTCAGCTGTGTACACGTTACTGGCGGGGTATTATATTTTCCGTGGGCTGTCCACGTGACTGCCCGTGCATCCCTCATCAGTACACTGTCTGTTCGTTCGTCCGTCAGTACTACGTTTCTGTTCGATACCTATATTCAGGAATTTTCTTTCAACTTGTGCATAGGCACTGATATTGGGTCTATTTCGCTTAGAATTGTTAACGGGCAAGGTTCGATATATTTTGATATAGTTATTGTCCAGTTTTCATAGAAATGATTTAAATTACATAAGCTTTGTGGTACCAAGCGAATTATATTCATCTATTATAGAATCAGAGTTATAAGCTATTTTCCCGAAACTCACAACACATTTTCAAACTAACATTAGCTTCATGTCATGGTCGAAGTTTTATTACCAAAGGTTAATTTGACCTGCCTCAGGACTATATATACATGTATAAAAACATTTAAAAAGTCTATATAAATCAGAGCTTTGAATTATCTGGATGAAATTCACAGAAAAAAAATCAAAGTAAATTTTCTGCTTCACCCACAAAAATTAGTCCACCAGTGTTATTTACCCGTGTCCCGAGGCTAAAAATATGTGGGTGAATTACATTTGTGCATATTTAGTTTTGATTACCAGTATTCCTTTGCTCAGCACTTTAGGAACACGATTGCGCAGCTCTTTTAAGGGATCTTTTTCACTACCTGAATACGAATGCGCACCTTGTTCAAGCATGAAGGTAATTACTTCTGACCATTTACCCGTCCAATATTGATATCAATTCACATATGCTCGCCGATTAAATTTTGATGTACGAGAGGAGTTCAATAAGTTCGAAGAATTCGGTATTTTTCTATACAATTCAAGATTTCTTTCTTTAATTTTTGTGCAGTGTAAACCTTTGTAAGTTGTATGATAACAGCCGTTCAGTCAACACGTACATTTTCTGCTCTTACATTTTGTTTGAAAACCTATACCCATAGGCAAAATGGAAAGTCAGAATATTGAGTTCAGAGCAGTCATAAAGTTCCTCACTAAGGAGGGTGCAAACGCCAAAGAAATCCATCGGCGCATGGCTGATATGTATGGTGATAGCAGCCCAAAGTATTCCACAATGGCAAAGTGGTCAGCAGAATTTAAACGTGGCGAGATTCCTAAGAAGATGACCCAAGGCCAGGTCGCCCTGCTGATGTCATCAGCCAGGAGATGACCGACCGTGTTGAGAGACTTGTGCTAAACGTCGCCAAATTAAAGTTGCCGACGCCGAACCAAAGCTGCCGAACTTGCTTCAGAATGTGGCATTTCTAATGGAAGTGTTTACACTATAATCCATGAACATTTAGGCGTGTGAAAAGTATCTGCCAGGTGGGTACCCAGAAACCTGAACATGCAAGATTGTCAGCAAAGGGTGGAGTCCAGAGTTGCACAAGCGGCTATTCGTGAGTGCAAAATATTAAAGAGTTCCTTCGAGAGCAGAGAACACATTCAAAAGAAGGAACATGGGCCATACTTCGAAATTTCGGCTATTCAAGCCTCATCAGTGACCCCGACAATAGCTTGCGATGAAAGCCAGAGATAAGCATACTGTAATTTCTTATTTTTTAATAAGGCAGTAGGTTGAAAGACTGAAGAGTATCAAAAAATAAAGTCCAAATGATAAAAAAAAATATGATCTAGAATAAGAATCTAAAGGGTTCAAAAAAATCTGATTTCTCGGAATATATCCTGTGATCTCAAAGGACAAAAAGAAAATATAATCTGCATTATGGATGATGTACGGGGAGACGTTTTACGGCCGCCACACGGCAAAACACCGGCTGCAGTGAAGTCAAATCAAAATCTTAAAGAGTTCCTTCGAGAGCAGAGAACACATTCAAAAGAAGGAACATGGGCCATACTTCGAAGTTTCGGCTATTCAAGCCTCATCAGTGACCCTGACAATAGCTGGCGATGAAAGCCAGAGATAAGCATACTGTAATTTCTTATTTTTTAATAAGGCAGTCGGTTGAAAGACTGAAGTGTATCAAAAATAAAGTCCAAATGATAAAAGGATATGTTCTAGAATAAGAATCTAAAGGAATAAAAAAATTCTGATTTCTTGGAATATATCCTCTGGGACTCAAAGGACAAAAATAAGATATAATCTGCACTATGGAAGATGTACGGGTAGACGTTTTACGGCCGCCACACGGCACAGCACCAGCTGCAGTGAAGTCAAATCAAAACCTTAAAGATTTACTCCCTTTATAATAATAACAAAAATGATTTGATGAAATATTTCATGCATTACCTCCGACATGGTCTACCTATACATTTGAAATAGAGTTTAGATAATAATATTTGATAAAAGCGACTTTAAACAAAAAATAACATAAATTTTTATACAATCGCGGACCGCGGTTTAAATCGCATTATTGGACAAAAATAATTTATTCATACGTCACAATCACGTTCACGATTAACAAAAAAATACCTCTACATGATCACATGATACACGTGGTCAAAAATCGATATTCTTACAGGCCGTGAGGAAATAGGTAATTTGCATTTTAATTTGAAGATTATTTTTCATTCCATATTTATCGAATAAACATGCATTTTCTCTAAAATTTTACGACTTATTATGAGACTATTACATATTGTCTAACGAAATTTTGTTAAAATATTTGTTTCTGAAAACATGAACTAAACGAGGGAGACAATCTTTAAAGAGTTTCTTCGAGAGCAGAGAACACATTCAAAAGAAGGAACATGGGCCATACTTCGAAGTTTCGGCTATTCAGGCAAGTTCGAGCAGTTAAATCACCCGCCATACAGTCCAGACCTGGCCCCAAGTGATTAGTATCTGTTTTGAAATTTAAAGTCCCACTTGCGTTGAACAGGATTTCGGGACGATGATGAGCTCATGGCTGCTACAGAGGCTTGGTTTGAGGACCAAACAGACGACTTTTATTTCAAAGTCATAGACTGCTTAACAGAAAGGTGGGACAATTGAAGTAAAGGGGGATTATATTGAAAAATAATGTTGAAACCATCTTCCAATCTGTGACTTAAACCCCGAGTTCTACAAACTTATTGAACTCCCCTCGTATATAAGATTACATTCACATTAAGACTGGCCGTTAGAGACAAACGACTTTGATTGTTCAATACAATAAGTGCATTACTAATGAAATTACCAGATATCACTATGTACATAAAAAGTATAAGCTTTCGTGCAAAAGCTCGTATACTGACCTGTACATTTAATACGAACAACAGTTAGAGTCACTGAGAATATCTGACAAAATTCTTTTAAACTAAAAAAAGGAGCTTAAAAAGTTTCTTGAAATTTAAAAGATTTCTTAATAAGCGGATATACATGAACGAATAGAATTGATTCTTAATATTCTTAATATTCTACTAGTAGTGATAACAGCGCAATTGTATCGCCATTCAGTCAAACATATGCAGGGTGTGCGCAAACGTATTGAAAAATCGGCCCATACGTATTGCCAATCAGTGCAAATGCGGATCTTCCATACATGTATGATATCATGAAAAGAATATACAAAATCTAAGGTAAAAGGGAATTTTCCCGGATATATCTGGTACCTGCCTTGTTCCAGTCAACAAATTATATGCAAATCGCAAAATCAACAATCAAAACTGTGCCCACGATACAATGATGACTCCGTCCGGATTCCTAATCCCCTGCCTCAAGTTTGACCCTCCAAAAGCATGGCATTACTCTATTTTTGTTGATGTAGGTACAAAAATATGCATAAGCATTTAGTGTATTAGTTTTCGCTTAGCCTTTTCTCTTAGTAAATACTGCACAAAGGTAGTTAAATTCATTTTTGAATAAAAGTTATTCTCTACTATGGATTGTATTACTTGAAATTTGTTGTTGTTGTATAATGATTTTTACAAGGCCACCGGTTCCAATTATATGCTCAATACAAAATTTGAAATTACGAAAGAATTTATTTTGACCAGTTTTATCTGTTTTGCTTTCCATTTTTTTTAAGACATAACTTAACTCGACAATGCCTAGTGACCCCTTTGCCTTAATATAAGGGATAAGTTTGCACTCTGCGGCGTCTGATTATGGTTTGCGGTATTACCAAGATTCCTGTATTGGACGCTAGGCATTAATTGATTAATTTAACATCCGCATGTCTCTGAGTATTGATAATACATAGTTCCGAGCCACGCCCTGAATGTCACACAAAATCACATGATATCGTATATCTGGCCAATGCAACGACAACTTAGCACGTGACATAGTCTCACAAACAAATCGCACGTGGTCAATACCAACATAAGTCCGTGATTTTACCTTTCAGTTAATGTAGGGATATACACCTGTTTAAAGAAAACAAACTAACACCACTTTTAATAAATTTACCCTGCTTTGCCAGAACAGAAGGCATCGGAAATGCATGATTCGCCAACTGCCATGTGTAGGCAATGAGGAGGCTGATTCTTCGCCATAGATCGCCAATATTTAGCAGGCACTCGCATTTGTCATTTGTTTTTCCGCCATTTTTGTGTAAGCTTTTGTAACGTAGTAACAGTAACTTAGCAGGCGGAGCTTAGCGGCTATTCTCGGAACTGTGTATTGCCTCATGTTTGTTACCGTTATTATGAAACAGATCTACTTTCAGTCATGCTACTTTTTGTGCAGGTGAAGAAAACGCCGCAGTTTGGATAGTGATAGCACTCGGAACAGTTTCGATCCCTATATGCTTGTTCTTAAGTAAGTTAGATATTTTTAACCCCCCACCCCCACCCCCACCCCCCAAACACACACAGTCCCCGCCTTCTCCCGTGTAGGCAGTGTTTTTTGTCCGTGCGTCATAAAGATTTTCAAACATCATCTCCTCTGCAGAAAAGTTTCTTGAAACTAATTTTTATTTGCATCATCTAAAGGTTACGTGAACATGAAGTTCTGTTTCAGGCACCGGGATTTCATTTTTACTTATTTGCCAATTAAATACATATAAATGGCGGGTGTGTCACAATAAGCAGGTGATCTTTACTACTCGCAAGCACCTGATCACACTTCCCTTTGGGAGCCATGTCTGTGTCTCTGTATTGCGAATTTGTCAATGTTTAAGTGGTTTATAAGTTCGGTCTTATGAATTTGGTACTTGGACGGCTTTTAATTCAATACCAATGGCTAAAGTACTTAGTCACTATGGCGACTAACAACTGCTATTGCCTTTCAATGGGAAATTGAGGACGGGCTCTTACTGTTTTAAATTGCAGGTACAGTGAAATATTTTACAGAAATGTTCCATAGGTGGTCCTCTATTAGATACATAATTTCTTGCGAACTGCTTCATTGACAGGGATGCCTAATCAACTGCAATGCTGAAAATGGCAAAATATTGAAAAAAAATCCTCATCAGCTATGAGACTTAAATAGTTGAACATTTACAGAAATGTTTTCCACATAAAGTTTTAAAAATACTATTCTCAATGTCAATACAAATAAATGTTGTTGTTTGGTTGCTAAGGCAATTCAAGGTAGACATTAACTGTAAATGGGATGTTGAAAATTAGTTCTTACTGCCTTAGTATTGTCGATATTATGACAAGTGTTAAACAGACATGTTTCTACGCAGTCCTCTATCCGATATATAAAGTATATGCAGACTTCAGTCTTTTAATCGACTGCCCAATTAATATAAAGAAATTACAGTATGCTTTTCTCTGGACTTGTCACCAGATATTGTCAGGGTCACTGATGAGGCTTTATTAGCCGAAACTACGAAGTCTGGCCCATCTTCCTTCTGCTAAATGTATTCTCTGCTCTTGAAGAAACTTTTTAAGATTTTTTAAAATTCTTATTACCTTGATTACCGAATCAAACGAAAACTTGAAATTAGCAAAATGTCGCGAGTATGTATTTGTAAAATTTGCACAATCTGACAGTAAGTTCATGGCTAATGCGAGTCGACCCTTCTAACTTTCAACAAAATGTAATTAAAGGAGAAAAAGCAGCCGGTAACGAAGCCTCATTTTTTGGATTTACATTTATCAATTTCAAACGGATTTGTTTCATCCAAAAATTATGATAAACGCGACGACTTTGTTTTTGACATAGTCAATTTTCCATTTTTGGATGGTGATGTTCCCCGTTCTGCCTCCTACGGGGTAAAACTTTCTCAACTAATTCTGTTTGTTAGAGTGTCTAATCGTATGATAGCTTACTTCAATGCCCGTAATAAAATTTAAACTGCTAAGCTTCTTCAGCAGGGCTAACGATATCATAATATAAACGTAACTATATCAATTTAGTACGAAATATGCGCGTTTCTGTATTTAACAGCTTCAGTGTCGCTAAACCCCAAAAGTATGAAAGAAAAAAGGTGATTGGCAGGTCTCGGCAGGCAACGTGCAGCTTTCTCCGAGCCATAGTTACTGATGCATTCCGCGAGACACAGCTGCCGCAGACACCAGGTAAGAGACGCCTACCGGAATGAGCGCAGGTGTCCCCCACCGAACCACCACTAACCCGGTGTCCCGAGAAACGAGACAGACAAGGGCATCAGGAAAAAGATGACCGATGCAGTAAGAACCTACAGGAAGCCAAAATGATCGAAAAGAATGAGAGCCAAACTCGGCTAAGATTCATGTCACTTTAACAAGTCAGTTTTAGAAAAGTTTAGAAATTTTATCTGATATAAAGAAAAAAGGTGACCTTAAATCAGTATTTAAGTAGGGACCCTTCAGCTAAAGAACCAGAAAGAACACTGGAACACTGTGTAACTGAGTTGATGATATCCTCGAGGACAACTTGTCCACCGGCAGCGATATCGTCCATTGGTTTAAATATAAACGTACGTAACTATACCAATTTTAGTGCGACTTACGCGCGATTTTGTATATAACTTCTCCAGTGTCGCTAAGCCCCAAAAGTTGGATAGAAAAAGGTGATGGGCAGGTCTCGGCAGGCTTCGAAAAGCATTTTCAAAATTCTATCGCCGACTCTATGAATTGTTTTCCAAATTCAAGGCTGGATTATAAAGTATTTTGCAACATGGCCTATCGGAACCAGTATTTTATGGTGACATAGTCTATAAATTCAAAATAGTGTACGTCTGATTTTTCTAATCAGTTCAGAAAAATAGTCCCACGTTGCAAAAGTATTTGATACAACATAAACGTAATATGCTGCCCGTCTACATGTTTTATGGTTGACCCAATCATAGTTAATAATTTTACTTCCTTCTTTAGTTGCACGCTGGTTGGTCGCGCATCAGATTCATTGATGGGCCCGATATAAGGCTATTTACTTTAGTTGGTTGGGGCCGAAGTTGGCCTTGTCTGTTGCTTGGTTATTCGGAGTTCAACTGATGGTTTTCTTTTGCTCTGGTTATTCAGTGGTGCTGTTTGACATCCCAGAGGTGTCCTGGTGTCGCCATACGTTATTTCTGTCGCGCACTCATCTCTGATTCATCATAGGTCTTAACCGTGATTTGTTTGTTTCCTGTGATGATTCAGTTAGGGGTGCGGAAACCTGAATGCGGACCAAACATCTACTAGTAACTAAATGTTTCAAACCACCGCAGAAGCAGAGGGCGAGGTTTGGATCCAGTAAAAGCTTGGTATAGCCCCACGTTCCAAGGCAGTACTTCTGTTGAGGTTCTTCAGTGTTACATGGTGTTATGTCCGCTTGTCTATGGTCTCTAGTAGTGTCGTCAGCTGAATACCTGTCCTTTCTGCTGTCTGCTTTATTTTGTTTTGTAATTAAAATAAAAACAATGTAAAACTAGACGTTACTGCTGCTTTTAACCCTCTAGTGCCCGGTGTATCATATCTGCTACATGACTCTGTTTTGGTGCCGTGACCAGGATATTGACTTGTATGTTATGTTATACTGCTCGTATCAGTTAAGATATCAGGAAATAAGATTAAATCATTCCAGTTGTAATGATATGTCTAAAGTACGTTTATCAGCCGCCAAAAGTCGCCAAAGTTCAAAAACACAAAATGTATCATATATGATACATCGGGCAATATAATAAAAAAATGTGATATTGACTTTACTTTTTCAGATATCCCTGATACATATATGCCAATAGATTCTTTTTCACACATCATTTTGTTCATCCAAAAAGGTTCCCAGTAATTATTGTTAACATTTTAGTTATTCACCCTGAAAAAAGCTACTTTTAGAAAATTAATGCCCAATGTAGCATATATGCTACATGTATATCTCAGCAACCTTGGACCTCAACACAAATTCAGACCCTGTTTCAGTTTGACTTCCCAAAGCTAGTGGCTGGATGGAATACAAATGTTTTCGTATAGTGCATTCTATGTTTGGGCACTAGAGGGTTAATTGGGGTAGCTGAGTGAACACCTGTTTGAGAAAAGGCTTTACCGTGCGTGTTTTTCGTGAACTTTGTCAGTTTTGTATGTGTGCTTCTTTTCATTTTGGTTTGAGAGCGGGATGTGGAATTTGATTGTGATTATTCCTGATTATTGCCTACATTTTTACTTTGAGGTATTTACCGATTTGTCTATTTTTGTCATTAGGAATCAAAGCATAATCTTACATATTTACTTCATGACAATTTTCCGTTATATTTCAGTTATTATCGTGTTGGACTGGCTTTCCCACAACCGACTGAGGGGTATGTTTTCTTGTTTATAAATATGATTTATTTAATTGCATTATCAGATGACGTCGCTGTTATACAGTGGATAACGTCGATTCATTAACAAGTAGCCCAAAGGGCAACAATTGCTCACCTGAGCAACATTGTAAACCTATAGGGATATTTAAGATGCTCAGGGGCAGCTAACTCCACAGACAGTGGTCCAAGCAGGCTGAAAATTAAACTCATCCAAAACAATATGTATGCCCTCATTTAATATATGCAAGTTAGCTTTTATGCACATCCTCATTACCGGCAAGTATGAAAAGGATCCGATGAAAAATAGCGGAGAAAATGTGATGACGTTGTTTTCTCCATTATAACACTATGGGATTTTTTTCAAACGCTCTAAGGCAGTTAACTCCGTAGTCTGTGCTCGAATCCGGCCAAATTTCGAACTCATCCAAGCTCTTATGTATGTCATCATTACCTGCAAGTATGATAAGGATCTAATCAAAAACAGTCGAGAAAACGTGATGACGCCATTTTCCCCATTATAACCCTATGGGGGTTATCTGTTGCCATGGAAACCAGAGTTCTGAGCTGATCTGCACCAAAACCTAATGCAGCCTTTCCCCTACCCCAATGATGCTTCAGATAAAATTTGATTGCGATCGGCCAACTGGTCTTTGAGATATTTATGAAGTTGTTTTCACCATTATAAGTCAATGGGAATTTTTTCCGATGCTCGAAGGCAGCTAACTTCGTAGTGGTTCGCCTGATCTGGCCAAAATTTGAACTTGTTTAAGATATTATGCATTTGCTCATTACCTGCAAGTTTGATGAGGATCGGATCAGTAGAAACCAAGAAAAAGTGGTGACATTGATTTTTTGGACGCTCAAAGGCAGGTAACTCCATAGTCAGTGGTGGGATCTAGCCGAAATTCAAACTAATCCAAGCTTTTATGCATATCCTCATTACCGGCAAGTATGAAAAGGATCCGTTTAAAAATAGCGGAGAAAATGTGATGACGTTGTTTTCTCCATTATAACACTATGGGATTTTTTTCAAACGCTCAAGGGCAGCTCTAACTCAGTAGTCTGTGCTCGAATCCGGCCAAATTTCGAACTCATCCAAGCTCTTATGCATGTCATCATTACCTGCAAGTATGATAAGGATCGAATTAAAAACAGTCGAGAAAACGTGATGACGCCATTTTCCCCATTATAATCCTATGGAGGCTATCTGTTGCCATGGAAACCAGAGTTCTGAGCTGATCTGCACCAAAACCTAATGCAGCCTTTCCCCCATCCTAATGATGCTTCAGATAAAATTTGATTGCGATTGGCCCACTGGTCTCTGAGATATTTATGTCTGAAAGTGTTGACGCACCCACCCACGCACCCACGCACGGACGGACGACGGCTCGACTCCCATCCTATAAGCTCTCCTCTGAGCCTTCGGCTCAGGTGATCTAAAATCGTACGATGGCACGTGTAATAACATATTGGCGCATACATATAACGTCATTGACAACGACGGTGTCAACAATGCGTTTTCTTATTGAAATAATGTTCATTTTGATGGGGAAATCCCGTTTTAAAGAGGCATATGAGAAATAGAATCTTACACAGGTGGTTGTTTATATGAAATTTATGAAACTCGCCGAAGCTACTAGTTTAAGACCGTACTTTGTCGTTAACAACTTTGTTTAACACCATTGACAACGACGGTGTCATTGACAACGACGGTGTCAACAATGCGTTTTCTTATTGAAATAATGTTCATTTTGATGGGGAAATCCCGTTTTAAAGAGGCATATGAGAAATAGAATCTTACACAGGTGGTTGTTTATATGAAATTTATGAAACTCGCCGAAGGCTACTAGTGTAAGACCGTACTTTGTCGTTAACAACTTTGTTTAACACCGGCTAGATATTTGCCTTTGCCAGTTTCGTTTAAGATCGTCTAACCGGTATATATACTGAAAGGATTTAAAAACTTCCACCCATTAATTTTGAATATCTCAAAAACAAAT
This sequence comes from Ctena decussata, assembly GCA_963989385.1. Taxonomy (NCBI): domain Eukaryota; kingdom Metazoa; phylum Mollusca; class Bivalvia; order Lucinida; family Lucinidae; genus Ctena; species Ctena decussata. Next base: position 17,960,627 of record OZ022499.1, read on the forward strand.
GCAGGTACGACCACCGAAATTTTACAACATATATATTCTCGTATGCCTTATTATGTCTGTATCTTGAACTTGAAATCATTCAACCGAATCGGTCAGGAATAAGTACGTGCTCCTCGTGTTTTTTGTGCAGTTTACATACAGATGTATAGTTTCGTGTATACAGTTTTCTGATGGCATATTGCTCTCACAATATCAAATTGAATTTTAAAAGTTTGAACTCGGTCAGTGGCTTCATTTGGCCTACCGCGCCTAAATATCGCTTACTAGTGCCGAGTTTAGGGCCAGTTAAATGCTGGAATTTCAAAACCTGACGTCGCGCGATAATTTTATGCGTTAATTACGGCAATTTACGATCTCAAACGACGTGCACGGTTTACAGGAAGCTCAAAAGACTGTCAGAAAAGCAGCTACCCAAAATTAACAACCAGAGGTCATGACGTTAACTTACGTCGACGCCGTCCCCGTAGTAGGTTTTGTGTGACAGCATCAACTGCAATAATAACTGCAAATTAACGTGAATGACGTGACAATATTAACACAGTAATAAATCATCTAAAAGAGTGTTGCATAAGACAATGCCGTCATCGCCTTATGCGTTTTAGAGACGTAACGCTCTTGTTCTGGCGTCATTTAAGTAGATGATACGAATAAACTGCGTAATCTTTAAATTTGAGAAGTTCATAGCTTTTTGTCGTAAAATATTCAACACTATCACAAGTGAAAGAATCAGCAGCCCGCTATAAAAAGTGGAAATTTTTAAATCCTTTCAGTATATAAGACGTGTAACGATTTGCCTATATTTTCCATTAGAAATGAAGTATAAATTTTATAACATTGCTTTATCAAAAGTTTCCGTTATGTTTCAGTAAAGTTGGCGCTCTCCTGGCTTTGCGATTGGTATAGCCGAAACCAACAAAGGGGTATGTGTTATTATTTGAATAGTTTATTAAAATGGATTATAGCTTATCTTTCCGTTTAGTCAAAAGCTGGTTATAACTGCGCAATTTAGCAAATGGGTTAAGTTAATCAATTTAACCAAAAGGTTGTCAAACAATAGGTCAGAGTTTCGGATAGAGAATCTATATGGGCTACTTGTAACCTAGCCTGTGATGTTAAAGTTAAGGTGCTGCTTGTCGTATTGTTCCTATACCTACAACTGCACCTGTAGTGTCACAAAATCTTGCATCCTTTGACTTGACATTCAAGTCGTCTAACGTTAGTTTATAATTTTTCAACGGTTAACGATTTCGAGTATTCTTCACGTTCAGCTTGCAGACACAAATGTTTATTCCACATCCTTACCACCCCACCCCTTTCCTAGCAAAAATAAAACAATCTATTCGACTCGTAATTGTATGTACGGAAGAAGCTGTGTATATTCAAATTCTATATATTGTATTTCCTCGGTATTGGAAATTGGCATATTTTATCGACTATCAATTTAAAACAATATTTATGGTCTATTAATGATGATGGTGGTAGTAGGGCAGTACTTAAAAGGCCACGCGTAGCGCGGTAACTGTCAGGGATAAATTTATTATAAGAGCGGGTAACTCAAACTAATAAAACTTGGACCAGCCGGAGTAGTGTTTCTTTGTCAGAACATGACATTTATAACTAGAAGTGTTTTTTGACAAAAACAGATGCCCCCCACCTGCGCTTTCCCATCAGTATCGTTTTCCCTAAATGCTGGCAAGTAAAGATCTCCTGTGACCTTGAAAAAAGAGTCAAGGTCCACAAAATTTAATCTGTTTTTCTCTACCTTCCGATTATACACTTATCTATGTTTGGTCATAATCCACCAAATTGATCCCTTCAAGAGATATGGTGCAGACAAGCCATGTTTCAACATTCTTTGATCCTCTGTGACCTTAAAGATAAGGTCAAGGTACCAAAATCTAATCCGTACTCTTCCATCTCCCAATGATATATCTGTGCGAGTTTAGTTTAAATCCATCCATCCATTTAAGGTATATGGTGCAGTAGGCCATTATTCAATATTCTTTGACCTCCTGTGACCTTGAAAATAGTGTCAAGGAAACCAAAATATTATTAATTCTTTTGCATCTCTCAATTATACATTTGTGCAAGCTTAGTTAAAATATGTCAATCCATTCATGAGATATGGTGCAGATAATGCTTTTTATATTTCAACATTCTTTGACCCTCTGTGACCTTGAAAATTGGGTCAAGGTCACCAAAATCTAATCAGGTTTTAACAAATTACGCAATAATATATCTCTGGGCAAGTTTGGTTTAAATCTGTTTATCTATTCAAAAGATGGACAGCAGACAAAGCATTTTTCAACACTCTTTGACCGCCTGTGACCTTGAAAATGGGGCAAGGTCACCAAAATTAAATCGGTTTGTTTCCATCTCTCAATAATATATCTGTACAAGTTGGATAAAATCCGTTTATCCATTTAGGAGATAGACTGCAGACAATGATTTTTCAACACTCTTTTACCTGCTTTGACTTTGAAAATGGGGTCAAGGTCATAAAAATCTAATTTTAGTTATTGTTTAACTCTCAGTAGTTTACCTGTGCCAATTTTGTTAAAATCCATACATCCCTACAGGAGAAAGAGTGCAGACTAGGCATTTTTCAACGCTCTTTGACCTCTTGCCACCTTCAAAATAGGGTAAAGATCACCAGAGTCTTATCAGTTCTTTCCCGCTTTACAATGATGTATCTATTTAAGCTTGGTCAAAATCCCTTAAGGACATACAATGCAGACAGGAAACAACGCCGACGCCGACAGAATCACCACACCAAAAGCAATATGTCCCCCACCTCCCGCCCCCACCCCCCATATTGGGGGACATACATAGGCATGTTGTTATCTAAAGTCTTCCTTTTTAATAGATGAGAACTTCATGTAGTGATGTAGTGGATAAGGTCCAGGCATTATAAACCACGGTTCGCGTTCTCGATCTCCCGGCCATCCAATCTTTTAAATAACTCTTTAAATTGACGTCCTGACTCGATATTACTGCAGCATTGTGGAAAGGAGCATATGATTCTTAACAACAGACAAACATTATTTCTTGTTGAAAATGACATGCACTTTAATTAAATAGTATGTTTATGGATACAAAATCTCGGTCAGATTAAGAAGACGGAGAGTTTTTTTATCAGTCATTATCAAACTTGTACAGTCTCTGTTTGGCACAAGATCTCAGCAATTATAATAATGGGACAAATTGTGTCATTAACGTCTGAGTTATTTCCCTTATTTTCCCTATACTGGTGAAAAAGGTTAGACAGCAGAGGCTGCATTTTTAGAACTATTCTTACCGAACTTGCGCAGTATGTTTCTGAGTATAAGGTCTCTGCAAATGTTGCTCCTTACCGGCATGAAGTGAACAAGAAAAGAGATGACAGAAAATGCCATATCGGTAGGTTAGCTTATGTGTTTGGTGAAATGAGTATGCGCATTGGCCTATGTGTGACATATTGTTATCAGCGACTAGAGCAAATGGTGCTAACTCTTGTATTCGGCTTAAATGCCCTTGGTATGCCTTGCGCTGTAACTATGGTCCTTTCTTTAAAATTTATTTGCCCAGTTACTATTGACCGTGTATAAGTGATGGTAAAAGTCTGTGTAACTTTCGGCATTGAGACCGCAATTGCTCTTGGTTTACGGTAGGACAAGGACTGCTCTGTTTCTATCAGATGAGGGAAGGGTGTCGTTTAATTTTCAATTCTTCTCTTACCTTTCTGTCTCTCTCTTTCTCCTTGGGTTTCGGCTTTTGATAGTTTGGAAGTCTTAGCTGTTTCGGCCAATAACCCCATATAAGTAAGTTACTAAATGAAATATTTATTGATATCCTAAATGAATAAAACTAATGTACATAGTATGTAAAAGTAAGGTAGGAACATTCTTAGGAACTGGTCCTAGATCCCACATGAGACACCATGTTAGAAAAAGACAACACAGAATTAGTCACCACCAAAGACATCACCAGCGGCATCCATATCAACAGCCATTTCCCATGTTGGTGGTCACCGGGCTAGTCTTAACATCACAAACAAGGTATCAATAACAGACATTGCCACAAATAACACGTTAAACAGCCAGGAAGATCCAAACCAGAAGTGCCGCCTTGGGGCGGCCCGTAATGAAATCACTTGGCGGCTTGAACTGGTTTGTAGTCGACTAACCCTCGCCTTTGGTTCTGCTTTGGTTCATCAGACACTTAGTTGTTCAGTTTGCGTGGAAGATTCCTAAGTCAAAAGTCTAATATCCCAGAAACATAGAAATTAAGTTTAAACTAAGATAAAACAACCATGAGGACTCACGGAAATAGCAACACTGAAATTCCGGAGCAGAAGAAACCTACCACTTATATCAAGGTGGACCCATCCAAAGACGACCCGGTACAGGTGCCAGGCGCCAACCGTAAGGAAACAATTAATCAGAATTACCAATTAAAAGAAAATTCATGTGCTTTGCCTATTTATTTTTCAGCACAATTCGATTCTCAAGAGAATCCCTCAACTCCTCTTCGTGATGGCATCAATGGAAACGCATGTCCGCCCAGTGACTGCAAATTTAGAATAGAAAATAGTGAAAATTGTCAAATTGGAAATAGCGTTTTCAATACACTTGATAATTCTCAACATTTGACCAACTACAACTTCCATACCTACAACTATATGTGTAACAATGGTAATCCTCATTCATGTGAACAGCACGCTTCCCCTTCATCAGCGAATGGAGATTCAACAGAAAATAATAGTTTGATAGGCGGCCACAGAATGAATAACTTAAAATCTTTTCCAACGTCTAGCAAAGAAGAATCAAGGGAAAACGAGAGCACGGATTATCTATCATCCCAACGAACACAGGTATGTTATATGTTGATGAGCGATATTATGGTAAAGAAGGAAAATATTTTTGGCCTTTTTCATCCGTTCGTGTTAAAATAATTGCGTAGTTTTGCGTTTGCACGTCTCGAGATGGTCCTTTGCACTGATCAGATCTATGACGATTCCGCAATTGCAAAATAAAACTGTCTCGAATACTTCCTAATTCAGAGAAATCGAAGCTAAAGGCTTAACGAAGGCTGCGACCAAAAGCTATTGTAAAAGTGTTATTGAGCGAGTAATGTTTTTTTCTATTTTTTGTTGAGCTCGGCGGCGTTCAACTGGTTCTTTTGCTCGAAACTTCTAGTGTCTATGTTTTTAATGATTGCTTATCTTTGTTTCATCATAGTGCTATTTCTTTATTTATATGCTTACTGCAACGAGTCACTGATGAGGTAAAAGAATTCTTCGCGGAATAAACCAAATGTCGTTTTGAATCACGACGGATGTTACAGCAAGGGTGAAACCCCGTAAAATCGATTTAAACCTGTCCTAAACCCCAGTAATTTATTTTCGACCGTTTAAAGACGGTGCTTTCGTTTCGATTTACTGGTGATATTGTTCGTTGTATCTGGTTATCAATGAATTGCTTGTTGTGCAGTTTTTGGACAGTCGTTGTTTCCTTTTTTTATGCTTATCAAATTTTACATCAAGAGAGGCATTAGAAATTAGGTTGTTTTATGCCTTATATATTTATTCAGCCAATTACATGGGAAAAATGTTCATTTTGTTGTCACTCAACGTAGTCGAAGGGACTATAGTAATGGGTTCGTCCGTCCGTAGACGGAATCTTGTCTCCGCAACTCTTCTTACAATTTTCAAGGGATTTTGATGAATCTTTCCAGCTGTTGTTCCGATGATCTGAAGATGACCATATTTTACCGAAGTCATGCTCCACTGATTCTTATCAGAGTTATGGCTCTTTGTTATTTTTCCAACAGTACGTATTCTCTTCAAGTCATCGTGCAGTTTACATTGGATTTTAATGAAACCTTCAGTTATTGTTCGCACGACCTGAAGATGATCATATTTTACCGAGGTCGTGCTTGACTGATTTACCCTTCGTCTGTTTTAGGGATTTTATCAGCACAAATTCTTGTCTCCGCCTCCTTCATTTTTCAAGGAATTTTGACGAAACTTTCAAGTTATTGTTATCATATCCCGAAGAAAATAATATTCTACCTAGGTCATGCTTGACTGATTTTGAAACGCCACTTTTGAAAAAAAAAATATATTATGCCATGGCGCTGTCCGTCCGTCAACATTATTGTGCGCGCCGTAACTCAATAACCAATTGAGCTATCTTAGTGAAATTTAATAGTAATATGTATCAGGTTTGAGCAACGTGTCGCATTTAAGAATGGTTGCTCCCCCTTTTTTTTCGTTTCCAAGTTATGACCCCTTTGATAAGTTTCTTTCGAACGTAGTCTTGTGCGAGCCGTATGGAATATCTTGATAAAATATCTTGATAAAAAATCTTAAAAGCAATGTGTATGACATTTAGGCAATGTGTCTCGCATAAAAATGGTTCCTCCTTTTATTAGTCTTTTGTGGTTATTTTTATGTATACTTATCTTGTGCAAGCTATAATTTCTTAACTGTTTTGAATATATTCATTAAACTTTATAGCAATGTGCATCACCCCTTACATAATTTCAGAGTAATGTCCCATAGCTTAGTTTTCTTAGGTTATTCTTGTGCGCGCCATTACTAGGTAACTGTTTGAAATATCATGATGAAACTTTATAGCAATCATTATGTGTATGAGGTCAAAAGAATATTCACATACCAAAATGATTGCTCTCCCATCCTTAGTTTTTATACGCCCGTTTGAAAAACGGGACGTATTATGTTATGGCGCTGGCGTCCGTCCGTCCGTCCGTCTGTCCGTCGTAAACTTCTTCGTTTCCGGATAACTCCTCCTACAGTTTACATCCGATCGAGCTGAAACTTGGTATATAGTAAGACTATGAGGTGGACCAGCGCATATCATTTCGAGGTTACGCTCCAATGATATTTAACGGAGTTACAGCCCTTAAAGTAGAATTTTTGGGGTGTTTGTTTTCGGATAAATCCTCCTATAGTGTTCATCCAAATTAAGCTGAAACTTTGGAAATAGTAAGACTACGATGTGGAGTAGCGCATATTATATGGAAATTTTGCTCCGATGATTTTTAGCGGAATTGCAGCCCTTTGAAAAAAACTCGTCTATGGCAGTTTGTATGGCAATTCTTTAGCATTCCATAACTTGGTTACTCTTTGGAATATCATGATGAAACTTTATAACAATGTATATGAGGTTAAGACAACATGTCTCATACAAGAATGGTTACTCCCCTTTACTTAATTTTTGAATTACTTCCCTTTGATTACTTTGTTAGACTATATTTGTATACCTCATATCTAACTAACCCTTAGGACTATTGTGATGAAACTTAATAGTAATGTATATACTGTTTACATGATATGCCCCATATAAAAACAGTTGCCTCCCCTTACTTATTTTTGGAGTAACCTCCCTTTGAATATTTTCTAAGGCTATTCTTGTGCAAGCTGGAAGTAGGCAACCATACAGAATATATTGATTAAAATTTATAGCAATGTGTATTAGGTTGAGGCTGTGTGTCTTATATAAGAATTATTGCTAACCCTTCCTTATATATGCAGTTACATCCCTTTGATTAATTTCTATGACTATTCTTGGGCAAGTCATTACTAGGTAACGGTATGGAATATCTTGACAAAACTATATAGCAATGTGTATAAGTTCGAGACAGAATGTCTAATTAAGAATAATTACTTCCCTTTGATTACTCTTTAAGGCTTTTGTTTTGAGAAATCTTATGTTTGGAATATCTTGATAAACTTAATAGCAATGTATAGACAAGAATGAAACGGTGCAAACAATCAGAAAAGGGCGTGTATTGCCCCGCTTCCGGAGCTCTTGTTAAGATATTTTGCACAGTTGCGGACAGCAATAGGCATTTGGGCAAAAAACTATTTTCACATTTCTGAGTCGTCAAGGGAGACTACTAAGTATTACAATAGGCACTGGAATAACTCTGTTATTCAATTTGCCGGTTTCAGACGTGTGATGATGTCTTTAGCCGTCTTTAATCAAAAGTATAATGTGTTCATAAAATGCAGTATTCATGTTTAAATGTTTTATCTATATAATATTTTTGAAGGGTAAAAAATTCCATGTTTCTGAAGTTTAGTAATTACGGTATTATAATTCTTTGTCAGTATTTTTTTTCTTTTGATAAGTCAGAAATATATGAATCAAACAATGTGCTTTGTTTAAAACAGGATTGTGTAAACACTTATGTGAACAATATTCAGTCTCCCCACATTGTTCTCCAAATATTTTGTTCCATACATTTTTTTTATTTGTCAGTTGATGTCTTTGCTGTTGTTTTCCCGCCCCCGCCCCCCCTACATTCTGACCCCTGCTGTTGTTTTCCCGCCCCCGCCCCCGCCCCCCTACATTTTGACCCCATTGCTCCCAATTTTTTTCTTTCCAAATCTTTTCGTCATAAAATTTTTCCTCCAAAAAGTATTTCCTTGTTCCAGAATTTTTTGCTCCGCAAATTCTTCCTCCCAATATTTTTTGCTCCCCAATTTTTGTTTCACAAATTTTGCCTCCCGAAAACAATTTTTGCTCCCCAAATTTTTTTCTTCCCCAAAATTTTGCTCCCCAAATTTTGCCTCTCAATTTTTAGTCTCCTATTTTGCCTCCCAATTTTTTATTCCCCAAATAACGCTCCCCGTTTTTTTCCTTCCAAACAATTCTGCAGCCCAAATTTTGCCTCCAAAAGAATTTTGCTCCCCAAATATATTTGCCTCCTAAAAGTTTTGCTTCCCCAAATGTTTTTGCTCCCCAAAATGTTTGCTCTTCAATTTTTGTTCCTTATATTTCCAGCCACTGCAACAGGGCCATGGTCATATTTTGCACCGCTTTGCAGAGCTCTTGTTACTAGGTTTATGGCCTACCGAAATTTTTCCTGTAGTCAGTCTTGGCTCTGTAACTCCATTTGCAGTTTTCAGTGGATTTTGATGAAACCTTTTAGGCCTGACGACAATCATATTATAATGAGGTAACGCTTGACTGCTTTTTACTAGAATTATGAACATTTGTCATTTTTTTGCCATTTTGTCAACAGTAGTTCATGTCTCCTTACCTCATTTATACAGTAGATCCCTACACAGACCACTTCTTCATTCGACCTCAGTGTAACACGTTAGTGTAAGTACCTTAGATGTAGGAAATAAATAGGAACACTGATTACATAGCTGCTTATCTCCACAATCACAACACTTAAACTATGTTACAATTTGTCAATGTGTTTACGTTTTCAAAAATTCAGGTATGTAATTCACCCTATTGATACTACATGTAGCATTGATGCATTTTATAACCAACCATTTACAGTTTTGGAGATTACTTTTCTTCGTCAATTAATACTTACAATCACAACATATATGTTGTGATTGTAAGTATTAATTGACGAAGGAAAGTAATCTCCAAAACTGTAAATGGTTGGTTGTGTTGTGATTGTAAGTATTAATTGACGAAGAAAAGTGATTGTAAGTATTAATTGACGAAGGAAAGTAATCTCCAGAACTGTAAATGGTTGGTTGTGTTGTGATTGTAAGTATTAATTGACGAAGAAAAGTAATCTCCAAAACTGTAAATGGTTGGTTATAAAATGCATCAATATATACGCTATATATATATGAAAAATTAGAAAATAGGTATTATGCTAAATTTATTTTACAGTAAAAAAGTCTACTTTCACTTACATGCCAGAGGTTGAATAACCTTCCATTTCAGACCACAAATATACACTGACTTTATGTTTTGTTAAATGTTGTGATCGAAAAGCTAAGCAGCTGAGAAAAAGTCTACCCTTGCACAAACTTTCAGTATCTCCCTCCTGTTATCTCACTAACACAAATACTGTTGAAAGGGTAGTAAAACCTCAAAACATCATCATTTAGGAAATACATGTTATAGACATATTCACCACATAATGACATATACAAACGTTGGGGACACTTGGCCTTCGGCATTTTATTATCGCTGATGTTGTCTTGTGTTGTTGCTTCAACTTAATTTTCCCCTTTGGTGTCGTGGGTGGAATAAGGAATTCGATTGATTCAGTTTGTGATCTTTGTCCTTTTACACTAATTTCCTGTTCGGTGTAAAATGATGTCATTTAAAGATTTTGTGTACCAAGGAAATTTTCCTGGGTACACAAAATCTTGAACTGATTTTCAAAATCAATACACCTTCCCAACTAGGTATTCTCAGCACTAAATAGGTCAATTACAACAATGTGTCAAAAATGGACGAGTGGTAACAAAAGTATTCAGACTGAACAAGCTGTAGACGGTAAATAGGGAGCTGCAGCTGAGTTCATCTGTTCCGATTTTAACGAATTGATTTGCATTTCTATATTTTTGCTCTTGTGTCGTTTAAATAAAGCATAAGAGTTCCTGATTTAATTCCATCAAATGTCATTATTCAGTATCATATTTGCTAACGTATCATCTTTTTTTCATAAATCCTATGGCAAAAACTCATATGAACTTCACTTTTTGTGTAATACGGGTACTACTGACACTACACGTGCAAACACAAACACAGCCACAATAACGCGGCTGATTATCAGCAAATTTAAAAAAATGTATTTTTACGACTGAAATTTGAACAATGCCTTGTCTCTTTTCGTTAAGTACAAGAAGGCGGCTAAATTCAATGGATGTAGCTATCTTCCTGCATCAAAATGTTTTCAAAGGATCGCCATTTACGCAATAAAGTGGAAGCAATCGGCCATATGCATACTAATTTATTAAGAGGCTGCATGACAAATATCTTCTCAAAATAAATACAATGTGAATTATTGATTAGCCAGCTTCTTGCACTTGGATCAATCCCTAGCAATTAAAATATAGAGATCATTTGTTCTTGTAATTTAGCCAATAAGCGTTTTAAGTAGACCTTCACATTTTGAAGCAAATTTGCTTCAGCATAAATCTCGTTAGGTGTTTGCTCATTACATATATTGTCCTCGCTTATTACGATCATATGTTTAATCAGTTGCATTAGAATGAAATCATGCCATATTATTATATATAACTGACAGAACATGCGTGTTTATTTATTTCAGGGTAGCAGAAACAGGGACCCCGAGGAAACTCAACCAAAGGAAGTGTATTAAAAGTCAAAATTCTAAAAATGTTACCCGTTCCTCCGGCGTGTTAAATGATTTGATCGTCTGATACTGAAAGGAGAGACTTTTAAGTTAGAAACTGCTTCTATGTTTCTTATAGTCAAAGAAAAGCGCTTTCTCCTTAAGCACAAGGCACGACTTTTTGTCATTACTATTTTTCTTCTGCCTGAGTTCACATAAAACTTACTCCGATTTTGAAACAGAAAGATGAAAAGCAGTGAAATCTGGAACTTCAGACATTTCGTACTTTTGACTGTGGACTGTTTTGGCGATATGCTGATAAAGTGAGCAATTTACACACCAAAGATTTCGTCTTTAAAGTCATTGAAAACCTTATCCAGTATTATTTTAATTAATTTAGTAGAAGAACGCCTTTTATGTACTTCTTCCGAAAGATGCATGTGTATTCATATAAAAAAACATAATGAGAAGTGCTCGTATGTCACGCGGGAAGTGAGCGATATATATGAGGTCGCATCAGGAGGCTGGCCGTTATAGAATGGAGGATGACAAACCACAAAGAAGACAGTGAAAATCCTTTCCCACACTAAAATTAAACAGTAAACTTCTGAAGATATATGTAGTTAGCCATATTATCTGTGCACAATACCAATCACGGGACGGCGAAGACTATATGACTGTATTGCCCTAACCGGGTTGGTTTCAACAAAGGAAAGCTACAATGATGAGTTTCTATTTGTGGAGACGGGACTTTCGAGAGATGCCCGCGCGATGCCCTCAAGTTTGGTCATGGTAACGTACCGCCGAACTCCAGCGGTGAACATCGTTACGAAAATTGGAATAACAACACAATAATACTTGCTTTGACTTAAAAGAACTGGTGGACCTGATAGATTTTGTAGAGATATCAAATTTCTTTCTAGCGACCATTTCTTACCGGTGCTCAACTAAGCGTGATTTAATTGGTCTGGATGCCGTAACAGGCCTGGTTAACGTCGAATCCATTCCCAATGAAATAGATAGCCACAATATTACAGTGATATTTGATTCGTATTCATAAATAGCATACATGTGTCTAGGTACAATATTTGCTTGAAGTGAGAGAATTGGTGGACCTTATAAGTTTTCTAGAGCTATCAGAGCTATTCCCTAGCGGCCACATCATACCGGTGCTGGTACACGCGCAAAACCATCTCCTACATGGAACTTTGACAGTCAAGCTATTGGAAATAGTTAGTCACAATATAACAATGATACTCCACTCGCATATATAAAAAGCATATATGTAGGCCATATTCGCTTTGAAGTACAAGAACCGGTGAAGTAATCAGTTAACTCCTCAAATTGCCACTCTCACGAGTTTTGAGATAACGACACCAGTTTTATCTTTTGTAACGTTGAAATTTTGTACTAGTATCCTTTATACGTATACATATGATTCAGAATAGCATTGCTGTTTTTTGTTTTTGTTTTTTTTGACAATTAATTTGTAGAGGCTTGAAGTCTTGATTTCCAAGTTCAGATGGTATTGCGCGTTTACCGGGCGAGTGTAAGACCTGGGGTCGTATTTATAAAACCACTTAAGTCGTTGCTATGCTGTTCCTAAGGCTAAATATCTATAAAGGAGATTCCCTACAACTATGAAATTTGCTCTGGAGGAACAGTCTTTGTAAGACTGTTCCTCCAGAGCAAATTTCATAGTTGTAGGGAATCTCCTTCAAAGAAATTTAGCCTTAGCAACAGCATAGCAACCACTTAAGTCGTTTTATGAATATGGCCCCTGACCAATTATATGTAGTACAGGAAAAAATGATACAATAACGATACTCAAAATTACCACTGAGATGTGAACCTTAAATAAGTAGTAAAACGGTCACTGCTGACAATAAGCAGTTATTGTTTACCGTTAGCAGTGACACTACTAGCAATGAGCAGTGTTAAGGTTGAAAATGCATTTAGCAGTAGCTACTGGAAGCGTCTGTTACTGCTTGAGGTAGCAATGACTGTTGTCATACTGGCAGAAGAAGTGAGTGATGGTAGTGAGCAGAACCCTTTTGCTTCTAACTTGCTGGTTTTCACTCGTATTGCAGAAATAAATTAAGTCAGATTGACACACTAAATGGTTGACACAATCCCAGTGGACACATGACGTCGTTTAACGTCGCATCGACGTCAGTGCGACGTCATTTGACATCGTGTGCCCGCTGGGACATTTGATCAATCCCATAAACTGGATTTTCTGCTGCGTTGCATTGATTTTATACCGAGCACATTTTTCATACCTCCAAGCACATCTCTGGGGGTTTATCTAAATTCTGCCTCTACGAGATTTATGCAAATGATCCTTATCATTAATTTAAGTAATTATCACTGGATTAAATCGAGAGACATTGATCGGCGGCCCAATATGATTGATGCAGAAATTAATAAATACAAACAGGTTTTGACACAAAAATTCACCTTTTAAATTTCGACAAATGATAAAATGTTTAATACTTTCCGCGCTTTTCAAGTGAGAAACATCATTGTAGTGTTCAAAAACTAAGAACGACATTTCAGAAAAAAAAAACGTTCTTATAGCTAAAAGTCAACAAATATAATTCAAGCCAACTGACCGTTTTAGCTCTTCTTGTTTCAGAAAGAAGGCTGGAAGGTCTTCTTACCTCTTCTTCACGCCGGTCCGCGTAGCGCAATCGGTAGGGCACCTGACTCATAAGTCAGAGGTCCTGGGTTCGAAACCCGGTCTGGCCACATACTTTCGTTTCTCCTTCCGCTGATTCAAGAAGGGCAGTTGTCAGTTACTGGCGAAAGTATGTGCACTTAGTACTGGTTAACCGCTTAGGAGGTCTAAGCCTGCCCAGGAATAGTGTGGTTAGGGTAACTGACCGTCCCGACATGACCATAGTTGTTTACCGTGGACGTTAAGCATCAAATCAACCAACCAACCTCTTCTTCACATTCTGAAATAAGACGCTTTCTCTAATTTTTCTGACTGTTCGATTCATGCATCTACCGATTTTCGAAGCACTGTCACAAGAGAGATTAACAAATTTATACAACGTAAATATAGGATCAGTACGAAGACGGAAAAACAAACAATTTGAGATAGAAACTTCTAAAGCCATTATAAATTACCCCAGCCCTCCCTTTTGTCTTGTTTTCCCATTTTCATTGCCTATCGACAATCGAAATGCCGTTAAGTATTCTTAGAACTACTCATAATTGGCATATTAAGGTCTATTTTCACGTTATGTCTAAAATTATGTCAAATCTTAATTTGTCGCCTTTTCTACAACATAAGCAACTATAACTTGCCACAAAAAGACTTAAATTCATCTTTTTAACCCAACATAATATCCTGCTTATCGGAAATTAGTCCGGGTTTACAGGATATAACAGTTATTATGTGAATATTAATTACTGAAATGGGGATTTCACAAATATGTTCCATGCGCGTTTTCATTTTGTTAAATCCAAAAACATCGCTTTTTTTACATATTTTATGCTGCGAACTCTTTGGGAAGCCTTAGCAATGTCTCTTCACTCATCCAAGCTTTCCGACTGTAAGCACTTTTCAGCACTTTCAGCTCTTATCGGCTGAAGTTAAAATGCACAAGCTCTCCTCTAAGAGATATAAAATGATGAAAAGGTGAAGAATTGATGCAACGCACCTATACATTCATCAGTGAATGCATCTGGACATTGGGATCCACTGATTAGAATATAGGTCTCGTAGGCTGGCCGACCAAGTGTTCGGAATGTGCAGGTCTGTGACACATAGAGCCTAAAGATTTTATCAGTGATTGCTCAGTAGTACATGTAATTAACATAACTAGTCAGAGATCAAGAAACCCTACTTTCTTGAGGAGTTATGTCGCATCTAGGAACCCCAATAGCTCAATGGGTAAAGCACTAGTCTGCTAGTCTATCGGTGCCGGGTTCGAGTCCCGCTGGAGGCGGAAATCTATTCAACCGTAAGCGGGGTTCCTTTGCACACATCTTTCATTATCACCCTCCCATTGTCTTTATATGAATGAAATTCTGTTGAAAATGACAAAAAAAACGTAAAAAAACGTATGTCGCATCTGAATATATAGGTACCCCTAAATAATCAATTCACAAGCAGTAGATGCTCATATTGCTGTCAGTATTTGCCCTTTAGAAACATGCATATGTTTTTTGCACAGACACATTCCTTTGTGTATGGTTAGAATATTATTTTTTTTTAAATTTTGGTTGAATCATATTTTTGTTTGAAGGATCCGAGAGCTACCAGATTTCATCCGTGCCCACAACTGATCTGTCAACCAGATATGCAATAAAACCGGACCAGGATAGATCACAGTGACCTGCATTCCTAAAATTCATAGTTATTTGAAAAGTGCGAATTTCTGCCTATGACGAGTATACATAGAATTCTGCACACGCAGGGTATTTAACGTCATGCACGGGTATTGTCTTGGTTTAAAGAGTATTTTATTCAACATATAAACATACACAATCAATTCATACAAGAATAATCAGAAAGGATTCCATAACAAGCTTACTAGCTTATAAACATCGTCTGCTAAATTGTATTGGCTTGCGCATGACTGTCATACTAATGGATCTTATATTTTTTATGTATATTTAGATATTGTGTTTTGTACGAGGTATGTTGTCGCATGTAGGGCCCCAATAATTCAGTGGGTAAAGCATTAGTCTGCTAGTCTATCGGTGCCGGGTTCGAGTCCCGCTTGAGGCGGAAATCTATTCAACCGTAAGCGGGGTTCCTTTGCACACATCTTTCATCATCACCCTCCCATTGTCTTATATGAATGAAATTCTGTTGAAAATGACAAAAAAACGTAAGTCATCATCTATGTCGCATCTGAATATATAGGTACCCCTAAATAATCAATTCACAAGCACTAGATGTTCATATTGCTGTCAGTATTTGCCCTTTAGAAACATGCATATGTTTTGTCCACAGACACATTCCTTTGTGTCTGGTTAGTATATTTTTTTTTTTAATTTTGGTTGAATCATATTTTTGTTTGAAGGATCCGAGAGCTACCAGATTCCATCCGTGCCCACAACTGATCTGTTAACCAGATATGCAATAAAACCGGACCAGGATAGATCACAGTGACCTGCATTCCTAAAATTCATAGTTATTTGAAAAGTGCGAATTTCTGCCTATCACGAGAATACATAGAATTCTGCACACGCAGGGTATTTAACGTCATGCACGGGTATTGTCTTGGTTTAAAGAGTATTTTATTCAAAATATAAACATACACAATCAATTCATACAAGAATAATCAGAAAGGATTCCATAACAAGCTTACTAGCTTATAAACATCGTCTGCTAAATTGTATTGGCTTGCGCATGACTGTCATACTAATGGATCTTATATTTTTTATACGCCCGTTTTGAAATAACGGACGTATTATGTCGTGGCGCTGTCCGTCCGTCCGTCCGTCCGTCCGTCCGTCTGTCCGTCCGTCCGTCCGTAAACATTCTTGTGCGCGCCATAACTCAGTAACCATTAGGGATATCTTCATGAAATTTTATAGGCATATGTATTAGGTTGGGGGCACGTGTCGCGTACAAGAATGGTTGCTCCCTCTTTCTTAGTTTCGAAGTTATGCCCCTTTGATCAATTTTTTCCCTGCAAGTCTTGTGCGCGCCATAACTAGATAACCGTTTGGGATATCTTTATAAAACTTCATAGCAATGTGTATGAAGTCCTAACAATGTGTCGCGTACAATAATGGCTGCTCTCCCTTTCTTCGTTTTAGAGTTACGTCCATTTCATTAGTACTTTTAGCCTAGTTTTGTGTATATCTATCTTGTGCATGCCATAACTTGGTAACCGTTTGGAATATCATGATGAAACTGTATAGTAATGTACATGATCACAAGACAATGTGTCATATATAAGAATGGTTGCTCCCTCTTTCTTAATTTTGGAGTAACCTCCATTTGATTAGTATTTTCAGGTGTTTCTCATTCACTCCATATCCACGCCTGGTAAACTATCACAGGTACCTCCGGCGGAGGTACCGATAAAAAGTTGTGACAGGCACCTGGAGCTGCCTGTGACTGTCCAAAAAATGACAACAAACGGTAGGTATTCCTCTTTTTTGACAAAATATAAAATAACAAGGGAGTTTATTAAAAATCAAAAAGTGCTATTCGACCCTTATAGACATAAAGTTTTGTCACATATTATATCCCCCTATACTTTCCATATTAATCAAAGATACGACTTTTGAAGTGGCTTTGATGTCAGCCCACAGTACTCAAAACATAAAGAATTCGGCCGTTTTTGGTCTTAAATGCAGTGATCTTGCATACGAATCTGTTTTTCTCTGCACACTGATGATAAGGTAACCTCCTTGCCCAAATATAAATGTCGATTGACTACAAATAAGGCTTGATTTTTTCAAAACAACAGCTGGAGGTGCCTGCAATGGTGTGGAGGTGTCTGTGATGTAAGCAAATGTAGTGAAAATCTGAATAGTGATTGCAGCTGGAAATATTGACATCTTCTCTAAACCACTGCCTGGAAAGAATCATTTTTTCAACGTCCCATTAATCTATCATAATGCGTATATCATGACATTCCGTGTTAAAAATTCTGAAACACCATCTCAAAGAGTTATTGCCTAATTTGTTTCCGCTTCTGTTAGTCAAGCATTGACGAATTTCACAGATGCTGAAAATTAGCTGCCTAATTCAGTGTTAGAATCGTTATGAAATGTGCGCTTAAATAAGAGTCAACATTTTGTGACTGGTGATGACTGTGATCGGGAGGTGCTGGCTGTGAATCATTCCAACTTGACAGAAATTGTCGAGGTCACACATTATGCCAGCTACACGTATGGTGTGTCAAATTGTCAAAATTGCCGATACCCGTCAACAGGAATACACGTACAGGTATCTATAGTGTTGATCCTTTTGGTACCTCATATGTATCGCTCGCATGTGTCGTATGACGCTCGCTGTATGTGTTAACTTTGTGGTAACTGGAGTGATAGGTGCTACAAGTGATTCAGTCTGGGTAGTTTTGAATTGTTGGCGCTAGAATCCAAATACATCCGTAAGGTCTACAGATTACATCATCGGCAGGTGACATGTTCTCAATATTACACTGTTTACTATATTGAAGTGATCGGAATCTTATTGTAAATAGCGTGTAATTCAAAGTCTCCGAATAGCCACTGCATCAAATTTGGAAACAAAAGAGCACTTTTACTACATAAAAGTCATCTTCCGAAACGTTGTTTTTGCAAACGTTTCGAGTAGCTAGCATGCATGGCGTGTGACCTCGACAATTTCTAACGATTTGGAATGACTAACAGGCAGTCATCACCATTCACAAAAACGCTGCCGCTTATTTAAGCGCATTTCATAACTATTCTAACACTGAATTAGGCAGTATATTTTCAACAGCTACGTACAACTCGTCAATGTTTGACTAACAGATATGGAAACAAAACGGACAATAACTCTTTGAGATGATCCGCTTTGGATTTTGGATTTCTGTTGTGAAGCATCAATGTTATGTGTTCTTATGTCCGCTTGTCTGTAGTCTTCTGGCAGTAAGGTCCTGTACAGCTGCCCACTTTGCTTTCTGGTTTGTTTTGTTCTTTGAAATATAAAATAGGTAAAACAGAAGTTAGCGTTGTTTTCATTTGGGGTAGGTGAATTTCCACCTGTCTGGGAAAGAGTCCTTTATTCGGTTTACCATGTGTGTCTTTTATGAACTATTGTCAATGTATACTTACTTCCATCTTGGGTTTGAGAGCAGGATGTAGAATCTGTTTGTATAAGTTCATGATCATTATCTGTCGTTTTAACAAAACTATGCTTGATATTCGCATTATGATAGATTGAATTGCGACGTTGAGTGAACGATTTTTTCAAGGCTGTGGTCTAAAGATGAAGAATATCAATATTTGCAACCAGTATAATTCTTCAGATTTTCGCTATATTTTCTTACATCACAGGCACCTCCATTCCGTCATAGGCACCTCCAGTTGTTTTTTTACCGATCCAGCCTTATTTGGAGTTTATCGGCATTTATATTTGGACAAGGAGGTTTACTTTACGTCAGTGTATCCAGATCAACAGATTTTTATGCAAGAAAAGTGCATTTAGGACCTAAAACAACCGATTATTTCTTGTTTTGAGTACTTTCGACTGACCTTAAAGCCACTTCAATAGTCATATTTTCTGTATAAATGTAAAGTTCCCGGGGATATGCTGTGTGACAAAACTTAATGTATATAAGGGTCGAATAGCATTCTTTGATTTTCAATAAACTCCCTGGTTATAATGTAATTTATCAAAAAAGCCGAATACCTACCGTTTTTTGTTTATTTTTGGTCCGTCACAGGTAGCTCCGGATGCCTGTCACAACATTTTATCGGTACCTCCGCGGAGGTACCTGTGATAGTTTACCAGGCGTGATATCTCCTGAATCTTTTGAAATATTAGAATGAAGCTTTGTAGGAATGTGTATAATAATGGGGCAATGTATCCTGAACAAGAACCACAACTCTGGCTTACTTACTGAATTATCTGCCCTTGCATAAATTTCCTGTTTTAACTCCATAACCATTCGAAATAAATGGTATGTATATTATAAAAAAATCATTTCAAGGGAAAATAGTAGAACCAAAAAGGTACATCTTGAATATTAAGGTTACCTCCCTTATTCCACTTTGGCAAAGCAACTTACCTTGGCAGCTGATTTTTGGTATGATAAGTTAAATATTTAAATAATGTTGCAGTCATTAATTATAGAGTGGCTGCCCCTGTTTGTTTGCCTTTCTATCCTCTTGTAAGCAATCTTGTTCATTCTGTTACTGCTTTATGACATTTAAACGGGCGTATTATGCGCCGCTTGCGAAGCCCTTGTTATGTATATTTAGATATTGTGTTTTGTACGATGTATGTTGTCGCATGTAGGGCCCCAATAATTCTGTGGGTAAAGCATTAGTCTGCTGGTCTAGCGGTTCTTGGTTCGAGTCCCGCTTGAGGCGGAAATCCGTTCAACCGTAAAGGGTGTTCCATTGCACTCAGCGTTTCATTATCTCCCTCTCAACGTCCTGATATGATTAAAATACCGTTGAAAAGGGCATAAAATCGCGATTCATTATCCATGTTGCAATAAAAAAACATAGGTTCTCCTAAATAATTATTTCACAAGCATCATATTCTGATATTGCTGTCAGTATTTGCTTTCTGGAAATAATAATTGTGCCGCGACACGATAAACCCAACAAAGTGATTCTGCGCCCAGCACAGACTTAGATCAGCTTGGGCATCTGCACAGATTGAGCAGAGTCTTTCCTAAGCCTTTGAAGGGTAGCTAATGGTCTAAGCTACCTTCATGCAGACAGTGAAGACTCTGATCATACTGGGCATATGCCAAGGCTGATCTGAGTCTGGACTGAGCGCACAACCACTTTGTTGGTTTTTTCGTGTCGCGGCTCATTTATTATGGATGCTCATTTATACACAGTTCCGAGAATAGCCGCTAAGCTCCGCCTGCTTAGTTACTGTTACTACGTCTCACAAGCTTACACAAAGATGGCGGGAAAACAAATGACATCTGCAAGTGCCTGCTAAATGTTGGCGATCTATGGCGAAGAATCAGCCTCCTCATGGCCTACACATGGCAGTTGGCGCATCATACATTTCCGATGCGTTCTGTTCTTGCAAAGCAGGGTAAATTTATTAAAAGTGCGAAAAGTGGTGTAAGTTTGTTTTCTTTAAACAGGTGTACATCCTTTCATTAACTGAAAGGTAAAATCACGGACTTCTGTTGGTATTTACTACGTGCGATTTGTTTGTGAGACTATGTCACGTGCCAAGTTGTCGTTGCATTGGCCAGGTATACGATATCATGTGATTTTGTGTGACATTCTGGGCGTGGCTCGGAACTGTGTATTATGGATGCTTTACCACAGACACATTCATTTGTGTACGGTTAGTAGGCTATTTTTGTGAAGTGTCAGTTGTGATAAATTAAGTGTTTATTTGGGAAAATTTGTCAGTTTTATAAAATCAGAAAACTATATTGACATGTGTGTATGCAAATATTCTTTGTTAATCATCTACATTAAGAGTTTAGGGGAAATGTTATTCCAAGACATGAAGCAGCTGTTACAGTTTTTCAATAATTCAGGTTAAAATTCATATCATTGATGTCTGTACTTTTTGCTGTATGTTTGCATTCCTTCTGAGAATATTTTGCTGTAAATTATGAATAATGTTTGACAGGGAAATCGCTACAAGATATATTATTATGTTTGTTGGAAAGTGCAACATGTTTGTTAATATTTATTTACCTACTGTGTCTTTCACTAGGTTTTTATATGAAATTTGTATTTAAATATCCATAGATGTTTCTGATGTAAATTACATGTGGATCACACCATATCATAGGTTAAGGTGCTTGGGTTTTACAGCCAGTGGTTTTGTTGTGGTTGTTTTTGTTTTTTTTGTTTTTTTTAAAGGGAAACGATGTTTGTGACTTCCTGTTGTCTTTCTCCACAACAAAGCACTTCCAAAATGTGGTTTACTCATGAAGGATATAATTTGTTCCTAAGCGAGAATTTTTGTTTCTTTAAGCGTGATCCCTCTTTAAGAAGAAGGCAAAAAAAAAAAGAAAATGACAGAGTTGCTCTTCTGCACATGTGTATCCATTCACCTTAATGTATACTTCATTATACATCAGCCATTTGCTTCTATGAATCCGACTGTATTGTTAGGATTGTTAAAAAAATGCAAATCATTGCTGTTACGGAATGGATCCGATCGTCGACTATGTCGTCGAAATTATTTTAATCTTTTCAATCAGTAGGGCTACAGTTTTTTAGGGCAACTGTGGTAATAAAACATTTACGGAAATTGTGGCTACGTTATGCATTGGTTGTTTGTGAATACCTCTCGTTGACAGCGTATTGCATGATTTTAAGGTGAATACCTGCACGAGTCTCTTGATTGTGGACAGCGTATTGCATGATTTTAAGGTGAATACCTGCCTGAGTCCCTTGATTTAAATGTGAGATGCATACTATCTATACGCCTATCTTTTATTGAAAAGTTAGACCTGGCTGTTTAATTCTTATACTGAGGACGTTATATTGTCGTGTGCCTAGTTTCTGTGTTAAGACCTGAAGGGTAAGATTTTATTATATTTATTCAGAAAAGTTTGGCTAAGAATGAAAAATGTGACTTCTGACTGATATGGTATTATTATATGTGTCGACTGATTTTGTTAATGATCAAATTGTTAACGACAAATTGAAGTCAACCAACATAAGGCCTTGTTTTTTTTGTATGAGCTCAAACTAACGGTTTTTGTTCTTTGTATTTTCCTTTAGTTCATGGCGCTGAGCCGAGTACGGTGTTGACGTCAGACGGTAATCTATTTGCGTATTGTACGCAAATCGATTGCAGATTTGAAACAAACACCTTACTTGGGCCAGCGACATGAACTAATATGTGTTGTATATTATTGTAACTGTAACAGTTGTAAATTGTATTGTTGTATATAGAATTTACATTATATATAAACTTCAAAAAATTCTAACGTTGTTAGAGTTTCCTTGTTAGTGTAATACACTGGTAGATAACCCTTTAATCGGAAGTCACCCTCCGCCGTCCTGGCGACGCATAAGGCTCTACACCCGTGTCAACCGTGTGTAAAACCTTCTGCGTAACATGGTGTCAGAAGTGGGATTTGGTTTCCGGTTAATATCTGCCAGTGTAAGACATTGACAATATATATAGAATCTAGGCACAATTTTGTCAGACATTTTTTTTTATTTTATTATTGACTTTCTGATTGTTCTTTTCTAAGGTGACGTGAGGCTGTTTGCATTGATGTGAATTTTAGGGGAGCAATTTTGCCACTAAATTCTTTCTAAATGTAACCTACACTCAACTGAGGTCAACTATCCTTATTCCCTGCGTGATGAAGTGCGATAGCCCATGCATTAATTTGTGATAAAATGTAACAGGTTGCATATCTGAGTGGGGAAACTGAGGTATATAGACCTGAATTGTCTTGGCACGGATGATACATATTTAGTTTTAAGGTCCATTTGAGTACATTGGCACTGCTGTTGCATGACAATCTGTTAGTTTATGAATTTAAACGTTTGTACGTTGTGTCGTAACCGTTACTGAGGTCCATTTTATGTCCTGATTTAGTAACGTAGATCACCCGTAACGTTATATCATATCGTTACAATGAATTAAACCTAATAGCAGAATCTTAAGTTTAATTTACCGTTGGTATATTATGAGGTTTTGTAATGTAGGACGTACTGTTGTCGTGTCAGTGTTAATACGTTGCGTTACATACGTTACGTTTGTATATCCGATATGCTAGATCAAGTTGGGCGTAATTGTAATGTGGGTTACGTCATCTAATTGTGTCATTTGATTGTGAAAAGTAGTTCTCAGCAAAGTCAACGTCAGTTTATGACGTCATTTCCTGTCTGTTATGAACGTAACTTTAATGGCTACGTCCAGATCGCGAGTATACTAATTAATCAACGTTTTAGTTGGATTAGTTCATTATTATTATTGTTAACGTTTTAGTTAACGTGTGTGACTATAAGTGAACGTCGGTTTCAGTTAGGTTAACGTGAGCATTACGTTAAGCGGCATGGATCAGTTAGTTAAGACGGGAAAGGAGTTAGGTTATGAGGGGCAGGCTTTGTAGGAATTTGTAAAGCAACAGCAAGAGACTGAGAGGGCAGAAATGCACGCGGTAAGGGATCTTGATAAAGAGAGGATCGCGGCGGAGAAAGAGAGGATCGCGCAGGCCGAAAAAGACAGGGAAATTGAGTTAGCGAAGATCGCGACGGAAGAAGCTAAGATTGCGGCGGATAGGGAAATCGAGATGGCGCGGATTGAAAGTATAGAGCGGCAAGCCGAGAAAGATAGGGAAGCTAGGTTGTCTCAAGTCGAAAGCAATAAGGAAGCAAAGTTGTCGAGCGAAGTTGAGTTAGAAAAGTTGAAGTATAGTTTTGCAACGCGAGTTAAAGAATCAGATCAAATTACCGTATTTTGGTGAAAGTAAGGACAAAATGGATAGTTACTTATCAAGGTTTGAGAAATACGCGACGGCGAAGAAATGGGATAAAAGCGTTTGGGCTGCATATTTAAGCGCATTACTTAAAGGTCGCGCGCTTGATGATAAATGATAGATTGTCAGTAGATGATGCAGCGGATTACGACAAGTTGAAAGATGCGTTGTTAAAAAATTTCGATATGACTGAACGCGGTTTTAAGAAGAAATTTCGCTATGATAGGCCTGAAAAGTCCGAAACGTTTATTCAGTTTAGTAGTAGACTTAGGTCGTATCTTAATAAATGGTTGAAAATGGCGACAGTAGACCAGTCTTACGAAGCTGTTTGCGATTTTTTCGCTAGAGATCAGTTTTTAGAATCTTGTAGTAAAGAACTATATGTTCATTTGAAACCGAAAACATTCACGAATCTAGGTGAGATGGCTAGGGAAGCAGATTTATTTACAGAAGCACGTGGCGGTGTTTACGCTTGTGTTAATAAGGGACAGCGTGATAGTAAGGGCGTAACTCAGAGTAGATCTGATAATAAGCCGAGTGCGAAACCAGAGATAAAATGTAGTATTTGTGGTAAGGGACATTTAACATATAAATGTTTTAAGAATCCCGATAGGAAGCAAGCATATAGTGCGGAAATAGGTGCAAGTACAAGCGGAAATAGCGGAAATAAGGGGAGTAGCTATGCACCGAAAGATGAGACACAAAGATCACAGAGTAAGAGCGATACTGTGCAGACGAAGGGTAGTAATTCAGATCGTGGCCGTGGTCGGGGTTATTCCCGCGGACGTGGTCGGGGTGGCGGACATCAAATGAACTTTTGTAAAACTACAATGAATAGGTCTCATAAAACTGAAGGTCTCTATAAGAGTAAGGAAGAAAGTCCATTAATCAATGATAACGTGGATAGGGAAGGTGTCTGTTACTTTTTAAGGTCGCGGTTACCAACAGCGCAGGGTACGGTTAATGGTAAGACAGTTGAAGTTTTAAGGGACACAGGTTGTACTTGGTGTGTCGTTCGTAGAATCTTGGTTTCTAATGATCAGTTACTTGGTAGAGAATCTGATGTAACTTTGATTGATGAATCTACCCAAAGGTATCCCTTAGCAATGGTTTACATAGATTGTCCATTTTTCACAGGAAAAACTGAGGCATTGTGCATGGAAGATACATTGTATGACCTGGTTATTGGAAATATTGACGGGTCAAAACTTCCCGATATGTCCCATTTTGCAATGGCGGCAATGACTAGGTCACAAACTAAGCAAGGTGAAGAGGTCTATAGGAAACTTAAAGTTCCTGATCAAATTATTGCTAGTAATAAGGAGGCGTTGAGGCAGGCCCAAGTTGTTGACCCGAAATTGAATGGCATAAGGCAAAGAGTGGAATCTGGGAATGTGACTAAGTTTATCCGAAAGAAAGATTTATTGTATAGGCAGTTTACTAAGGGAAACAAGGTCACTTTGCAACTTATTATCCCTGAAGGTTTTCGTGAAAAGGTATTAAGATTGGCGCACGAAACCTTGATGTCAGGTCATTTGGGCGTAAAGAAAACTATGGATAGAGTGTCAACTGAGTTCTTTTGGCCTGGAGTTTGTGGTGATGTGGCAAGGTTTTGTAAATCTTGTGACATTTGTCAAAGGACTATTCAAAAAGGTCGTGTCTCTAAGGTACCTTTAGGAAAGTTGCCACAGATTGACACACCATTTAAACGAGTCGCTGTTGATATAGTCGGACCGATAGAACCTCGTTCTGACAGGAACTCCCGCTATATTTTAACAATGATAGACTATGCGACGAGATATCCCGAGGCGGTAGCGTTACCCGGCATTGAAACGGGACGCGAAGCCGAAGCGTTAGTTGAGATGTTCAGTAGATTAGGAATACCGAGTGAAATGCTAATCGAGCATGATAGTAAGATCAAGATTGACGTCATGAGAGAGGTTAGTAGGTTGTTGTCGCTTCAAGATCTGACAACTATTCCTAATCAATCTACTGATAAAGGACCCGTGGAGAAATTCCATGATACATTGAAACAGATATTACGTGAAATGTGCGTAGAACGTCCGAATGACTGGGACAGGTATCTCCCAGCATTATTATTCGCAGTAAGGGAAGTTCCGCAAGAGTCATTAGGTTTTTCCCCATTTGAACTGTTGTATGGACGTAATGTTAGGGGTCCTATGCAGATATTAAAGGAATTGTGGTCTGTAGAGGAAACTGACCAACGTGCGTTATTGACGTATCAGTACGTTATTGATCTAAAAGAACGTTTAGAAAGAACATGTAAGTTAGCACAGGATATTGTCCGGAAAATGGCCGTAAAGCAAAATGCTTATTATGATAAACGCGCGAGGTCGCGTAAGTTTGACGTCGGAGACAAAGTACTTTTGCTACTCCCGAATGAGTGCAATAAATTGTTACTTCAATGGAACGGGCCATATGAATTTGTCGAAGTAGTCAATGCAATGAACTACAAGATTAACGTCAAGGGCGTCGTGAATACTTATCCTGCTAACATGATTAAGCAGTACGTTCAACATCAAAAGCACGTGTCGTCTGCAGTTGTTAATGCACGTGACAATGTTGGATCAGAGGATCACAATGATCCGAATGTCCAAAGAGTTAACATTTGTACGTCAGAGGACGTATCCCAATATGACTTCATACGTGAAAACGTAAAGCCCGACGACGTAACGTCGATTCAGAAAGCAAACATGGAAGAACACGGTGGCGATAGTAGATTAGAGGCAGAGGCAACGGATCCTGTGGGATCTGTCGTGCGAAGTAAGTGTAATGTCAAAGACAACGTTAATTTTACGTCTGGTACACTTAAAGGTGGCGATTTCCACCTAGTCTTCGATCAGACCTACCCATACTTCCCCATTCCATTTGAGGCACGACAGGTACGACACAGAGAATTGATTGACTCTGGGATTAGGTAAATCTGTTGCCAAGATAATTTGGGGGCAGACTACCAAAGTAGATACTTTGGCCACGTTATGCATCGCACCGTTGTTGTGTATATAGCTACTTTTCCAGTTTTGACATAGCCTACGATTTTATCGCATTTTGTACTATTTCAGAAAAGAAACATTGTTATGTTTTTTTTCTCTCTAAGGGGAAACCTATGTTACGAAATGGATCCGATCGTCGACTATGTCGTCGAAATTATTTTAATCATTTCAATCAGTAGGGCTACAGTTTTTAGGGCAACTGTGGTAATAAAACATTTACGGAAATTGTTGCTACGTTATGCATTGGTTGTTTGTGAATACCTCTCGTGGACAGCGTATTGCATGATTTTAAGGTGAATACCTGCACGAGTCTCTTGATTGTGGACAGCGTATTGCATGATTTTAAGGTGAATACCTGCCTGAGTCCCTTGATTTAAATGTGAGCTGCATACTATCTATACGCCTATCTTTTATTGAAAAGTTAGACCTGGCTGTTTAATTCTTATACTGAGGACGTTATATTGTCGTGTGCCTAGTTTCTGTGTTAAGACCTGAAGGGTAAGATTTTATTATATTTATTCAGAAAAGTTTGGCTAAGAATGAAAAATGTGACTTCTGACTGATATGGTATTATTATATGTGTCGACTGATTTTGTTAATGATCATGCTGCGCATAATATTTTGTATATTAGGATTATCGACTGATTTTTCTTGGTAATGATCATGCTGCGCATGGTATTTGTATGTTAGGAAGTTTTGTAAATTACGGAAATAGTTTATATCACTGATGTTGGTTGCAATGGTGTGCGTCTATTTGACGTCCAGTGACGTCAGTTGCATTCATGTAATTCATGTGACGTCAGTTGCATTCATGTTATTGCGACGTCAGCACTTTTTATTAGTTTCACTGGTGTGCGTCTATTTGACGTCCAGTGACGTCAATTGCAGTCATGTTATTCAGTGACGTCAGTTGCATTCATGTTATTCATGTGACGTCAGTTGCATTCATGTTATTGCGACGTCAGCACTTTTTATATTAGTTTTACGTATTCGTGACCTATAGAAGTAGATTGATTTGTAATGGAACTAATTTACATACTCGCGACGTCAAGTGACGTCATAGCATGCACCGCATTAAGGGTTTTTTCCATACATTATAATGGTAACATTTGGTCATCATGCGTTTGATTTGCATTCACTAGACGGCGTCATATGGTATACCATCATTGATGTCATGATGTCAGATCAAACGTTATGATCCCAAATGTGTTTGAAACGCTTATTCAGTTATTATATTCTATAGCAAATGGTATTACGCTTAGTTTAAAGAAATGAATTAATATATATGCGAGTTAGATTTTGGTCAATCAATTTAATGTAAATAGGTCATTGTTTAGATTCATTCATGTTTTATGTGGGATATGTCACGGTAATACCTGTTGGCGTCAGTGTACTTCTTGACAATGTTTGGCGTCAGATCCTTCGACGCACATACGTGGTAGGATCTACGTGCCTTCATTGGCGGAAGTGGTAAGCACAGTTTAGGCTTTACATCGTGATCACGAGTTGTGTCTAGTGACACGGCTGGCGTGTGCGCATTATGCTCGGCATTCGCCGAGGGCGTTTTACGGTATTTCCAAGACAGGCCCAAGTCTTACGTATTGTTATTATGTAGTTATAACGTATTAAGTGTAAGTTCGTTATTTCTAGGCACATCAAGTCCGGCAGTCAGCTGTTAGGGCTTAGAGCCACGTCTCACCTGGAGATCCTATACCTATCTCCAGGTTAATACCAACCCGGGTAGAGGCAGTTACAACGCCGCTTGTGCATGTTTCCTAAGCAGAGGCGGGAAGCACAAAATATTGGCGAAGTCGATGTTATTACTGCGGAGGTGAAAGTGGGACAGTGTTCGTCCACTAAAGTGTCTTATTATATTTAGACTGGTCCCTGGTACGATCCAGGGAGCGACCAGTATATAAACGTGCGCGTACTAATATAAGTTGGTGTTCCTCATGATATATGGACTGGCCCATGACATGATCCAGGGAACGACAAATTGAAGTCAACCAACATAAGGCCTTGTTTTTTTTGTATGAGCTCAAACTAACGTTTTTGGTTCTTTGTATTTTCCTTTAGTTCATGGCGCTGAGCCGAGTACGGTGTTGACGTCAGACGGTAATCTATTTGCGTATTGTACGCAAATCGATTGCAGATTTGAAACAAACACCTTACTTGGGCCAGCGACATGAACTAATATATGTTGTATATTATTGTAATTGTAACAGTTGTTGTATATAGAATTTACATTATATATAAACTTCAAAAAACTCTAACGTTGTTAGAGTTTCCTTGTTAGTGTAATACACTGGTAGATAACCCTTTAACCGGAAGTCACCCCCCCGCCGTCCTGGTGACGCATAAGGCTCTACACCCGTGTCAACCGTGTGTAAAACCTTCTGCGTAACAATTGCTTCCTACTGTCATGACGTATGCTATGCGCATATCAGATAGATAGAAACATTGGCAGCGCATCATAAGGTTCAACCCAAGTGCGCCTTGGCTGTCTTCTTCTTTTTAGTTTTGACAAAAACGAATATACCTAGTAATATTTAAGTAGGCAAACTACCAAACGCACATTAGATTGTACTAATGAAAGATATCAAGTAGGTTTGTTTTGCATTTGTTTTATGTTCGGTGCTGTTTAACTTATTGTGTTTTCATTTCAACCATTCTGTTGGTCTAAATTATTTAGTTCTGTAAAGATAGCTGAGTTTCCACCTATTTGGGAAAGAGCTGCTGACTCGGCTTATCACTTGTAATTTATTGTTTGTTGAGATGTCTTTTTCAATCTTTCACTTTGATGTTGGGGATAGGGCTGGGGTCTGATTCTGTCAGCTCCGGGAGTATATTTACTCTTTAAATTTTCATTAATGAAAGTGAACTTCCAACTTAAAAAGTTTCTGATGTTTAACTAAAGGATACAAGATATGAGTTAAACAACAAGAGTCAAAATAAAAGGTGAACTATAAGCAAGTCAAATGTCGTAAAATAACTCAGCCATTCATTTCTAATGCAGCTTAGAGAATGCGTAACATTTTTTGCGATCTGACTGTCTCAGAATTAAGAAAATAAAATTAGCAAGGCTCCGTAAATTGACCTTTACAATATTTTCTTGGTGTAAATAAAATTTTAACGTTTAAACATTAAAAAGTCGAGAATTAAGACTTCGTTGTTTACTGCTTGAAACCAAACAATGGAAGATCCATGCGTCTCCGCGGGATTCCTATGTAAACGCCACATCTTTTCGCATGTCATTTTACAGCAAGACATGAGGTGTTGTACAGCATTATACAGCTTCGAGGGTGCTTGTCACGTGAACCCGCGACAGAATGAACATGACGACGACTAAATGACGTCGTTTTGCGGGAATGCCATCATAAAAGATAACACTTTCAGGAGGGTCATCAATTTAAATAAAAATCTTAACAAAATTAATTGGAGGTCCAATAAGACGTCTGCACATGAATGGTTTAAATGACTACAGATTTTGCATAAGTTCTATAAGTATTCATATTTTGTGAAAACCTGGGGCCAAATGTAAAGCTGACAACTAATCTCTCGCAATAACACACAATCACACTGCTATAATGCACCTTTATTCAGTCAAAAACACTCTGAATTGTTTAAGTGAATGGGCAGCAGCTCATCAATTAACTTCTCCATTGTAACTGTTAAGAAATGTGAATGTGCTGAATGCATTCTGGATTCGATACCAAATAGTGTCATGTAGCAAAAAATGAGAGATACAATTTACAATTGATTAAATTATCACTTTTATGTCAGCTACTAATTACTTGTCTCGTGCAACCCTTTGCATGTTAGGTTATGAGTACAATAACTAATCTAGACTGTTTATATCCTTCATTTTGTTAAAAGCTGTCTTAATGTTTCAACATGGAAACATACACGGTTAAATATGAAACATTATGACGCCTTAAAAAACAGTATTGGAGTCAGTACTTGCTTCCTATCTTTAACATAGAATATTTCTTTGGAAATGCTCGTTTACTAAACACATGTATTTTAACGTTACTTCATCGTTCTGATAAGAATGATACATTGCATCAGTCATTTATAATTTTCTAACAGACTCTTTGCATCTGAAATGGAAACTGCCGGGTTTGAGCGTATTTGAATTAAGTCATCCATTATGCCAAAATAGGGCCTCCTGGGTTTCTTTCCTAACTCGATCCTCCAAATACCCCCGAGTACATTTTAAACCGAAACAACACTACGTCCTGACTGAAACTAACACAGGTAAACTCAGTTTACGACATGTATATGTCTGATCTAGACTCGTTAAAGTTCATTTGATGTATTGTATTTGAAACGCACTCAGTGGGATCAGCTAAAATCAGACGACCAGTTTAATTTGTATGTTCAAATGTTAAATGATTTTATTAACTGGTGTTTAATCCCTGAGCAACTTCCTCCCATCCGATACGAACCCTCGCATCAATCTCTAATTAAGTGTGGCTCTTTCAATTCATATCAGAATCTCTACGTCATTAAATTCAATTCTTAACACTTTTTATCTTTAATCCATCCTAGTCTTGCACCTTATTCCCTTCTCGTAAGTATTTGTCACCTTATTACTGTTGTTGGCAAGGTCTACTACGATTCGATATTTTAGTGCCATCCAACTCAAACATATTTCTCCTATAAACTTCGAAATACTACAAACTCCAAATTATAGGAGAGGTGTATAGCCCCGGACAAGACCGGACGACCCCAATGACGTACGGAGGAGTTCTGGAGAAGACGATATTTTTGCTTAAACAGAATTAATTTCCTATCACGAAAGGCAACTATTTGTGGAAAACTTCATCGAAGCTTTACATGAAAGTTGGCTCCAATCATAAATAGGAATGGACGAAAACGATGGGATGTGCTGTGCCCAAGGGAGCCAAAGATGTCAACGTCTGGCAGGCAATATATGTTCTAAATATTACTCATCACATCAGAGTCCTTTCAAAAGTATTTAAATTTTTGTCTTAAAGGCACTGTCGAAAATCGTTTACAGAAGGAATCTGTGACGAAAGGTTGGCTCCAGACCACCAATGTCTTTACTAATGTTTAGTCGAGCTTACCAGTCTCATTTTGCTTCATAGTTTTCCTGGTTCCCATTGTTCAAAGCATCGTCAGCTTAACGAAGTCGTTAGGCGAGGATTCGTTAAGTCTTACACTACTCAAAAAATCAATTGCTGTAATATTTTTTTCTGCAAAATTGTGAGAAGTTTGTCACATTTTTGCGGCAAAAACATTGCAACGTTTTGGCATACAGAGCATTTGAAGATTCAACAATTCGTTAAATAACGACATCGTTAGTTTTGAACAACTGGGCCCTAATTGGTTTATATGTTCACTACGAAGCTTAACGAGGCTATCAAATGTTATCTATATTCCAGACTCTTGTCGTAGCATTGCTACATAGAGGAAACTTAGCTGGGTAAACAGTTGTATTTACCGTTTATACAATGCACAAATCAGACATAATTTAAAGTGTTAAGCATTGTGACTTCACAGAATTCATCATTTAATATAAATTCCAAATAAAGTAGACCATAGTTGCACCAAACCATCATGTTTGAGATTCATAAATTTCCTGTATTTTTTGGCTCAGGAAGTGTGAGGTTGGGCGCATAAAAATATAGGAGGTCTTCAAAATAATTATTGTTGACAGAAAACCGTTATTCGGAGGTGAACGGCAGCACAGATTAGCCTAACGGGCTTACCTGTTTTCGCGAATTCCGTTTGATGCATGCCTAGCATCGTGTTAACCTTTATAGCGGTCCACTTTGTTTCCTGTTTATATTGTGGTGTAAAATAAATAAAAATATATATGCTTCAAGGTAACAAAAAAAGATCACCAAGTTTTGTTTCGATAAGCTCCACGGAGAAATGGCGATTCATTGATTGCCTTTGGTATAACGATCACTGACCACGCATGGTCTGGAAATGTGCATTATTAATAGCTAATGTAAATATAGCGCAGCCTATTTTTATACGCCCGTTTTGAAAAAACGGACGTATTATGTCGTGGCGCTGTCTGTCCGTCCGTCCGTCCGTAAACATTCTTGTACACGCCATAACTCAGTAACCATTTGGGATATCTTCATGAAATTTGGTAGGCATATGTATTAGGGTGGGGGAACGTGTCGCGTACAAAAATGGTTGCTCCCCCTTTCTTACTTTTGAAGTTATGCCCCTTTGATTAATTTATCCCTGTAAGTCTTGTACGCGCCATAACTAGATAACCGTTTGGGATATCTTTATAAAACTTCATAGCAATGTGTATGAAGTCCTAACGATGTGTCGCGTACAACAATGGCTGCTCTCCCTTTCTTCGTTTAAGAGTGAATCCCTTTCATTAGTTCTTATCGGCTACTTCTGTGTAAACTTTTGTTGTACATGTAATATATTGTCAAAGGGAAAAAAGTAGAACTAAAAAAGGTATACCTAGTGTATGTAGGTTATCTCGGAGTCCCTTGTTCAAAGATTTTGTATCAAAGATTTCTTCACAACCATACAAGCTAGACTGGTCATATTTGGCATACAGGTTGATGACGACATGTTTTATCGTGGGATTGAGAACCAGCCGTCTCCTGCTTATTCTTCCCTGTATTTGCCCCATTTTCTTTCTTTCCATACTTTGAATAATGAAATGTTTCGTCAAAGATTTCTCCACAATCATGCAAGCTAGAGTAGTCATATTTGCTATGCAGGTTGATAACGACATGTTGTATCATGGGATCGAGAACCAGCCTTCTCCTGCTTATTCTTCCCTGTATTTGTCTGATTTTCTTTCTTTCCCTACTTTGAATAATGAAATTTTTCGTCAAAGATTTCTCCACAACCATGCAAGGTAGAGTAGTCATATTTGGTATGCAGGTTGATGGCGATATGTTGTATCGTTGGATTGAGAACCAGCCTTTTTCTGCTTATTCTTCCCTGTATTTGTCCAATAGTCTTTCTTTCCATACCAGTTTTCCAATTTTCTTTCTCTCCTGACTTTGAATAATGTAATTTTTTATAACAGATTTCACAGCAACCATTCATATTTGGTATACATGGTAACAATGATTTCTCTCCCTCATTATGCTTTTTGTTACGAAAATAACACCATTTGATTTAAGCAATTAAGGGGGTGGGGGGGGGGTTCGCTGACAGTTCTAGTTAATTATAGAGTGGTTGCCCCTGTTTGTCTGCCTGTCTATCCTTTTGTAAACAATCTTGTTCATTCTGTAACTCCTTTAGGACATTGAAACGGGCGTATTATGCGCCGCTTGCGAAGCCCTTGTTACTGCACAGGCGACGTTCAGTTTCTTTTAATAGACATTGGTAAACCCATTATTAATAGCTAATGTAAAAAAAGCGGAGCCTATTTTATCTGCACATGCGACGTTCAGTTTGTTTTAATAGATATGGGTAAACCCATTGTTTAGTTATAAATAGCGTGTGTTGGTTCTTTGAGACAGCATTTCAGTCTATATCGGGCCGTCTCCCAAAGAGAGGGAGAAAGAAGAGAAATGACAGACGAGAGAAAAAATGAAGAAGAAATACCGATTAGATACAACTTTTTAAGACGATAACGTAAAAACAAGGGAAAACGTCAAATTGGTTAGGTATGGTTTACATTACCTATACTACAGTAATATTGTGTCGATCGATGTTATCACTTAAAGTCTTTTTTTTTTTTTTTTTTTTTTTTTTTTTTGAAAAAAAAAGCGGTTGTGGCTGTGAAGAAGTGAGTGAACGCAGACAGTGAACTCACAATAGTAAGGACCTTCTATTACCATAAAGAGTACAGGACAGTATTAAAGCAAGGATTTATACAATGCAGTCGTTGAAGGGGCCTGGCAGTCAGATGCCAGGTCTTTTACAGTGAAACCTCCGGGACTTTGTAACAGTGCAATTATCAGGAAAAATGTTTTTATAAGATGGTCGCCAGTTGTGATATTGGGCGACGACAGGGCCTGTATGCTTTCGTTGTGACATTAAATAATTAGAACGTTAATTTCGAAAAAAAAATAAAACTCGGAAAAAACGACCGAAAAAATTGGTGTAGAGGAGATAGGATGACAAGAAAATGTTAACCCCAAACGTACACGCGGACGAAAGGTCATGGTGACAGCTTTTCGATTATTATTTTAACCAGCTTATTAATTCGCCGCATTTCATTCGGTTACAAGTACCCGTACAAGTTACATTGATCTTAACCGTTGTTAACCACAGTTGTAACTTGTACGTGTACCTGTGGCTACCAGTGTGGCTACAAGTAGCTGTACGCGTACAAGTTTTAAATCTTAACCTCCCTAATACTTACTTTCCTTGAATGAACGCAAAACAAGCAACCGACTTCATTTCCCGATGAAGGACAGTTGCACCGCGTGAACTTGTTGTCAAGCTCATGAATATCAAATGCGCGTATGAATATCGGACTACTTTGGTTTCCCACTAGCTATTCTTATCCAGCCGAAAATTCCTAGATTCGTTCTAAAAATAGACTCGATTGATAAAAATACACCATCGAAGCGATATCGTACTACCGAGTAGAGTTCTCTGATTTTTCTAGTAACTGCTTTTTTGGTGTTCTGGATCTGCGGGCAAGATTTCAATAATTTGAAACCGCACGTGTTCTGTAGAATGGTTGGGTAAGTTAAAATGTGTTGCTACCAGAGTGTCCCGTTTATTGCGGGTGTCACGCTGGTGTTCTGTCATTCTAACTTGGTGCCTGTTCTCATAGCGAACATTTGTGGTTCGGGGAAAAGCCGTGGTGGGTAATTGTAAGCAATGACCATAATGGTATTATTGCTTTCTTGAATTGACATATGTCACGATCATGGGTTAGTACAAATGGGGTTCGGCTGTTTTGCTGAACAGGCTTGTTTCCCTGCTGTAGCAGGGTGTCCCTATTTGCTTTTCGAGCTTTTTCGAGGCGCTGTAGCAGTGTGTTCTGCGGATACCCTCTTCTAATGTAATAGCC
Source organism: Ctena decussata (assembly GCA_963989385.1). Lineage (NCBI taxonomy): Eukaryota > Metazoa > Mollusca > Bivalvia > Lucinida > Lucinidae > Ctena > Ctena decussata. The sequence continues at coordinate 17,996,794 of OZ022499.1, forward strand.
CGTAAAGTTTTTGGCATGTTTGTCACAATCAGACAGCTGGACGGACATTGTCTGACTGAGAGACCGGCGGGAAGTGGGTCCTTGCCGATGCATTCCATAGCCATGAACTAACATGAGCAAGACCGAGGAGCGCCTGGCCCATGTCGTCAGTCACAATCCTCTACCATTTTTGTTTATAAGCTGAAATTATTCACGGTATTTATCCGGCTATAAGAGAAATTTCTCCCCAAATATTTAAATCAGTCATAAAATTCTGCTATAAGAAGGGGTTTTCCCTTCTAAAACAATCCCTAAAATTTAGACCCATCTTATAAGCCAGATCTAGATTTTGGGGTTGTTTTGGAAGGGAAATAACTGTCTTATAACGGAAGAAATACAGTATATTTTCAGCACTTGATTTCATTTTCACCACTTTGCCTGTATTTTAGAAGTGATAACATGGTACAACTACTCTAGAAATGCCTCCCCAAGTGTGCAAACTGCATATACAAGGCCAGAATTTTTATCAGTCGGTTTACAGAATTTGACAAACTAAAATGTCTGTTGAAAGCTAAAGTATGACAAAGCCCGCGTCAATCTGATTTGAGTGATTCTGATTTTGATCAACAGTAATTTAGCACCTAATGAATGATCTTCTATTTTTATTGTTTTTTTAAATATTTGGCAAAAAAATCAGAATCTGAGTCTTGTTATCCAGAGCTCTGATTTGCTGTCACTATTTTCTGATTTGCTGTCACTATTTTACGTCATTCCACTGTAAACATAATTTCTGCTGCTCAGTTCCAACAGAAGATGCATGGCAAAATAATGAGACCCAACCATTTCATAATGTGACTACATTCTCATGCAACTAATGTTAAATACACTTCATCTAGCCAGCCAGTTACACAGTCATTTAATCCATTGTTTTTCAATTAAATTCCACTTTAGAACTATTATCAGCTTTTGAATATCCCTCAGACAAGTTAATTCTGAAAACATAAAGACCAGTTCTGAAAAAAACAATACATGTAAGGTTTTTTCTGGAAAAAGCCTCTCTCCCTATGGCCCTAAGAACAGCCAAAACTGCTTTCACCGTTCTGAGTGCAATAGAGTTGAAGAGTGGCTGGCTTCATTTTGTTTACAGCTGATCCTGTGAGATGCTGTCAAAACTGACAGTATTTTACTGAGTGATTTGATGGGACGCAGATTAAGTAAAACACTGAATTTTCATTTTCTAACGTTCACGAGCTGATGAGACGGTGAGGGGTGATAAATCCAAATGGAGTCTAGTATTCAAGGAAAGAATTTGCTCCCAGAGAAGCAAACTGAATTTGCTGATAGAGGAGCAAAACAATTTGCTCGTAGAATAGAAAATTCTTTTAAGAGCTGACAGAGGAGGCAAAAAACACTCATCCTCCACTTCAAAATTCCCTGACTTTTTCCTGATTTTTCCCTGACATTTTACAGTTCTTCATACCCTTTTAAATGGTCTGAACATTAATTTTACAATGCTTATTGTGTCACATCAAATACTGGGAGCTACTAGGTGCTTGAGGCAAGACAGGTAATGTATATGTCTGAGCACAGAAATGAGGCCTCTATAAGGTCCTATAACAGAGACTGTTCAACAACCCAGAAAAGGTCAATAAGCACCCTACTGGCAAATGTCGCTTCTAGAAAGAAAACAGTCCCTGAAATGACTTCAGCCCTATGTCCAATCTCAACGTCATTCCATCCACCCTCGCTGGCCTCAGCTTCGCAGCTTCAAAGTCAACCTGGTCCTTCATCCCGTCAAAATGCACTTATTCCAGAACACAATAATGCGAATCCCATGCACTTTAGTTCTTCCTTCAAGTCCTCTGTTCATGCCAACGCTGGGTTTCTGTCCAATTCGACGTTTAGTGGCTGTACTTTCAGCTTTCATCGCTAACTGTTGCCGCCATATGCAAACCGAATAACTCAACGAAATACAGCACTGTTTGTGCTAAATTGAGACACTTAAAAGTTGACATTTCGGCCTAAAATTATCACAAATGTTATGTTAACTGATATTTACGAAGTAAAAAGTTGAATCAAAGAAAGAAAAATAAATTGCAAATGTTTCAAATGTTGAACTATATTTTTCTTCCTTATATGGATTCAAGGAGGTGTGTCAAGAGGCGAGAATTGGCTGTTGAAGGGACATAACTTACTTCGCGGCGTTTAACCGATTCGGTCAATACTCATGTCGTGCAGATGCAAACTTAACTTAAATACCTCTGATTCAGCTGCGAAAAAAAAGTGTAAATATAAGAATTAAAATTTTATTTTTCAACGTTCATGATCTGATGAAGCCAGTGGTCGTCGCTAAAATTCTTCATGGAGCGCTTCATGGAATTTTAGCTCCGCTCACTATGAACGTTGAAAAATAAAATTTCAATTTTAAAAAATGGTTTCCCAGTAAAGTTGGGAAACTGTAATACATGTATATACGAGTCTATCACTGACCTCCAGAGCAGCTTTACTGGACACCACCCGTACATGTTTTATTCGGTACCGAATTTAGTGTCTAACAAGGAATAATAATGTAGCACACTGACGGTAAGTTAATTTATATAGCAAATGGGTGCAGTTTTTGGAATCCCGAACAACGGAAAATATAAGACACATGTCTCCCACAAGAGAATTGAACTTAACTGAACTGAACAACACCCCGCCCAAAACTGGTTCCAAAATAATTAGGGTATTAGGGACGAGTCATTTATTATCAGGTAGGGGGCCGGGTACATTTTCATATGAGTCACCAAAATTTCCCCCCCCCCCCGTCTCACCATTTTTTTTCTGACCCCCCCCCCACCAGATAGGTGACAAAAAAGTTTATGTCCCCCCCCCCTACCATCCCAACTCCCAAGCTACCCTTCACACACACACACACACACACACACACACACACACACACACACACACACACTGTATTACCTTTTTATGTCAGACTGACCTCAATCCAACCAGAATGAAACCCTTAGAACATTTTCTTGCTCTGACAGGTTGGTAAATCGTGCAGATTAATGGTCTTTAAATTTTATCAGCAGATTTTGATATTTTGCGATTTCTTCCTGCTTATGGTCATCCCAAAATCTGTTGTTGAATGTTCAATAAAACTGTTAATAATAGTAATGGAGGGGGGTCTGGGGGCACAGTCCCCAGAAGCCACAGTAGGTTTGCTGATGACAAGACAACTGGAGAGCTGATATCACAAATGCAGGCATTAAACATCAAGAACAAATCATCTGCTCGACATGATTTTATAGACAATAGCATACTGTCCTACTAGCAAATTTATAAAAAAAATCTTTTTTGGATATGAAGCACCCAAGTTTTGTGTGTCATTTCTAGAAATGTCTTTAAGCTTGAGTGTAAGTTTACAAGAATAGAAGTAATGGGGTGTCTGGGGGCTTTGTCCCCCCCCCCAAAGGTGAGTCATTTTTAAAAAAAGAAGACTGATGGAAGAGTTCTGACCCCCCCCCCCCCAATATGCCGATAAAAGTATATGACCCCCCCCGCTCCATGGCTTTTTGATTTCCGACCCCCCCCCCAGTACATCACCAAAAAAAATCCGACCCCCCCCCCCCCCAAATGTACCCGGCCCCCCACCTGACAATAAATGACTCGTCCCTAATTTAAAAAAGAAATTTACAAGATACATGAAGATTTTCTATACTGATAGCTTTCCAAATTGTGCTGGAGCCACGGGTGTCTTGGCATTGTCATATTGCAGCAATAAATGTCTTTCAATGATGTTTGGGCGGTTGTGTGTAATAAAAGTTTATTTTCAGACGCTACTGTGCAGACTTACGCCGGGAAATTGAATGCTGCAAATGCACTCCGGCATTACAAAGGTTTTAAAAGCTAGCGCAGGAGCCCAGTGTCCAGGTTCATCTAGGAACATTGATGAATACATGTACCGTCCCAGCGGGCCCATGACGTCGAAAGACATCGCACAGGCGTTGATGCGACGTCATTACGTCGCATCGACGTTGGTACGACGTCATGACGACGTCATGTACCTGCTGAGATAACTTTTTCTGGACTAGTTAATCCTGTATTCCAGGGTACGGTTTTTCAAAGCATGGTTGGCTTAGACTAAATCAAAAGTGTATTTTCTTATCTTTTTTTTTTTTTTTTTTTGCCAAAAAATGCTTTTTTTTTGCATTAAATTGCGTAGTTTTTTTGCGTAAAATACGTCTGAAACATAGTTAATTTCAGAACAACTGGGTCAGTTAAGGTTCCCATTTAAAGTTAAGTGGCATTCTGTTTAAAAGAAGGCGACTACACAAGAATGCTTGCATTTTGCAGACTGAAGCTAGAAGATCTTGATCCGAGCCACAGCTATCACATGGTAGGGCGAGGATTGGAGCCGCATGAGAAGATTTTGTCCCCTCTCCTGCTCCTCTTTTTCTCCCGCAGTTAATCACATACCGACCGTTTCGAGTGTCGCTAATAACACTGTCTGGATCGAGATCTGGAACATTCTTTTTAGGAAACGGAACATCCCACTAAATAGGGCGGACCGGTTTACACACGCTAGGTTGATGCTTCATTTTATCGAATTTTCTGCCTATGTATCGTATGCATCAGTCAAACTAGCCATATCAGCAAACGAAAAATGCATTTCTCCATATCAAACATGCATTTATGTGGCGAAATCCGTTGACATTTTCGTGATTTTTGCGAGCTGTTCCGTTGACATTTTCCCGCACACAGACACATAATTTGTGTTGAACTAGAGAGTATGTAACTTCATGTTTTGTATCTTCCATCGGCTTTTGAAATTCGAAGCTAATCAAATGGAATCATACATGTACATATTGTAGAAAATGCATGACAAGCCACATTTAGCCTTAAATTTGGAAATAATCGGATTGTCTATAAATTTTTTATAAGTTATCATCATAGAGAGATTTTGATAAGGTTTAAATTGATGTATTTCATTAAGAAATAAGAAAAAATATAAGTATCTTCCATTTGTCTCCAAACATACAGAAATTTTCGTTTCGACAAACTTCGCTCGTATGTCTACGAAATAGTTTAAGTCCAAATCCGGCTATGTTGCGCAAAGGCTTACTGAACATCATTTCTTAATAGACTATAATTTTCGTATTTTGTTCTATATTTGAGGTATGCTTTGATAATCGGATGAAGAATCGGGTTAAGAAAGAAAAAAGCTAGAAAGAATGAAAAGAAAGAAAGAAGGAAGGAAAGAAAGTCACATGTCTAATACGCGACAGTCAGCATCAAAAGGCCGTAATAGTAGTTCAGATCATCCCTTTATAAGCTAATCAATAAAACTTTGTAAACAAGTAATTACATGATCTAAATTTTGATGATTATTATGCTGTAATTGCTCATATTTGCACTTACGGTTTTGATAGAAATTTGAGTAATAGTGCGGCTTATTTATCAAGGAGACCGAAATACGTTTTGTTAACCCTAGGGCAGAATCTTTAGAAACCATCACATGGCATTCTTAATTAACTCGCTAATTGGCCAAACTCCTTATTCATAAAGGAGGTGACAGTAAAAGACATGTGTAAAATAATGTGGGTTGATTTGCATAAATCGAGTCATATAATTTGCAAAATAGGGATTTTTTAAATGATAAATGACAAATTGCTGCATTAACAGTTTCAGTGTTTAGTTCCCCGTTGGGAGATGCAGTATAAACAAAACCAGGACAAACGTTGAAGGCTCATGACTGTACATTGTATTTTTACCATTTTACTCAGCTTTATGATATCGAACAAAAGAGAATAATAGAAGTAAAAGAGTAATAGAACATTTTAGATGCAAGCTAAAATGACTAAAATCAATTTTCAAAATCTTTTTATGAGAATATCAAGGACATATTATTTGTGTTTCGCTGGCTCATTACGGCCATTCACAGTGAAGAAACTGTAATGAGAAGCTTACAGCGATACCCCATGATAAAATATTTCCAGAATTTTACCATGATCATCATCATCATATTTCAATTCTCATATCGACGTTACCCCCGCACCTCAGCGGAACGTATCCATAGCCGCAGTAACGGGGCGCCGAGCGTCCGTCCAATTTTACCATGATACAGCAATGAGACGTTTAAGTAAGAAAAATACGATCGAAAATACAGTATGATACTAAAGTATCGTTTCTTGCCACTGGGCCGATTGAAGCCAAATTTTATGTGGAGCCTCCATGAGTTGGGGGAACGAAAGTTTGTTTGGGGTATCTGGGGTCACATGACCAAGATGGCCGCCACGCCCCTATATGGTAAAAACTCTTCAAAAATCTTCTTCTTCAGAACCAAAATATGTATGACCTTAAAACTTGGTATGTAGCATTGGGCATGCAGGCCCAGCATAGTTTATACAAATGATGACCTTGCGATGACCTTGGTCAACTAAATGAACAAATGAAGATATTATGTCACTAAAGGTCAAGGTCATTCGGTCCGTCCATCCCTGTCAAGATTTTCAAATATCTTCTCCTCTGAAACCTCTGGGCCAATTGAAGCCAAATTTATATGGTGTCTCAGTGGGATGGGGGAGCGAAACGTTGTACCCGGGGTCTGGGTCACATGACCAAGATGGCCACCATACCCATATATGGTAAAAACCCTTCAAAAATCTTCTTCTCCAGAACCAAAAGGCCCATGACCTTGAAACTTGGTATGTAGCATTGGCCATTTCGGCCCATCATAGTTTGTTATGCTTTTATATGGGAAAATGCTTAAACAGTTGATTTCATGGAAACTTTTTAAGCCTAGATATAATAATTGGAAAATATGGTTAACTAAATGGATACATGAAGACATAAGGTCATCAAAGGTCAAGGTCTTTTTTATCTTTGCTCAAGATCACTGAGATTTTAAAATTAAAATCTGCATTTCTTATAGGCCACTGGTTTCAAATTTGTAACAAATGAGGGAAATGGTAAATTGTGTCTGTTAACAGAAGGTGTCAGATGAGCTACAGGACCATTGGTCCTCTGGTTTTATTTCTTAAAAAAATCGTATAAATTCAGCCCCGGATCCAGGAGGTAGGCTTTGGGGCTTCAGCCTGGGCCTGCTTTTATGAAAATATAGGTTGTGACATCTCATTAGAATTGCCTACGCGAGGCTATTCTAATATGTTTCGCCGAGGCGATTCTAATGAGATATCACAACATATATTTGAAGGCAGAAAAAAAAACAAAAAAAAAACACAATATCAAAAGTTTTCACAAAATTGATGCCTAATTATGTCACATACTTCCAAGCCCCACTCCCACGCGCCTTCTCACCACTTCCCAGCTTATTCATACTAGTATTAAATGATTTAAATCAAACAGCTAAGCAACATGCCGAACGATCACATTTACATAAAACTTTTGAAAATCAAAAGAAAAAGGTAGACGTTGCTGTTGAGATATGGTTTAACGTCCCAGTAAACAATATTTCAGTCATGTCGAGAGGTTTCCTCTGAATTTGTAGGACCTGAGATAAATGGCACTCAGGTTTAACAGCTCTGCTGCAGAAGCACCAGCCGACAACCAATCTATTTCGCGAGCCGCGATGGGCGGGGTCAAAGAAGAAAATAATTATAACCATGGGTGAGTGAGTGAGTCAGTGAACTTTGTCCCACCAACAACGAGGTCATATGGAGACGGGACCTCGGTTTAAAGTCTCGTCCGAAAGACCGGATAATCAGTCTTTGAATCGACTGCCCAATTAAAATTCAGAAATTACAGTTAGTCGGGGAAATGAACCCAATTTTGGGGCGAAAAAATGGCCCGTCGTTCGAAAGGAATTTGTTGACTGATTTTTAAGCAGAAGATACTGAAGTTTATGATTCCGGGTGTTGTCGCCCTCCAAACTGGTGCCAAAGTGAATTTTTGGGGCAAAATGTTTAATTTATGAATAAAATCGTTGATTTCTGGAATTTCTATGGAAACTCCATAAAATTCGTTATAACTCTTCGAAATGTGATTAATACTTATGCGTAACATAGCCAAACCTTTGATATAAGTTTATATGCGAAAAAATATAGAAATTTGCAGTTACTATGGTAACAGAATAAGAATTTTGGGGCTAAACTGCATTTTTTGGGGTTGTTTTATGAAAGGGGGTCATTTCTTCACAAGTTTTTCATTTAAAACAGATAATTTCGCCATAGTATATCATGAGTAGTGTTTATTATGATCATCGCTTTTAAACTGAAAAAGAACGCTTATGAAAGTTATAACTAAAAATGCTTGTTTTATCGAAAAATTATTTGTACCATATATACGTACCTAAAGTAGTGTTATAAATCAATTGTCGGCTGTGTGAGTTTAATAGGGAACCCGTCGCTAAAATAAATCTGATTTCTAACCGGACAAATGGAAGATTATGCTTAAGATGAAGAACAGTGCCAAAGTCATGATTTCAGTGAAAAGGCGGTGGAGAACAAGGGTGGCGTGAGGGGCGTGCAGTCATTCTTCTTGAACTGTCATCAAATACGTTACTTAACGGAAACATGCGAAACAAATTATCTATAAACTGAAAGAAGAATAGAAATGTTACTTAAACGCGTGAATTTATTTTTATATACCAAAACTTCTAATATTTAACAATGCATGTTTATCTCCAACTAAATTTCATACATTTACAGCTTTACGTGAAACCTTTTGTTTTAAAGAAATAACATATAAAACTGTTTGTTGCCTTCAGGTTTTTATCTAAAACTGTTGCACTCTACAATTAATGTGCAAGACTCCATCTGTAATGATTCTTTCTGGGTGGGTGGATATTAAACGGATAATCTAAACTTAACTATTTGCAAAGGGGTTTTCTTGCTTAGATCTAATGACTGGCTCTGTGACGGTACCGTCACGTATTTTACAGCATCAGACGTAAAACATCGAAATAACAAGTCATAAGAAGAATTTCAAGTTTGGAAATATCTTAAAAATATATAAGCAATATTAAACTGAATTAACGGGCTATTCAGGAAGCTACTTGCCTTAGAATCATATAATTATTTGGGTTACATTGCTGTTTGTTAACAATCAACAGAAATAAGAATTATATTTTTTTCATTGAGCTGCTACAAGATTTTTACTTGCTTTATAGAACCATAGTAAAGGGTATCCGTCCTTTACGAATTAAGTAGTTATTTTTTTATAAAATCGGGAATCTTACCGAAGAAACCGAGACAAATGGGAGAATTTAAGACGCTCGACAAATTAAAATAAAAATCTTAAAGAGTACCTTCATGAGCAGAGAACCCATTGTTTCAATCATGAACAAATAACAGAAGTAAAAAGTATGCAAAGACCAGGAACTGAAACAATCAAAATCCAAATCCAGCCCTCAAACCATAGTTGGAAACAACTAAGATTACAAATAATCAGACCGGGACATTTATCAGAAGACTACGCGTGAGTTTGACGTTATTATTTGTCCTAGCGTAAATTGCCGTACAAAAATGTAGCGTGTAACGTTGGTTCCAAAGGTATCAAGGATTTTACAACATGCAAATGCAGCCTGCAAAGAGAGAAAAAAGTTACGTTAAATCTATATTTTAGTATTCTATATCAGTGACATGCTCGGTCGAGTAGTTACAGACGCTCGAATATTGTGCAGGAGATCGCGGTTTGAACCCAACTGAAAAATCTATTAACCCGACAGTAGATGGATAGGTACCTTCTTTTGAAGGAAAGTGCTGCGAAAAGAGGGGGATGGGCTAGATGAGTTGTGCCTCTTACACCCACAGCCACTATGACCATTAGGCTGTGGAAAACTTTTACCTTCTTTTAGTCAGTGACGTGTTTCTGAAATGTATTTGTTTTTCTGCACTTCTCATGTATCTTACGTACTTTTATTCTTAATTTCTGAAGGACTTTTTTATTGGTATATATTACATACGGTTCTTGAAAAAACGTATGTGAAGCCTACCAATAGATACAATCCTTTCTCGCAGCACAGCTTGATATTTGGGTTACTCTTTCTTTTTTGCAAAACGAACTCTTTGTCTATCATTGAAAATTATGCAAACAAGTACTGACTATTTATAGATGGCGTCTTTTTTCTGTCATACCTAAGGATTGTTGTGCGTTTTCTGTGTTGTCTACGCTACCATTTTTATAAGAAGCCCTATGTAATTACTCAACATGTTGTTTGTGTCACAAATAACTGTATAGAAAAATGTAAACTAACAAATATCTTTTTTGTAACGTTTATTTAAAAGGATTTAGAAAAAAATAATAAACTATCCTCAATTTCCTCTTTTAACTTTAACACTTTAGGATGTAACTGTAACAGTTACCTATTAATTTTATTTTTGTCAAATAAGACGTTGTTCTCTTACTTGATGAAAGCTTGAAACTTTCCTAAAATTTTAGCAGCTTTTTTTTTTTTTTTTTTTTGGAAAAAAAAACTTCCTCATAAGAAACGAAAGATATTCTTGTAATAGTAATCACATTTTCAATATCGGGACTCTTCCAAAAATGTAATGCTTACGAGAAACTATAGTTCAAAACTGTCATCAGTCTAAGCATAATAACAAAATTGTTAATATCGATAAACATAAGCATTTTGTTACATATTAATTGATATGCAAGCAAACGACGTATGATATCAAGATGCTTCAGAAAATGTCAAATCTCATTATATCTCCATGCAAACCACTGTTTTGGTTATTTACAATACTATGGTAAAAATTTGATGTTTCATTACGGAAGCACCATTCAATAATTAAGAAGCGGCTTAGCTCTGTCCACCAGTCACATTATTTTGAATCTACAGGTTTGCTGCGGTGTTTGATACTGTGATACTGTGTTTTGAGGGTTTTTTTTCAGGCTATTTATTATTAAGTAATCGACATGGCAACTTTTAAAATTACATACCTGTCCAAACATGATGACTTAATATAATATAAGCTAAAATTCTAGTATTAACAGCAAGTGTAAAGTAACAGGATTGAAATTGTGTATGTCATTAGAAACGATGACTAAGACGGTACCCTAAAAATTCTTAATACATATATCTCTAATTCTATTATCTTATATCATTTTTTTCTAATCAGAACTAGTTAACTGTCTCCTTATGGCAGATGCAACTGGGAAAACTGATTAAATCTGTTAACTGACAGTACAATGCAGACTCACCTATGAGTTTCCAGCCAAGTATGTAATTTCTCTGCCTACGGAAGAGACATTTAAATGTGACTGATAAAACACACCAGATATGGTAGATAACGTATATAACTTAAAGGAAAATACATGCTTGTAATCCTATCGTATCGTTGCAGACAATATCGTATCTTGGGCCTGTAAATATGCACATTTGTAACCACATTCTATCTCTAGCCAATAAATATACGCATGTACGCCAATTTTAACTGACATTTTACCCAGTGTTCTTTACATCATTGTTGAACTAAATCTTCTAATAGGTGGCAATATAACATGCAAAATATTAGAGAGAGAGAGAGAGAGAGAGAGCTCTGGAATTATACCGGAAAGACTTCATTCTCACAGAAATTATACAGCAACTCTACATTTAACAACGTGAAAGGTGATGGAACCATAATACTGCAAAGGTTAGACAATTGGCTCAAGACTTTAATAACTGAGAATAAGAAACAATAGAAGGTAACGTATAATGCAAATATTGTTTTAGTTCTAGACTAAATGGGACTTTGGCCCATAGATAAGTATAACAGTAACTGTGCATCTGCACTGACAGACTCAAAATTATAAGATGATCTTCATGAAATGAAAACAATTCTGCATCACTTAAATGCATTTAAGTAACACTTAATAGTTTATATACGTTACCATTGTGAAACATTTGACAAGTTGCTTCGTACAATAGTTATGTAATCTTCTACATATTTGCACCCAAAATTGCATTGCAGCAGACTGGTGTTAAAATGACTACAAAATGTTTTGAACTACAATAGCGACAAATCATACATAAACGAAGCAATTGTTTTAGTAAAAATAAATGATTTTCAGTTTATAATTTCGTCAGTAAGTTTGACAATAAAAACTGATCAGACTGGACAGTAAAAAGATAGGCAATAATCAGGAATTAAAAAAATCAAAACCTAGATCCCGCTCTTAAAACCGAAAGGAATAGAAGCACACACACCAAGCTAAAGTATGATCGAAAACCTAACTTTATACAGTCTACGCCCAGGCGCGTAGATACGTATTAGTGGCGCTTCCTGATCATATCTGTAATAGGAACAAGTTATAAACAATATTTAATCATGTTTAGAAAGGAATAATGCTTCGCCTACATCTGTAGCTGTAACTAAATAGTTCTATTACATTCTTTTCTTCTATATATTCAATTAAGTAAATTTTGTTGTGAGCAAATGTAACGTATATTGCTGAAATTTATATCTATTATTACTTAAACGATTACTCTTTTTTTATAATCTGCATTGCACTTACGACGGTTATCAAACTTACATATTTGAAGTGGTTTCCTCTTCAAAATTTGCCAAAAAATGTTATTGGGACATTAATAAAGTTTTCTTTTGGTCACGTAATTTATTTGTGTCAGAACACCCTCTGTTTTTGCTCGAGATGATCATATTTAATAAAGAAAATGTTAATTGTTTCAATTGTGCAGTAATAAGAGTTCATACAATGTAAACAGAAAATGTTTAATTATGATGCAAGCTTTCTTATGCAGTTTCTAGACGACAGTGGTGGCTTAAAAACCTTTCTCTTTGAACGCGAGGGTACAGAGTTATCTCCCCACTTTCTAACATTAAGGCACCACTTGCGAAGGCGACAACACCTTGGAGGTTAAAGCAGAGACAATAAGCTTTCAAATGATACCAAATTCGTCCTTTCGAACGATGGGCCAATTTTTTTCACTTTCTAGACGCCTTTTTGCGTTTCGTTTCCCCGACTAAGTATGTTTTTTGTGGTTTCGTCACCAGATATTATCAGGGTCGCTGACGAGGCTTTATTAGCCGGTCACCAGATACTGTCAGGGTCACTGACGAGGCTTTATTAGCCGAAACTACGTAGTCTGACCCATGTGCCTACTTCTGTATGTATTCTCTGCTCTTGAAGGAACTTTTTTAAGATTTTAATTGAAAATATGTAGATAAAAGCGGGTGTGTATACTTTGCACCACATCACTGCCTGTTTTATATGGAGAAATGTATTCTTCGATCGCTCATATATGTGGCTCGTTCGACCGATCCTTACGATATATACATGTAGTCAGAAAATTCGATAAAACGAAGCACCTACCTAACGTGTGTAAACTGATCCGCCATTTTTGGTGGTCTGTTCCATTTCCTAAAAAGGATGTTCCGGATATCGATCCAGACAGTGAATAATGTTTTGTTTGTTATGATCGCTTATTTTTAGTGTTCAAACAGTAGATGTGTTTTACCTGTTCTTTTTCAGTCAGACGTTAAGGTTTAACCCATTTATGTCCAGTGGACTATTCTGTCCTGATCAAATAGATGAGTCCATTTGTCAATTAAGGGATTTCTGGTTTAGTCTATTTTTATCATTTTCATATCATGTTAAAAAAATACCCAGTTGACATACAAATAGTGTAGACTCTGAGCAAACGGCGCGTTTTGCGGCGTCTGGTCAGGGTCTGCACCGTTTCCTAGTGTCTTTTTGGGTGGGTGCGTAAGGTATTAATGGGTTGATTATAGATGTTGTGTGTATCAAACATATTGTTTAGTCTTGTGATCACTTACCTGGCCAAAGAGCTGCTCATTCTGCAATTTTTATTGTCTTGCAACTTGAGCTTTTACTCCATATTACGATTTTGAATTTAATCGTATCAGTTTCTGATCATTTCTAGTTTACATTGTTTTTGGTAGCCGAACTATATCCATTGCCAATAGTTAAACATAAACGTAAGAAAGGTATCAGAATTCATAACAAGTTCATTGTAACCTTTTGTGTGGAGATGAATGCATTCTATCTTCAACGATAACAATGATGAAACATACTAAAATGCCGAATTTAAATTGATTTTGAGCTAGAACTGCGCAAAGCGATCACAGAAGTAAATATGTTCAAAAATGCATTTTTAGAGAGAAAGAAAACAAATATTACATTTCAATGTTTATAACATTATAACATCAGTAATACCTTTGACCCATTTATGCACAGTGGAATGTTCTTATCAAATGGATTAGTTCATTTGTCAGTTAAAGGGTGTCTAGTTTAGTTTATTTTCATCATTTTTATTTTAATTTATGGAGGAATATCCATTTGTTTTATGCAAATATTGTAGAGCCTGATCAGACGCCGCGTATTGCAGTGTCTGGTATGGGTCTGCAACTTTTGCCTACGTCCTGTTTTGGGACGCGTCGCATTAATGCGTTAAGCACTACGAAACGTTTTATTGATGCAACAGGCAGGTCACTGAAACAGAGAGCACCTGATCAGCATAATGTGATGTATTATAATGTATTCCATGCGTCGAATACAATACCCGAAAAGAGCAGATATTTGACAGAGAACTTATAATCACAAGTTACATGTATGAGCATGGCGTAAATGTTACACTTTGCTTTGGAGAAACTGATCCAAGGTCCTTCTTGTTACACTCTTCGTGACAAGTTTGTATGCAACTTACTGCAATCATATAGGACTCGAAACAGACTTTGCAGGCAGACAGACTAATATAAGTTTTTACTTTGCTCTTTTCGCAAATGCTCTTAAACTCCGTTCATTAATTATGAAACTGGGTTTTTCGCTGTTTATATTTTTACAAGCTAATCAATCCAAGTGAGACTATGCATAGTGACAGAGCTCGACTTCCGCCGATTTCTCATCAAGGTCTCATGTTCCTTAGTCTGGCGTCTGATGCTGCAGTTATGTGCATGAAACAGCAAATTTCAAAAACTCGTCGGCAAACTAAGACCATTTGATGAAAATTGACAGCCTGGGGTCATACATATTCACATACTTTCCACGTGGATATCAGGCTGGTCATTCGGATAATAACTGTTGGCCCTCCAGCAAAGTCACACGAAGGGTGATTCCAGGAAAAAATTGCTTTGAAACCCGGCTGCTTAAAAAAGTTACTGCATGAGATACCCTTTTCTGTTTTGACAACACTGGATTTTACAATTGAAAACCAGACCCAGTTTCTTTACCATATTTTAAACACTTGTAAGTTGGTGTCATGTTTTGACTCAAACTGTGCAGCCCTGTCAGAGTCTACATTTTTGCATAAACTTTCTTAGATAATGTAAAAAGATGAAAAGCCTATACGGTTGAGTAGTTACAGTATGCACATGACTTAATATCCTTTTCGGTAATGCACGATTTGGTTCTTGTATTTAGCTTTGCAACTCTATTACGCAGCCTCGGTAATAAATGTTTTGGAAATTCAGAAATTTATTAGAAACTGCGGAAAACTGTAATGCGCCAGTGAACATTATTACGTCGCAATGACGTTGATATAAAGTCATTTAGACGTTGTTTGCCGTCAGTGTAAATTTATGCGCTGCGATCAATTTCAAATCGAGACAGAATTATCCAGATGATAAGCTTGTCGTCATGCTCACTGATTTAGCACGCGCAGAACATGTGTTAGAATACTAACCACACCCGTACACAAATTTATTTCTAGCGACCACTTTATATGGTATTAAAAGGCGTTTCAAACCTGTCCGATGGACTTAGTCTCTGGTTGAAAATATGTTATTTGCATTTTCGTGCAGGTTAGCCCAGCATCCTACGAGAGGCAGAGCCACTAGACACATTGATGAGAAATCGGCGGAAGTCTAGCATTATCACTATGCACAGTCTTACCTGGATTTATTTGATTATAAAAGAATGAGCAGCGAAAAACCCAGTTTCAGAATTAATAAACGGAGTTTAGATTCCCGCTAGCGGGAAAATTTTATTTGAACCTAAAGGGTACTTGTTCCACAGAAGCTTTCGCAATCATTCTCTAATCATCCTTATATAACTTAAATAATGTTGAAAAGGACCTCGAACCACAACGACCTCAATCTATCCGTTTGGCTTCGTTTCTCATGACACAGCTCATTTTCTGTATGCAGTACCTAGATGAACATATATAGAATGCAACATCAGAGTTAAATTGTTACGTTTTTCAGTTACTTGTTGCATTCACCTTTATTACATTATGCTAAATTTTTGCGAAGAGTATGTATACTTAAATTTCATTCACATCTCATGCGACATAGAAGTATGTGGCTGTTGGTTGTTTAATAGTTATTTATGATAAAACTAATAGAAAATAAAACGATTGGCAATGTGACTGCATGTGTTTGATACGTCCAGCATGTACTGCAGATTGCATAACAATACATTTCTTCTTTTGTCTTTGTTACAGCATGAAGAAGAGACAAACACGATAACACGGAGAAGAAATCATCCATAAAGTAAAAATTTTAGGAGAATAATATGTGACATGAAACCGAACAAACTGACACGAACATGAAATCAATACAGTTTGTGTAATGTGTACATTGATTCACAGGATTATAGTGTGTGTTCCGAAAATTCTAGTCTTGGACGGCTACATAGAAGCTTTAAAATTCTAGTCTAGAATAGATTCATACAAACATGAACTGTATTCATTGTACTTTCTATCTTTTAGGAATTTCTGTCATAGCGACTTCAGCTTTCAGAAATCATGATCAAAAGAAACTACTCCTCAGTACATGTAGTATTCCATTAAGCGCGTGTCCCACGGATCAACATTCGATAGAAACAAGAACTCTGTGCATGAATAATTTTTCATCATGTCCACGCGCTACCTCTTATTTATGTGGTGATGACAGTACGGGCGGATACATCGTCGAGACTTGTCAGCCGGAACTTAAATGCCTGCCAGGTAAACTTATTTGTATCCTTTAAACTTTATTTGCGCCTCATCCCTATGTGTCCAGTAATACTGGTGAGATATCCATCGTCTTTATCAGCTAACCGTCGTCGTCGCCCATGTTTTAAATCCCCTAAAATTCGGACAGAACTTGATCAAATTTCACATACATAACAAACATAGATCAGATATTAAAAGTTTGTGCAAAAATACAAATTGGTCGTCGAGTAGCTACATTTTATGGCAACACAAATCTGACACTGACGTACACATGTACCTGTATTGCACATAATGTACGTAATGTACTAGCCCCAGTGGTAAGTCATTTTGTGATTTGCAGTTCTCAGGTGAAATGCCATATATGATTGGATTCTCTCTCCTGAGGAAAATGTCTAAATTTAGGGATTTTCAGAAATCTCCGAGGAAAATGACTTATCTTATGTTTTCTTCATCTTGGTTTGTAATTCATGGGACACAGAATTGACCCTTGGTTTCTCACATTTTCCCTGTGGTGTATGTGAGGCCAGTGTTGGCTGTGATGACCGGGCTATTGACTGTGACACATGTTATGTGTGGTATCACATTGACTGTCAGGGCATGGATACTATTTATGTATACTATTTACAACCAAACTTTGGATAGGAGCTTGGCATGGGAATGCCTCAATTGTGGCATGCCAAACTTCTCAACCTCTTTATTCGATACAATGGGTCTGATTGATACGAGTAATCATTGTGATTCCCTGTCAATCCCTGACAGTCCAATTCCCAGTGAGCTAGGGACACCAACAGCAACCTCTTCCCCAGTTGGTGTGCAACATACAAATCCCGAGATAACCAAGAAGTCTGTCTTAAATCACCCTCTTCGGATCTTGATTATGAATTGCCAGTCGATTCAGAATAAGAAACCTGAACTTCAGACCATTGTCGATACAGCCAGACCAGATATCATCTTGGGATGTGAATCATGGCTCTCTCCTGACATTGTCAACTCCGAAATATTTCCGGAGGGTTATGATGTTGTCAGAAAGGATCGAGTTGGTGATTCCCACGGAGGGTTTTTTGTATGTTACAAAAAGGATTCGATATGTACAGAGGTGCCAGAACTTGAGGCGGATTGTGAACTATTTTGGGTAAAACTCTAGATTGTAGGCTGTAAAATTTTGTACCTCTCTTCCTTCTACCGACCTCCAGACATTACTGATCCAGCCTACCTGGATCAACTCAACGGTTCTTTAAAACGTATTATGGCGTACAAGAACTCACATATCCTAATAGGTGGGGATTTTAAGTGTGGGGATATTGATTGGAAGAAACTGTATGTACCACTAGGAATTCACCAATAATCCTACCCCCGTGACACGTGTTAAGAGTATGCCCCCAATTGGTGGAGTATGATATCAAAGCGAAAAGGTTCATTCAGTTACCGCGTAAGATTTTTCTTTATAAACGGGCTGACATGCAAAGTGTAAAAGACCACATGCGTAATTTTGCAGACCGTTTTATGTCGCAGGATCTCACTCACATCAATGTTAATGACATGGGGATTGAATTTAAGACGCTCGTCCTTCATGCGGTAAAAAAGTTTATTCCCTCAAAAATGTCGAAGGGAAAGCTTGGTTACCCGTGGATTGATGCGCGAATTAGGCCTCTGATTAGGAAAAAGGGAAAAAAAGTACCACAAGGCTCGCAGGTCAGATAACGAAAGCCTCAGAGCTCTTGTTCAGAAGGAGATATGTCTCCAATATCTTTACCCCATCGGTAACAGCCACTGCTATAGAAGACTGTAACCGGGACGATCGGCTGAAGCGGTTTGGTCCTTCATGAAAACTTGAGAAAAGATTCAACGGGTGTGACCTGCCTAAGGGATAATGGAATTTTGAAAACAGGTAAAAAAAGATAAGGCCGACATTTTAGTGGACAATTTGGGTCTGTATACACCCAGGAACAAAGTGATGATCCCCCCTCAAAAGGACCAAGCCCTTATCCAGATATAGTTGATTTTTCAATAGACTCCGATGGGGTCAAAAAGCTATTTGACCGTCTTAACCCCTAGAAAGCTCAGGGTCCTGATGACCTAAATGCTCATGTGTTGAAAGAATGCAGTGCTGAAATTGCTCCGGTCCTTGCCTGCATCTTCAACCAGTCCCTTGTCCAAGGAAGAGTACCTGATGATTGGCTACAAGCCAATGTCCCATTTATTAGAAGGGAGAAAGGTATGACCCTGCAAATTACAGGCCAGTTTCCCTAACCTGTATATGCTGTAAAACATTAGAGCACATTCTTGTGAGTCAGATCATGCAACGTTTGTCAGAGCATAATATCCTCGTTGAGTCTCAACATGGTTGTCGAAGTGGCAAGTCCTGCGAGACCCGACTTGTCCAGTTCATGCACGACTTGTATGAAAACCTAGATGGTGCCCATAATAGGGGTCACAAACAGACTGACCTCATTATTATTGACTTCGCCAAGGCTTTCGATAAGGCCCCCCATCGACGACTGATTTACAAGCTGGATAACTATGGTATCAGAAACGATATCCTCCAGTGGATAATTGCCTGGCTATCTGGACGGACTCAAAAAGTAGTACTTGATGGAGCCTGTTCAGACCCTGCCCCTGTTTTGTCTGATATCGCCCAGGGTTCCGTTCTTAGACCCATACCTTTCTTGATATTTATTAATGACCTGCCAGACAACATCATTTCAACAGTCCGTCTTTTGCGACTGTATCCTTTATAGAAACATTAGAAGGTCTGAAGACCAACAATTACTTCAGAAAGATTTGGATAAACTGGCCCGTTGGGAAGAGGCATGGCTCATGAAGTTAAATGTTGCTAAATGTCCCACCATGAGGTTGACTAAGCACCCCCCCCCCTCCCACACACACACACTTTCCAAGCAGATCATTCATAACTATGTTCTGCACAACCAAGTTTTGGAGAATGCTCCTTCTGCCAAACACTTGGGAGTCACGATTAATGATGACCTCGAATGGGGTCAACCTATTATACTACTCAGAAAAAGTAGGGGATATTAGGACATA
Organism: Ctena decussata; assembly: GCA_963989385.1. Lineage (NCBI taxonomy): Eukaryota > Metazoa > Mollusca > Bivalvia > Lucinida > Lucinidae > Ctena > Ctena decussata. The sequence goes on from OZ022499.1 coordinate 18,016,655, forward strand.
GAAGCGTGTACAAAAAATATTAATAATGGCTGGGTTCGTTTATTGTTGTATATTCACAGAACACTATGCAAGTTATGATATTCAACTAAAACAGAAACAATCAATGCAGGTTATGTGACCTAGAGCAGCACATAAAGGACTATGGGGTCTACACCTCAATTTCACATCGGCGAAAAAAATTCTTTTGGACCCTCAGATTCTGTGATGAATAGAATTCTCCATAATTTTCCAAACTGAAAACACTCGCATTGGGAGGCTTTATTGCGTTATTTCAGGTGTAGGGCTGTTACAAGTGTCACCATATGTGAAACAATTCACCACACAATGGTATCTTTTACGCGTATCATTTTCTCCTGTGATAAAACCGCATGAAAAAGTATCTGTATCTTGTTAACTGAGGCATTAGGCGTCTGTCTTAATAAAGTTAGCAGAAAAATTATTAGTCATTGCTGCGCTGGATTCGTGTGAAATTTGGGTGTCGACACCTTATCTACTTCCAATTTACTCTAGGTCACGTGACAAGCTTAATCGTTTCAATATTCATATTGAGGGTCTCTATGAATATTTGTTTTATGAATTATAAGAGTTTAATATTCATTTACTTATTTTCCTTACTTCTGCTGCCTTAAATGTCTTAATGTCCCTTACTTATTTTGAGCAGTATAATAACATTGCCAGCAAAGCCACGAAGACTCTAGGTTTCCTTCACCGAAACCTGGCCTTTGCTCCTAAGGATATCAAGGCTGCTGCATACAAAGCTGTGGTCCGGCCCCAATTAGAGTATGCGGCACCTGTTTGGACTCCCCATCATCAGACTGAGATTAGTAAAGTAGAGAAAGTACAGAGGACTGCTGCACGCTGGGCCTGTAGACGCTGGCGCAACCAGAGCCATGTAAGCGACATGCTAAAGGAACTAGAATGGCCAGATCTGCAGGACCGGCGGCAACAGGTTTCTATATCTCTATTCTACAACATTCATACTAACCACGCAATAATTGATAAGGATAAGTATCTGTCAGAGACCGGTAGAGGAAGATGAGAACAAGATCCCACCCTTTCAGTATCAGCGTCCAGTTGCTTATTCAGACGGTTTGAAACATTCCTTCTTCCCCAGGTCAATTGCAGCTTTGAATGGGCTTACATGTACAACTGAAGCTGTCTCTGAGGAGAAAGTTTAGGGGTTTAAGTCCAAAATAGTGTAAACCTCAAGTTGGGCAGGGATAGAGCATATAGTGCCTATCTCTGAGGACTTCTTGTAAATAGTTTTAAATCTGTATGGCTTTGTCATAGGTTCTGTAAAAACTATTCTTTTTTTTATCCCCCGACCGAAAGGTTCGGGGGATATAGCGATGAGCCTGGCGTCCGTCCGTCCGTCCGTCCGTCCGTCTGTCCGTCCGTCCGTCCGTCCGTAAACACTTTCTTGTCCGCTCTATATCTTGAATACCCTTTGGAATATTTTCATGATACTTCACAGTTATGTAGAGCAGGTCATGACGATGTGTCGCGAACAAGAATGGTAACTCTTGCTATTGTACTTTTTGAATTATCTCCCCTTTGGTGATTTTTTGCCAGATTTGTGTCCGCTCTGTAACTTGAATACCCTTTGGAATATTTTCATCATACTTCACAGAAATGTAGAACAGGTCATGACGATGTGTCGCGAACAAGAATGACAACTCATGCTTTCTTACTTTTTGAGTTATTTCCCCTTGATAGATTTAGGTGTGATTTTGTGGCAGATTCGTGTCCGCTCTATAACTTGAATACCCTTTGGAATATTTTCATGATACTTCACAGTTATGTAGAACAGGTCATGACGATGTGTCGCGAACAAGAATGACAACTCCTGCTTTCTTACTTTTTGAGTTATTTCCCCTTGATGGTTTTAGGTGTGATTTCGTGTCCGCTCTATAACTTGAATACCTTTTGGAATATTTTCATGATACTTCACAGATATGTAGAACAGGTCATGATGATGTGTCGCGAACTAGAATGACAACTCTTGCTTTCTTACTTTTGGAGTTATTTCCCTTTGATGATTTTAGGTGTCCGCTCCATAGCTTGAATACCTTTTGAAATATTTTCATGATACTTCACAGATATGCAGAACAGGTCATGACAATTTGTCTCATACATGAATGATAACTCTTGCTTTTATACTTTGTGAGTTATTTCCCTTTCGTAGTTTGAGCTGCTGTTTGAGTCTTTGCTTCATATCTGTATAACCCTGGCCAGCTCCAGAATTTGAATAACTGTACCTTTTAGAATATTGATGATCATTCTGTGATATCTTATCAGTGTTCCTAACTCTCTCTGACCCCTCTACATTCCCGTGCCCCCTCCCGCATCCCCCCCCCCCCAAAAAAAAAAATAATTTTTTTTTACCAGATTTGGATTCTTTGTCCAAATTCACTTACTAGAGAGCTCAAAATTAGGGTTGTAGGCCTTGTACTTTAGAACTTACTCTCACATTTTGAAAATTGAATGTATCGTGTGCTATAAATTTGTGTATATGGTGGCAGTTTGAGATATTACCTCTTTTTAGCAGTCAAGCATACTGTTTTAGTCTGAGTGTTAGATAATCATGCATCTGTTAACAGTTAATGTCAATTAGAAGCATAAAAGATTTACAACATATTACTAATATGTGTTTTGAAGTGCACCCTTTTTACCAAGGCCCATGGGGGTCTTAGGTCGGGGGATTTGCCATCTCCTCTGATGGCTATTTTTTCCTTTTGGAAAACCCCGCGACTGCCATCATGGTCAGTTACTGACCGAGTGCAGTATCGAGAGAAAGAAAGAAAAACGCGCACTTAGATATGGATTATCCTCTGTCTTAGTTGTGTTAAAAAACCGTTTCAGCAAATGTCATTGACCCTAACCTACACGATTTGCTTTTTGTTAGTCTTTCTTTGAATGTTTGCCTGACACTCAAACGCATAATACCAATGTTGTGTGGATATCAGAAAGGGAGATACTGCGCGGAATTCTAACTTGCAGCTAAATTAGATAAAATTTGGAAAATACTTTAGTTATGCTTATTTTGAGGTAGGTATTTTAGATTATTAACCGGGGCCTTTTTGTGCATGGCATTTTGGGAAATATAAAATCGGTTCAGTATTGGCTCGAAACGTCATATTCTAATTTCCGTCGGCGACTTGGCGTTGGCTCACGGTGACTTCAGTATCCCCTTCTCCTGGTTATAGAAAAAACTCGCTTTCAAATCTCCCTCAAAGTCTTGTTTAACACTTTCTTCTTTCAGATACAGATTTTTAAATGCAACTTGATGAAAGTCAGTTGTAAAGGAAAGAGTTTGCATAAAAAGGTTCAGCTGAATATAGGATTTTTGTCAAAAATAATTCGGCTAAATGAAATATGCCATTTCCCGAAAGCCTTAATTCAGTGAAGGCTTACTGCAATTAAAAAGGCATAAAAAGTGGGTTAAAATTAAACAATACGCTTTCGGGTTTCGCTGTGTTTTTTTTTTTTGTTGTTGTTGTTTTTTTGAGGGAGGAGGGTTCTTGACTGCTTAGACAAGTTGTGTTCAGTAGTGTTGAAATGACGGATGTCTAAGTCATTTTCTTGCAGTTGTATATAACAAGTATAGAATTATACAATATTCCGGTTGTACAGAAAAAAATATCACTTCAAGAATTTTCGTACTTTTTGTTTTCATGCTGTTGATATCATTCAGCTAAATTATAATTTATGTTAAGAACACATACAAAAATACAAAATATTTATTCATATTTATATACATATTGATTCGTACGTCTGATTTTCCTTTTACAGGGACAACCTTTGAATACATCGTCAATTCTAAAGATCTGCAAGTGCATTTAGAGTGTGTTCCTTGTCATGGTGACAGATTCGAACCTGAACATACCAGGTCGTCATTGTTCAGTGTTATACCAGGCTGCAGTTATAAACATTTGCCGCCGGAGCAGCTTAGTTCACACTTAGTTATCTATGAATTTGGTTCGAAGTCAACCCCGGCTAAATGGACTTGCGACTATAATAAAGGATATTATGAGAGGAATGGTAATTTGATCATCAATGACATTCCAACTCACAGTTACGAGTGCGTCAAAAAGATTTGCCCAGCTGGAACACTGCTTCGTCCAGGTACCTTTTCTGTTTTCGTCTTTTTTATGCTGCTTCAAATTAGGCTGCAATCGCCCGGCATTTCCAAACAGTAATTGTTTAAATATTGAAATGTTTCCGTTGGTCGGTATTGAAAGCCTTACATGTAGGGTGACTGGATATACCTTTATGTGTTGTGCATTTTTATCACGGATATAGCGATGAGCCTGGCGTCCGTCCGTTCGTCCGTCCGTCCGTCCGTAAACATTTTCTTGTCCGCTCTATATCTTGAATACCCTTTAAAATATTTTCATGATACTTCACAGTTATGTAGAACAGGTCATGACGATGTGTCGCGTACAAGAATGGTAACTCTTGCTAATGTACTTTTTGAGTTATCTCCCCTTTGGTGATTTTTTTGGCAGATTCGTGTCCGCTCTGTAACTTTAATACCCTTTGGAATATTTTCATGATACTTCACAGAAATGTAGAACAGGTCATGGCGATGTGTCCCAAACAAGAATGACAACTCTTGCTTTCTTACTTTTTGAGTTATTACCCATTGATAGTTTTAGGTGTAATTTTTTGGCAGAATCGTGTCCGCTCTATGACTTGAATACCCTTTAGAATATTCTCATGATACTTCACAGATATGTAGCACAGGTCATGACGGTGTGTTGCGAACAAGAATGACAACTCTTGCTTTCTAACTTTTTGAGTTATTTCCCCTTGATCATTTTAGGTGTGATTTCGTGTCCGCTCTATAACTTAAATACCTTTTGGAATTTTTTCATGACACTTCACAGATATGTAGAAAGGTCAAGACAATGTGTCGGGAACAAGAATGGGAACTCCTGCTTTCTTACTTTTTGAGTTATTTCCCTTGATGATTTTAGGTGTGATTTCGTGTCCGCTCTATAACTTGAATACCTTTTGGTATATTTTCATGATACTTCACAGATATGTCGAACTGGTCATGATAATGTGTCGCGAACAAGAATGACAACTCTTGCTTTCTTATTTTTGGAGTTATTTCCCTTTGATGATTTTAGGTGTCTGCCCCATAGCTTGAATACCTTTTGAAATATTTTTATGATACTTCACAGATATGCAGAACAGGTCATGACAATTTGTCTCATATATGAATGAAAACTCTTGCTTTCATACTTTGTGAGTTATTTCCCTTTGGTAGTTTGAGCTGATGTTTGAGTCTCCGCTCCATATCTGTATAAACCTGGCCTGCTCCAGAATTTGAATAACCTTGTACCTTTTAGAATATCGATGATCATGCTGTGATATCTTATCAGTGTTCCTAACTCTCTCTGACCACTCCACATTTCCGCCCCCTCCCCCCCCCCCCCTCCCCACAAAAAAAAAAAACAAATTCTTTTTTTCCAGATTTCGATTCTTTGTTCAATTTCACTTACTAGAGAGCTCAAAATTAGGCTTGTAGGGCTTGTACTTTAGAAGTTATTCACACATTTTGAAAGTTGTATGTATGGTATGCTATACATTAGTGTATATGGTGGCTGTTTGAGATATTCCTCTTTTTAGCAGTCAAGCATACTGTTTTAGTCTGAGTGTTAGATAATCATGCATCTGTTAACAGATAATGTCAATCAGAAGCATAAAAGAATGACAATATATTACTTATATGTGTTTTGAAGTGCACCCTTTTTACCAAGGCCCATGGGGGTCTTCGGTCGGGGTATTTCCGTCTCCTCTGATGGCTATTTTTTCAAAAGGAAACGACTTTTGTGATTTCATATTTGCTTCCGTGGACAAAGAACTCCTTCTAAAATGGATCTTGTCTCCTAGGGAAGCAAATTATTTCGTTTAAGAGTTGCCCATCATGGATAAGCAACGCAAACAAGAAAATATACTTAGCAAAAAAAAGAACCTTGACGGTTTTTATGTCTCCGTCATTTCATATGTTTTGTATGTGTCAGTATAATGCTGTTTAATATGTGCATCATCTGCACTTATTTTCCACTCGGCTAAACTTGTACAACCCAATGTTAGCTACATTTACATGCTCTTGCATATTTTGTATGTGTGCAGTTGTGCATTTGAAACTTTGCTAGCAAATTGCTATGTTGACACTGATAGCAGTAGTAAATTCCTGTATACATTTTTCAATTTCTGCGTTACTATTATAATGATATACTTCTTTAAAGATTTGAGGAGTACTGATATTTCGATTCTGGCGTTAACGTCGCCAACTACGTTGGAAGTTTGATTGTAGTCGCTAGATAACCTTTAGTCTCAGACACAGTTTTCTAACAGTTAGAGAAAGTGGATCGTTGCATGCAAACAACCAAACACAGAATACAGCACACTGACCGGCATCGGGCGTTCATTTAACGCCACGCCAGAATTGGACATCAACTTCACAGTTGAATTAAATATTATATTTACATTTTCTGTTTTTTTTTTGTACCGCTTTTAAGACAAAATTGGCACCTTTCCTTTTCAATCCAAATTTGTTTTTGCTTTCAACTATACCTATTTTCTCAAAACTGACCCAGAACAAGATTTAGGCCCGATTTCACGTCGCACTTAGTACACGGATTAGCATTCGGAACACCAATATTTTACATTGCGCCTTACGATAAAATAGACCACGGACTTGTTAACCGGAGTACTAACTGTGACGTGAAATCGGACCTTAGTGTTTCCAATTGTTCAAGTGCCACAATTCTTTACCAGATATTGAAAAAAGGGAATATTTGATCAGTTGCAAATCACAAAATATTTATGTGAAATTGAGGTTTCCAAAAGCAACGATAAGCTATCAGCCGTCAAGTTTGTTTTTGCTGGGTATGGTAGAGTTGCTTCCCCTGAAATAGTACCCATTCACCTGTGAAAATATTCATGTAATGTTGATGTTATTGAAGACAGGTGCCAAAATAATCATTTACTATAAGTTCAGCTGTATTATAGGAATGTTATGATTACCTGTAACTGGGTATTGCAAGCCCATTCTAAATTTCGTATGCCTACAAGCACTGGAGGTATCGGGCAGTAAATTATCTTCAAAGTTCACATAATAATTACTTCCGTGTAAGTGTATCTGCATTAAAGAATGTGTTATGTTTATTTCATTAGGCTATGGCACTCACTGTGGGTACGCTCGAGCCCCTGCTCTAGTAATTACAACCTAATTTCTTCCATTATTTGGAAGTACTATGTATATGTAATTTTCCTGAAATGTAGATGAAAATACCAAGAAAAAGCTGACATCGCACAGGCCACTGAAAAAAATAGAAGAAATACAAACCACAAAGTGGAATAGTACGGTTTCCATAACACACACTTTTTAAGTCCAAGCAATACGAAACGTAGCCCTTTACAGCACTAAAACCGAAAACAGTCAAATTTGTAAACAAATTTACCAATAAAGGATACTTTTATACGGACAGGAAACTAGTTTTGAGCAATTAAACTGAATTTACCTTTTAAACTGTAGTTTTGGTCAAAATAAAATATAAAATAAGGTTACTCGTTTCTCATTTCAGATGGTCCTTGTGTTACTTGTTCGACGAAGCTTATTCCAGAACAGAATTTCATTTGTTATGAACCTTTATGGTATGTACACTAGATTTAGTATTTTGCGGTTCTAGTATTACCATAATATTGAAATAACCCCACTCCGGTTATGCATAAAGCAGAATGTAACTATATAGCACACAACTGGGTGGTGTTGCACTTGTTAAAGCATTTGATACCATAATAAACCTATTAAGATAAAGTGGACCCGCTATCTCACTGTTTGATAATACAAGCAATGCAGTACTCGAATTACTCTTTTTCTGCCGATTCTGATCTGAATATAAACTATTTACACACGTCCATTGCATGAGACTTTATAAAGTAGACAATGATGGTTTATAACCAGTTAACAAAGCATCATCATCCTAACTTTTTCGCTTTACCAATGAATATTAGGATCACCCTGCATATTCACAAAATGTATATGCTCACGAGGTATGGTCGGAAACTCATAATTAGTTTGGGAACATCATGAAAAATCAGAAAAGATCCAGCAATTGATTAATCAATACATTTGAACTTACGTCTTGTGTTTTATTTTTTTTTTCATAATATCAAATTGCTTCAGTTCAATTTGATTTAAAATAGAAAGACGTTGCAAAATTGCAAAATGATTGCATGTTTATTTGAACGAAGATATACGAATAAAAAGATCATTACTGTAACAGTAGCATTTATATTTGCACACACACACACACACACACACAAAAGAAAATCTTATTTCAGATCTGATGTTTTTCCTGAAACTAATCAGATTAGTTTACACAATATTGATGTCGCATAAACTGCATACAAACAGCAACTACATACTACTACTACAAACAATAAATACTATGCAATATTTAATCTAGGATCGGTTTTATTCAAATCACAATTGCGTTCCCATTATTTCATAATATAAGCCCTGTACACGAAATAAGTTTTAATGTGACTGTAGTCCTGTTATAGCTAGCCGCTGCGTGGTCTACATGTAAGTGTGTAGTTCATCTGAACATTCTTCTTTCCCAGTCCATCAATCGATGAAAGCCATCTTTCGTCTGTCTTTAAAGTTTTGAATAGTTAGGTTCTTTGGAAGCAAGGACTCGTACACTAAAGAAAACCCTTTTTCAAATGACTTCTCTAAAACTATTGCAAGCATAAGTCTCATATTTTTATGTGAAACATTATTTCGAAGTGCAAAACTAATCCTAGCGGCCGCCCGAGATTACTAAATATGGTGGGAAGAACACGACTCTGTCTTCAGAACCATTGGGTATATAAATGGCACTGTGTTTACATGGTGCATCATTAGGACCTGAATTCTCAGAATTGGAAGAAAATTATCTGTATCAGAATTAGGTTACTATGACCTATTTGGTGTTAACGACATCCGTCAGTTAGTCTGACACCCAGTCCACAGGCTGCAGTCTATGGGCAGCCGTGATTGGTCTAACTTAGGCATGTAGTCTTCCAGATAACATTAATGTTTACCCCATAGTTTGGGTAGCGAATGCCATTCTTTCGAATAGTTGTGAAGAATAAGGTATTCGAACATGTTTCTTGAAATTCATGATATGCTGGGTCACTATTATCGTCGGAAATCCACGGACATTTCATAAAGTTATCTCCATCTTAAGTTTTAGCTACCCCTTGGGTATCGAGGATGGGTCACCATAAAACTCGGTGTTTTCGGTGTTCCTTGTTGCAGAAATGTTTAATACCAACCTGAAGTTAATCAGTTCTTCAGAGTGTCGACTATATATTTTAGTGAATGCTATGTCGATTGCCATGTTCAAGGAGTCGGAACTTTAATCTCAATTAAAGCAACCAGCATGAGAAGAACCTCTGTCGTAATGAATAAGCTTCGATATGTATGCGCCATAAAAGATAGATCGGCTGATCTCATTATTCTGAAACGAAAAATAAACCATTTTCAAATTCAAAAACAAATCAAATACATTGTATATTTTGGAATGTTCCTTAATTTTAGACTTTTATTTGAAAGCTCAACTAAAGATTGATCATATGATTTTGCAAAGTGCTTCTTCGCTTCAGTAAAGAGCTTTGAAAAATAGTATTTAACGACATGCAAAACAGAACATTCATATAAACCACGCCACGACACAACCAACAACGTGTCATGTGCGCCCGGGGAATACTCAGATCAACATGGGTACATGTATCCGCCCTGTCAGACCAGAGTCTTACTGTGCGCTTTACCGGTAATAAAGGGTCTAAGCTAGCTCCATGCGGACAGCGAAGACTCTGATTAGACTGGGCTTTTCGAAAGTATAATATCAATGCCAATGTAGTTCACATCCTTGGTCACCTCTATGACAAGGCCACGAGAGCGGTCCAGCTGAACAGCAGCAAGCGAGAATGGGTCAGAACAATAGTTGGAGAAAGGCAAGGATGCCGTTTTCCCCCCACCCTGTCATGTTCTGGAAATCAGGTATAAAAGATGGAAATTATGCTAAAAAGACCAACCTGATGATAAACAGCGCCAATGGCATCCAGAAGAAGTTCAACGTAGAAGAACAGATGAACAGATGCTGGGTACCATAACAACTTGAAATTTCTTGGAGCAGTTATCTCAGATGATGGCTGAAAACCGGACGTCCTCTGAATAATGGTACAAGCTGCTTCAACTCGCACAAAGCTAAAGCTAAAGCCAATTTGAAGAGATAACAACATATTTCTTGGAGCGCAGGTGAAACTGGTGGATTCTCTGGTTATATCCGTATTTCTGTTTATCTATGGTGGATCTTGACGGGAGAGGTAGAGAAATGAACGAAGGCCTTTGAGAGCAGAAATTACCGATGATGTTCCCAGAAAATGTCTAAGCAGCCGTTGCAGAATTGTCGAACTCCTGACCATTGACAAGAACCGGAAACTAAGGTGCTTTGATCCACATCCCAAGGAATTCTGGCAAGAAAAAAACATTCGTCGGGGCACTGTGCAAGTGAAAATATGAGAAGTTAGACAGAAGAGAAGGTGGGAAGGCAATTTTAAAGATTAGGCAGGGATGGCTTTGCCAGAAACTAAGTCAGCTGAAAACAGGACGTGTTGGAAATAGTGGAAAGATATCCCTAATTTTGCAAGCTTATGCAAAAAGAATAGAAAAAGAATAGAAAATATAAATTACTGTTGCTTTTTTAACTACGCAAATTTATATGTTTAATGTCAAGCAGCCCTTTTGGACTTAAATTGGTAGATATATTGAAAGATTTTTTCTACAGACAGGAATAACATTATGGGTAAATATCAACTAACAGCACGTGGTTTTATAATCTAACTTTGTGGGCTCCTTAAACCGAACATACTCATAATATTTAACCTAGAATGAATTTGTTGTCGAGAATGCAGTGACACTTCCACAACAAGTAAATGCTTATTCTTTCCTAATTACTGGAATTAGGGCATAAAATACAATTAAAGCTAAATAGCATCATTAAATTATACGTTCGCATAATTGTTTTATTACTGTTTCTTTATATTTTCGGATGATTTTGCTTGACTTAAAACATAGAGATGATCAAAAATATTAAAATCTAGATGCTTGAAGTTGTAGGAACTTTGCATGTATTCTTGACAAAATTCCATCTTTTGGGTATGTTATGTGAAATTTGGATAAAAAGTCATATAAGAACTATGTATGTCACATAAGTAGCTGTCGCTACAGCGGAGCAGCTCAACAACGGTTCTTTCGTTGATCTGTTTTCTTTGCAGCCTTTTCCGTCACTATATATGTGCATACAGCACGTTTGTTTATGAATTCATAACGTATAAGTATATTCAAACGCAAAAATAACGCATATATCTTTTGTTTATGTTAAAAAATATACTGGTTATGACTGACATGATATGAAAAGCATTTGAAATTTTGCTTGTTTATTTATGCGTAACGAAAACGTAATTGATTTAGGGGAAAAATCATCAGTCACGAGTTTTCATCGGCCAAGTCTAGTTAGGAGTAACTCTCTGTCTTCAGATGTGGTGCAAACTTTATCAAGCACCATAAATGCCTCTGAAACATCATCATGCATTTTCCGCACCCATTCGATAACTCGTCACAGACTTAGTTAAGCCCCTTTATGCGAATTATGCAATGTAAGCAATTTTCGCGAAGGCATAATGTATTTTAACTCATCTGAGCACGAAGTGCTCAGAGTGAGGTTTTGGGATACTCTGATGTCCGTCGGCCGTCGTACGACGTCCGTCAACCTTCGCTTGTGTACACTCTAGCGGGCACAGTTTTGATCCAATCTTTATGAAACTTTGTAAGAATGTTAGTCTTTATGAAATCTAGGCAAGTTCGAAACTGGGTCATGTCGGATTAAAAACTAAGTCACTAGGTCAAATATTAGAAAAAAAAGCCTTGTGTAAGCTCAAGAGGTCAAAGTTTTGATCCAAATTTCATGAAACTTTGTCAGAATGTTTATCCTCACAATATCTAGGCCAGGTTTGAAACTGGGTCATGTCGGGTAAAAGCCAGGTCACTAGGTCAAATCTTAGAAAAACCTTGTGTACGCCTTGGAGGGCACAGGTTTGATCCAACCTTTTTGAATCTTTGTCAAAATGGTTATCGTCAAAATATCTAGGCCAAGTTGAAACTGGGTCCTATCGGGTCTAAAACCAGGTCTCTAGATCAATTCTTAGAAAAACCTTGTGTCCGCCTTAGAGGGCACATTTTTGATCCAATCTTTTTGAATCTTTGTCAGAATGTTTATCGTCACAATATCTAGGCCAACGTTGAAAGTAGGTTATGTCGGGTTAAAAACTTGGTCAGTAGGTCAAATATAAGAATGACCTTTTCTACGCTCTTTAGGCACAGTTTTGATCCAGCCTTCATGAAACTTTGTTAGAATGTTTATCGTTACAATATCCAGGCCTAGTTTGAAACTGAGTCATATCGGGTCAAAATCTAGGTCACTAGGTCAAATCTTAGAAAAGCTTTGTGCACACCCTAGAGGGCACAGTTTTGCTTCAGTCTTCATGAAACTGTGTCAGAATGTTTATCTTTATAAAATCTAAGTCAGATCTGAAACTGAGTCATGACGGGCCCAAATTAAGGTCACAGGGTCAGATAAAAGAACGACCTTGTGTACGCTCTAGCGATCACAAGTTTGATCCAAATCTTTATGAAACTCTGTCAGAATGTTTATTCTTACAATATCTAGGCCGAGTTTGCAACTGGGTCATTTCGGGTCAAATACTAGGTCTATAGGTCAAATATAAAAAAAAACTTGTGTACGCTCTAGAGGTAACAGTTTTGATCTATACTTCAGGGAACGTTGTCAGAATATTTATTCTCACAATATCTAGGCCATGTTTGAAACTGCGACATGCCGGGTCAAAACCAGGTCACTAGGTCAAATCTTAGAAAACCTTGCGTACACTCTAGAGGGCACAATTTTGATCCAATCTTTTTGAAGCTTTGTTTGAATGTACTATCACAATATCTAGGCCAAGTTTGAAAGTAGGTCATGTAGAGTCAAAAACTAGGTCACTAGGTCAAATATAAGAATAACCTTGTGTACGCTCCGGAGGTCAAAGTTTTGATCCTATCTTCATGAAATTTGTCAGAATGTTTATCCTCACAATATCCAGGCGAAGTTTGAAACTGGGTAATTTGTGGTCAAAAACGAGGTCACTAGGTCAAATCTTAGATAAACTTTGTGTACACCCTATAGGGCACAGTTTTGATCCAAATCTTTATGAAACTTTGTCACTATGTTTATCTCCATACAATCTAGGTCATATTTGAAACTGGTCAAAGGTCACAGGGTAAATTCTTAGAAACACATTATGTACACTTTATAGGGCACAGTTTTTATTCAGTCTTCAAGAAACTTTGTCAGAATTTTTATCTCTATAAAATCTAGGATTAGATTGAAAATAAGTATTGTCTGATCAAAAACCATGTCACTATGTCAAATCTTAGAACCTTGTGTACACTTTATAGAACACAGTTTTATTTTCTTAATCTCATGAATTTTTGGCAAAATGTTCATTTCCATAAAATCTAGGCCAGATCTGAAACTGGGTCATGTCGGGTCAAAAACTAGGTCACTATGTCAAATCTTAGAAACACGCTTTTGTACACTCTAGAGGGCACAGTTTTGATCCAATCTTGATGAAACTTTTTCAGAATGTTTATTTCAAATAAATCTAGGTCGATTTTGAAACTGGGTCATGTTGTATCAAAATAGGGTCACAGGGTCAAATCTTAGAAAAAAAACCTTACATACGCTCTAGAGGGCACAGTTTTGATCCGGTTTTCATGAAACTTTGTCAAAATGTTTATCTTTATAAAATCTAGGCCAAGTTTGAAGTAGATTATGTCGGGTCAAAAACTAGGTCACTAGGTCAAATATAAGAAAAAAACATGGGTACACTCTAGAGGGCACACTTCTGATCTCTTCATGAAACTTGGCAGAATGTTTATCTCCTTAAAGTTTGAAACCGGGCCAAAAAATAAGGTCACTAGGTCATATCTGAGAAAAACCTTACGTATATTCCATAGAGCACAGTTTTGATTCAATCTTCATGAAACTTTGTCAGAATGTTTATCTTACTGAAATTCAGGCAAAGATTGAAATTGGGTCATATTAGGTTACTAGGTCAAGTCTTAGAAAGCCCTTGTTTATGCAATAGAGGCTTCATTTTCCATTGAATCTTCATGAAACTTTGTCAGAATGTTTGTTTGGATAATATCAAGCTTATGTTTGAATATGGATTCCATTGGTTCAAAAACTAGGTCACTAGGTCGATTGGCCAATTCCAATGAAAGTTGGTATATGGCATTGGGAACTCGGTCCCATCATAGTTTCTTCATATTATGAGTGAGTGAGTTAACTCAGATTTAATGTCCAACCAACAACTAGGTCATACGGAGACAGGACCGCAGTTTAAAGTCTCATGTAAAAGGCAGCAGATGTGGGCAATCCATCTTGCGACCCCTGGATTGGTGGTGCAATACACTACCACGGCTCCTTTCAAATTAAGACACTGGGTTGACCATGACTTATTTCATTCCAAGGTCAGTAAGATTACTCTTATATTCTTGGTGCACATGATACTTAGGTGAGCGTTTCAGGGCCACCTTTGCCCTCTTGTTGTGTATTGCTGTTTAATTAATAAAAAACAAACTCAAGCCAGGTCAAATAAAAGGGTATTTGTTCGTTTTCATAGTACAGGGCCGTAACTCAGTGTGTTATTTGGTGCAAACATAGAAAGAACTTTGTGGTGCTGAAAACCCGACTCACTGGGTAAAATGTAATAAAATTCATGCTGATCTAACGTGAAGTGCAGCATACGTTTTGTGTTTTGAGATACAAAATTATTGCACAAAAATACGTTTAAATAGCTTCAATTTATCAAAAACCAAACCGAAAGTGACAAATTTCAAACGCAGAAAATATATAATCAATTCGTTTGCACAAAGTCTTACTAGTTATTATATCCAAAATACCATATTTTCAAAAACAGTGATGACTCAGACAAGTTTTCAAAAGTTGAGAAAATCTTAGATTGCAAAAGTTTGCATTTGCGATGAAACTGCATTAGACACAAGTTTTTCGTGTTTTATACCGTTTTCGTATTTGTAACATCAATATAAAGTCACATGCATCGAAATCGCATTGGAAATGACATTCTTAACACACCAAGCAGAACATTTAAAAGTTTAGCCTTTTTTTATAATAAGCAGCATAGTATTTCCAACAAAAAATTTAGTCGATATTTAGTTTCATTCTGGTATCTAAACAATTACGTTTGTGGTATGTGGCCAAATGCTGGTCTGTAACCATTATAATTAAAGTCTAATATTTAAGAGTCAAGTATCATAAGGTCAGTCGCTAAAATTGACACTGGGTTAATGGTAATAATAATAATAAGAGTTTACCGCAATGGACGTCTTTTGGTATGTGTCAAAGGAGGTAATAAATACTTGTACAATCTAATTTTTAATTTGAACTTCTAATATGGCGAAGGTAATTTCTAAACAGCATAATAAAGATATACATATAAGCGAAACTGTTTTTATAGTTTCAGTTATAGACATTAGTATATATAGTTTCGAATGCAGTCGAAAAATATATATACTGCATTCTATTACTCAGACATGTCAACATTTACGCTTTTAATAAGGGGCAGGTGACAGTACTATAATACGTATTACTGTACTGTCAACGACCACTGATAAAACATAAACAGTCTTGAATTTAAAAATTGGAACAACGATATGAACACGTTGTTGTTGTTTTTTTTTTTGTTTTTTTTTGTTTTTTTTATGGGCAAATATAACATTGTTATTTTCTATCACAGGGACTATATGATTGGTATCTGCGCATTTATTTCAACATGTTTTCAGAAAGTTCAGGGGAGAGACCTGAATATTTTGCTTTTAACTGATGTGTGTTATATTAAAGTTATATGGTCTGCAACTTTTTATCGTATTCACAACTTTCTAAATATTTGCTCTTACAAATTGTAAAGGCTGAGTAAGATTTTTATTAAAAATCGATTCATTACATCTGAAATATGCATTAAAACCTCTGAACCTCTCTGAAACCAGGAGCCTTTCATTTTCAATTAATTTTGTTTGGGACGAATGAAATTCTAGACAGTTAATAGTTTACCTACATAGTATATTCTTTATTTCTCTAAGGTTATAACATGGTATAAAATCATAAGGAACAACATATTTACAATTAGTACACTAGCATGCAAGAATACTATACTATTTCAATTTGTACATATGCTCTAAACAGTTTTGACTAACATGACAAACCACATACTACTAATAGTAACCAATATAAACCATATACGTGCTCTACACAGTAATAGCATCTATTACAAACTTGAGATTCAGAATACTTAACAGATATTAGCCTATTTAATGCAAATAATGGTATAGTGGGAAGTCAAGACACAAACAGGTTAGTAATAATCTTGATAAATTTCGTAAGTTTTTTTAACTCTACCTTATTTTTGCTATTCATAAGTTGAGAATATTTTAAAGTGTTAGGATGCTTGTAGTAATAGGGTTTAATGTATTGCTTTCTGAAAGACCGAAAATACTTACATTTCAAAATATAATGAAATTCATCACCTACGTCTGTTTTACAAAGTGTACATAGCCGCCTATCAAAATCTATTTTCTTCCATCTTCCTAATTCAACAGGTAATTTATGATTTCTAGTTCTAAAAGATAACATCAGTTTTATTTCGTTAAAGGATAATTTACTTAAATAACTTTCGCCTGTAAA
Source organism: Ctena decussata (assembly GCA_963989385.1). Lineage (NCBI taxonomy): Eukaryota > Metazoa > Mollusca > Bivalvia > Lucinida > Lucinidae > Ctena > Ctena decussata. The sequence continues at coordinate 18,033,541 of OZ022499.1, forward strand.
CAAATGTTTATAAATTCGATAATTAGAGGATTTTTCACATTGTAAAAACCAGTCATTTATAAAAAGATCTTTTAATTTTTGCTAAACATGACATGTCAGCCATTTTGGATTTTCAACATTTTGTGATGTCCAAATTTGTGGAAGTCCACAGCTAATAAGTATACTTCGGATACATTGGATCCAATCAGACTTGCAATCATTATTCTCATGCAAACTGTACAAGATAGAATACATACGTGAAGATAATTTTTGATTGTTATTTATTACCAGTTTACTCCAGAACTTTATCATTCTAGTATAAATGTCTATTTTAATAGGAAAAATGCCTAGTTCTCCATATATCATGTAGTTTGGCGTAGATAATTTTAATCCGAAAATTTGCTTATAAACCTTTAATTGTACTTGTTCAATAACCTCCAGATTCCCCAGACCCCATATTTCGCTTCCATATAATAAAATCGGCTTTACCATTTTTTCTAACAAATCTATTTGTATGCTCGTTTAGCTTGTTCAGCAACATGTTTTTTGTTGAGAAAAAAGAACCACTTCTAGAAAGAAATATTCCCAAATATTTATATTCATTAACGATTTCTAATTGTACATTATTTAAATAAAAGCAATAGTTTGATTTTGGTCTACCTTTTGAAAATATTACAACCTTAGATTTACTAGTATTTACTGTCAATTTCCATGTTTTGCAATTAATATCAAAGGCTTCTAATGCACAACGGAGATCGGCTTCTGATTCACATACTAATACAGTATCGTCTGCATAAAGTAACATCAAAAGTTTGACAAATATAAAAATATTTTCGTCAAATTCAGAGCTGCTACAGGTAACACCGGTTACGTTATTCTGAAAAACTGTCGAGGTCATTGAGGTATATTGCAAATAAAAAGGGGGATAGATTTTCTCCTTGTCTGACACCTAATGATGAAATAAAATAATCGGAAAAACAACCATTCACACATACGCAAGACTTAATGTTACTATACATATTTTTATCAAATTAAAGCATTTACCATTTATGTTGGACTCGATTAATTTTCTCCATAGTCCAGCCCTCCATACCGTATCAAATGCAGCTTTCAAATCGATAAACGCACAAAACAGTTTTCGTTTGGTTTTAAGCAAATTATTTATGAGAAAATATATAGTAAAAATATTATCACTGGTTGAAAACCCTTTTCTAAAACCTGCTTGACAATCAAATATAAGATCACAACTTTCAGCATACTCATTCAATCTATTATTAATAATTAAAGTAAAAAGTTTTCCTAAGCAACTTAACAGGCTTATAGGTCTATAGTTTTCTTGTTTTTTAAAAGATCCTTTCTTCTTATGAATAGGCCGGATTATGCCAGTGGACCAAATCGTTGGAAATATCCCACTGTCAAATATAATATTGAAAAGTTTGACATATATAGGCATCATGATATTTTTAGAGGCTTTTATTTGTCCATTTACAATATCGTCAATCCCGCTACTCTTGTTATTTTTTAAATATTTTATAGCTTTTTCAATTTCTATTTTAGTTATCGGACCGTTTATATCATTATTGAATACTTGTTCAGAAACAGGATGATCTGCAATATCATTATATGCGTCAGTGTATTCTTCTTCGTTTAAATTAGAATTATCATTAAAATAATTAAAAAATGTTTCAGTTGAACAACCTATTATATTTTTATCCGATGAGTTATTTATAATTTTCCAATAATCCTTGGGAGATTTTGTTCTTAAATTTCGTAATTTTACGATTTTTTTCATCAATGTATTTTCTATGATAAAAATTAAGAGTTTTCTTATAGTCTTTACATCTATTTTGTAAAGTGCATTTATTGAAATTATTTCTAACAATGTTATATTTTCGCTTGACTCTGTGAAACAATCGCCTAGCCTCAGCACATTCCTTTCCAAACCATGAAAAAGGAATTCGATTTTTAACACTGTTATTTCTTCCTTTAAAAATACTGTGTCCAAAACTTTTTTCAGAACTGTGTAAAAATACATTGTTTAGTTTTTCAACAACACTATCAACATTATTCTGACTAATTTCCGTGGTATTTTGCATTCTGTATAAACATTCATCAATTTCTTAATTAGAATTACTGCTGTTTATGAAGGAGTAACTGGCTGAGGATCATGAATAATTTATGGCCATCTTAGTTTAATTGTTTCGTTCTTCAAAATTATAAACATTACTGAATTCCTAAAAGTTACAGGCCCTATAATTTTAACAGTACTGAGAATTACAATGCATTAACAAACTGGAAGCAAGTTTTATCTCTGTACATCGGGTTTTGACAGGCGAAAAATAAATCTATTGCCAATCATACTTAAGATAGAAAATCATAACATGTTATTTCTCGCCTGTTTGTCCATTGTCTCAAAACAGCTAAACCAGAAAACGCAAAGTATACGCCAACGACGGCTAGCAGCAGGCGAAAAAAAAAAGTTAATAATGAATAAACGAATCCAAACCAATTTTTGTGCTACAGACGTGCGTTCCTTTATTTAACTTCTTCAGTGTCGCTAAGCCCCAAAAGCTTGAAAGAAAAGAGATGATAGGCAGATTTCGGCAAGCAGCGAGCATCCCTCTCCGAGCCACATTTACTGTCACATTCCGCGGGACACATTAGCTGCAGACATCAGGTAAGAGACGCCTACGTATTAACTCACGAGCGCAGGCGTCCCTCATCGAGCTACCTCAGCCCCTGTGTCTCGAGGAAAGCGACAGACATGGGCATCAGGAAAGAGATGTCTGATGCAGCAAGAGCCCGCAAAAAGCCAAAACAGCAAAAAAAAGATTGGAAGCTAAACTAAGCTTAGACTCTTGTCGCTATGACAAGTTTGTCTTAGTTTTAGAATAATTTAGTAATTTTACCAGATATACATCAAATGGAATAAGGTTACTTTAAATCAGTGACCCCAGTGCTAGATAACCAGAATCAACACTGAAACACTGACTAACTGGGTTGATGATATCCTCGGGAACAAATTGTCCACCAGCAGCGATACCTGAAATGTTTAATAAATAAAAATAGATAAGAGCAGCTCTGAAATGCACCATTATGATGCATGTTTGTCAAGATTCTGCCCACATGTTTATGACAACAATAGAAGACAGCCAAGAAAATCTAATCAGCTGCAGAGCACCATATAACTCTGTATTACCTTTGCTGGTGTCAAAATACCTGAATATATGCACAGTTTCTGGTAGCAGAAGGTAAATATGACTGAGTTTCCCGGCGTATTGATGTTTTGCATCAATGTTTTCTGGTACTTATTATATCGTTTATATCGTCATTTCCTGCATATTTTACGGGTTTCTTAAATTTGAAATCGATTTAGACTATTATTCTAGATCATCGTCTTTTATATTATTTGGATCTTTTTGAAATAGGTCAGTCTTTGAATCGACTGTCCAATTAAAATTAAGAAATTACAGTATGATTTTTTTCTGGTTTCGTCACCAGATATTGTCAGGGTCACTGACGAGGCTTTATTAGCCGAAACTACGTAGTCTGGCCCACGTTCCTATTTCTGTATATATTCTCTGCTCTTGAAGGAATTTTTAAAGATTTTAATTCTACTATTCATATAACTATACAGCAAAAGTCAACGTAGTTTTATCATCCCTCCAGCATGTTATGTCCGACAAACTGTATTGGATCATTACTTTTTCAATTGTATCCTGATAATGCACCATGTATCCGTTAAACTAAATAAATGTAATAGATTCGGGTCATTATATATATGAGCGGCGACACGAGAAAACCAACAAAGTGGGTGTGCGCCCAGCACAGACTCAGATCAGCCTGGACATCTGCCCAGTCTGATCAGAGTCTTCGCTGTCCGCGTGGAGGTAGCTTAGACTCTTAGCTACCCTTTAAGCGCTTAGCGAAGAGTCTGATCAGACTGGGCGGATGCCCAAGATGATCTGAGTCTGCGCTGGGCGCACAACCACATTGTTGGTTTTCTCGTGTTTCGGCTCATATGTTAATGGCTTTTATGTATTTCTTTGCTTACTTGCTGACAAAGAGGTAGAAACATGTAAGTGTATAAACTAAATTACTAAGCATTATGGAAATAGTACTCGATCCCAAGAGAAGCAGGTTGCATAAAAGGCCATAAAAATAACGACCCTAATGTACTTAGGTATTTGGACACCTAGAAACCATTAATTCGATAGGGGACAAATGGAACATTAAAGATTTTAGGTGTCCCAATACAAAAAACATATTTGATTATATCACTTATAAATTCAGGCTGCTTTTTTCTTAAGACATTCTCAAAATTTCTATCAACAGGCAATATACATTATCCTCATTTCAGTTGCTTTGTTCGCATAAGATTTTATTTTGAGTATTTTTTCTAGCAGTTGAAAAGCTGTGAAAAAAATGCAAAAGAGCATAAAATGTATAACATGTTGACAATTACAGTCACATTGATATTCTTATTTTCCACAGAAATAGAAATTTGAATGCTAATAGGATACTGAGGATACTGAGGCGATTTGAGTCTCAAACCAGCTTATTTTGAGATCGAATTAGATTGTTACACATGTATTTACCTGATACTAGATTTCCTGTCAAATAAAAGAAACTCTTTTGTTCTTTAGACAACGAACCCAACAATGCCAATAAGTGACAGAAAATTTTACGCCTTTCATTTAAAGATGACCATAGTTGGCGATTTGAATACAATTTTATTCAACACGGCTGCTTAGTCTACGTAGTCTGGCCCATGTTCCTTCTTGTGCATGTATTCTCTGCTCTTCAAGAAACTCTTTAAGATTTTAATTAGAAGGCATCTCAAACAAGTCCCTTGAGTGAGCGCATGAAAAGGGGTTTAACGCTTTAACGCCCACCAACACATAAGCCATATAGATACGGAACCTCGTTTCAAAGTCTCATCCGAAGAACGGAGAAGCGGGGCATCAAACCTGTGACCCCTGGATTGGTAGTCTCGCGCCTTGTCCACTATACTACGGCTGGTCCTCTTCTTCTTAGTGTATTAAGTGGTACGTTTATGGTAATTACATACTTCAGAAAATGTCAGTTCACAAGCTTTACGCTCCAAACTTGTTGGGTTAACTGGCATTCCGCTACAACCCTGTTGGGTTTACTGCAGCAATTCCAGCTCCATGTCGAAAGTTTCTCACCTTTTTGTGAAAACCTAATAACTGACTTATTTAGTCAGTGTGCATAAAAATATTACCTCGTTGCTCGAGTGATTTAAAAAAAATATATATATACATGTAGTTAGAAAGCTAAATAAGAACATATTTATGGTATTCATTTATTTGCGAATACCATACCTGCGGCATTTTCCTTCTCCTGAGTATCTCATGATGGTAAATCAGGACAAAATATCAATGTGAGCGATATTGGACCCATTTTGGTCTCTTGTTGTATATGGGCTTATTCAGTTTTCTTTCTAACAGTTTAGCATGCGATCCCATAACGTTGAGCCTTACAGAACATTTTCTTGCAGACAGACAAATGCATACAAGTCAATCGGATTTTAAAAAAAGTCTGCAACTGTTGGCACGGTAATAAAGTTTTGTTATGTTTTTTAGGGTCCTTTATGTTGTACAAATGTAGATACACATGTACGAAGTTTGTTTTGTTGTTTTATTAAGGTATTTCTACATGTAAAAATGACTTGATGGCTAATATATACGGGTGCTATAAATTTGGAGGTGTATTAAAAACAATATCCACTTTTGTTCTACATTATAGAAATCATCATTATATATGCATGTGATAGAATATAATTTTTATTGTTGAATGAAGAATAAACATGTATTGAATTAGTCAAAAATTACTTTGAACTTGGCCAAATTTTGGAAATGCAGAAGTACATTTTCCTTCATAAGCAATATAGATTTTAGTGTAAACCGTGAACTAAAGCAGTCGAAATATAAAATTTCCAACATTTATTTTACAAGCTGACTATTTCTGCTTATTTAATAGCAACCAACACTCGTCCGATAGCCACTGGCAAGTACATATATGAGGGATAGTTTTACTGGCAAATTTACATAGGTGCATGGCACGTATACCTGACTGTTATTGTGTGTTGTATAAACAAGTTGGTTGGGGTTGTTTAAACCATGAAGATTTGTTTTAATGACCTTTTGGTGGAAAAAAATACATTATGACTGCTTTAATTCATAGATAATACTATATGTACGAGGGTGAATAAAAAATACGCGGACTGCCTGATTTAAATGGTAGATATATAATATGTAAAATTAAATTTTACATCACACAAACGTGTATCGTTTACACTATATACATGCACAATTTCATTTCGACAAGATATGTCACTGTCCCACCAGTCTACAGATCTTTATGACACACTAGTGTCTGCGGCACGGAACACGCTACATCACCGATTCGACGTCGTGTCGACGTCGCCTAGCGCCCTTCATTTTTTTCTCAAAGTACGCACCTGCTGCCAACACGCACTTACGATGGCGCTTAACCCTGTTATTGAAAATATTTCGATATCACTGTTTGTTGTACTTCTCCCCCACTGATCTTGCTGCATATCTCAGTTCATTAAGGTCCTGAAAGCGCCTACACCTCAATGCTAACTTCGGTTCAGGAAACACGGCAAAGTCTATAGGTTCTACGAGGGTTGTTCAGAAAGTTCTGATTCTAGCCGCACAACTTTGTTTAGCGGCATGTTGGGGACAAATGTTATCATGTATTGAAAGCACTACATTTCGGCTTTACAATGATACCTAACACTATACAAAGATATATTTTCTTGGTGAGTTACAATGCATGTTATTAAGCCCCAGTCATACCACTGGGCTAATTTTATATGAGACTTTATTTTCAGTGTGTCATTCAAGTGAAAAATCATTGTAAATACAAAATAAATTTTTGTCAGCTTCTTGTCATTCGTTGCTTTCAATATCCATTCAAAAGTTAGAAGGGCAGCAAACGTTACTGATTTAGTCCTTGCAAAGCAATGCGCTGTTCTTATGACGTTATTGAAAACGACGTCAACGTCATTTTTGATAGCTCGTAGCGGCTTCGTTGTTTACATCAATTTTAATTTTTCAACGGTTTCGAATTGGCCCATGCAAAGGCTCTTCCTAACAAGATTTTGAGTGTTGAGACCCTTGTTTTCGTTACAACACCATTATAATTTAGTAGAAAGGGAGAAGCTGCTGCTACATAAAATGCTTATAATCTAAATTAAAGAGACAGTATGGAACCTAAATCAGATGTATTTTCCGCGATATTTACAGGTCACAGTTGCCTGGGGACTAAGTTTATGTAGCAAATATAAAACAAATTCAAAGACTGCTCATATATGAACTATGACCTTCTTAAGTAAAACATTGCAGTAGCTGTAGGGTATACCTCTTTCAAAAACGATAAAAAATATGTCCTTTAGAAAATATACCCCACGTCTGTAGAGTAGTCCGGACATATCATACCTTTATATATTTTTGCTATCAGAAGTTCTGCATTTATGATGGTTACCAAAATCAGACGTTACGATCAGAACTTTCTGAACAACCCTCGTAAGTCTGGGATGCCGATACTCGTTCCTCTTTGTTTTCATCAGAGAGAAGGCGCGGGATCCATCCCGCACACACACGGCTCATGTTCAAACACTCTGTTAGAACGTGTTGAATGGTGCCATAGCTAACTCCGAGCATGGACACAAATTCATTGATAATGACACGAGCATTCTCCTGAACGACGTCACTAACGCGTTGAACGATGACATCTGACACAATTTTCCGTCTGCCGCTCCGTTTGTCGTCTGCTAAAGATGACCGACCTTCGCAAAACCTCCGATGCCACTTGTATACGAGTGTCCTATATGCCTTTGACTTCATGCCGGCATTGTCAAACATGTTCATAGTTTCTCCGGGTGTTTTCCCTAATGAAACGGGCCGGGCCGGGTAGCGCAATCGGTAGGGCACCTGACTCGTAAGTCAGAGGTCCTGGGTTCGAATCCCGGTCTGGCCACTTACTTTCGTTTCTCCTTCCGCTGATTGAAGAAGGGCAGTTGTCAGTTACTGGCGAAAGTATGTGCACTTAGTACTGGTTAACCGCTTAGGAGGTCTAAGCCTGTCCAGGAATAGTGTTGTTAGGTTAACTGACCGTCCCGACATGACCTTAGTTGTTTACCGTGGACGTTAAGCATCAAATCAACCAACCAACCAACCTAATGAAACGCAAAACTTGATGACGGCACATTGCTCCATGTAGACCGTGGACGTTATTTTTTCGCCGTGTTGCTTTTTCAAGTATTCCGCGTATTTGTAGATTACTTTGTAACGGACAAAGATACGACGTGAAACTTTTGAATATCGTTAGCCATGACGTCACTCAACGTTCAAACAATGTTACGTTACTTTTTGTCGCCTTATTAGTTAGTTACAGGAAAATATAATTATTCCATGCGTTTTTGCTTTATTCAAAACTTTACGTGCTCCGTGCTGCAAAATGAATGTACATAAAAGGATTATAAATTTCACGTTAAAAGAAAATTTAAAATAGACCTCTCTTTCGGATTGAAATTAATACCAGTTGTACGCTGATATGAATTTTATGTAAAATCGTCATTATTTTATGAATAAAACGACTTGTACGCTTATTTTTTTATTCACCCTCGTATGTGCAAAAATTATATTTCTGACGAAGGAAATAGAGGATATTTGACTTTTTCAGTGTAAGATCGATTTTTATTTCACCGAATGAACACCAAAAGCAGTATATTTACGTGTGGCGAAGCCACGAGTGAAAGTTCCATTTTTGGTGTTCATGAGTGAAATGAAAATTCATCTTACACTGAAAAAATCAAATTTTCTATTTCTTTTATGCTTGAAAATCACAATGATTCTGTTTATTCAAGAACGTCAGCCATCACGACAGAAACACAGATTTTTTTCTAGCCATTTTGCGTCAAATTTGATGCTTCCGGCATGTTTATTGGGTTTGTTATTGGCAGTAAACAAAGTTTGCAACTAAAAAATAGATTTTATATGGAGAAATCTCAATCGGCAGCAGTAAAACAAACTGAAGTGGTTTTTATATCAGTTTATTATATACTTCACTCAAACCTCCTCATTAACAATTTGGCAACAAAGAACCAACCCAGTCATGAAATGTGTAAGACTAGCTCAGATGTCACAAGGGTCTTGTTGCCCATGCGACACTGCCGAGCCAGTTAAGGAGCATTCAAGCCAACCACTGAGAGAAGCAAAGCGGCTGGAACAGGACTCACACAGGGCTACTAATTGCCTAAATGCTTAGACGGTGCAATGCTGAAAAGCTAACCGTAATGGTTCAGTCAGTAGATACTGTGCGCAGTCCTATGCCATAAGTTGGTTGCCTGATGAGAATTACAAAGTCTTGCAGCGGCAGTGAGCCACCCCTCTGCGGAGGAGTAGTTAGATTCCCTGCGGGGAGATCCCTGACTGGCAAGTTATGTAAAACAGGCGGGGGCTGGCTGAAAACCTAAAGGTAGATGCAAGGGTCATCTGTGGTTGCACAGACTGATTACTTGGGGGGAAAATAGGTTAATTCTAGCCAAAAATTAACCAAATTCCCAGCAAGAAAATAATTCAGTCCGAATCTAACAGTCCATCATAGGGAAACAAAACAAACATAAACTGGGCAGGTCCTCCCCAGATTTCACATGATGGAGTAGTGGTGGGGATTGGAGGTGGATAGGGAAAACAATATGAAGCTATCCACTCTGACTCAAATTGCAAACTGCTGCACGACAAGTAAATGATTGTTTTGGAATATCAGTTGTCACCTAGTTTGTTAGCATTTCAATCAACTCCATATAAACCATATTTATTAATCAATAAATACACATTTATATGGAGAAATCTCAATCGGCAGCAGTAAAACAAACTGAAGTGGTTTTTATATCAGTTTATTATATACTTCACTCAAACCTCCTCATTAACAATTTGGCAACAAAGAACCAACCCAGTCGTGAAATGTGTAAGACTAGCTCAGATGTCACAAGGGTCTTGTTGCCCATGCGACACTGCCGAGCACGTTAAGGAGCATTCCAGCCAACCACTGAGAGAAGCAAAGCGGCTGGAACAGGACTCACACAGGGCTACTAATTGCCTAAATGCTTAGACGGTGCAATGCTGAAAAGCTAACCGTAATGGTTCAGTCAGTAGATACTGTGCGCAGTCCTATGCCATAAGTTGGTTGCCTGATGAGATTAACAAAGTCTTGCAGCGGCAGTGAGCCACCCCTCTGCGGAGGAGTAGTTAGATTCCCTGCGGGGAGATCCCTGACTGGCAAGTTATGTAAAACAGGCGGGGGCTGGCTGAAAACCTAAAGGTAGATGCAAGGGTCATCTGTGGTTGCACAGACTGATTACTTGGGGGGAAAATAGGTTAATTCTAGCCAAAAATTAACCAAATTCCCCAGAGACGAATCAGGAGAGAATATGTTCACGACTGGTTCGATCCCCCCAAGAAGCGCGTTGTCTCAGTGGCCAGCGCACTTGACTCCTAAGCCAGAGGTCGAGGGTTCGATTGCCGCCCAGGGCGAAGTCTCCTATGTCGGAACGCATTTTTCTAGCATCATTTGCAGGGATGATGTTAACAAGTTTGCCACCCACGGATCAGGGCGTTAACTGGAGAGACACCCTCCTGTGCAACTTAAAGATTGTCACTATAGCTACATGGCAAAATGTAGACTTTTGTCCTGCAACACCGAATTGCACAAAAGTACACCCCTCATAATCCTCAAGAGAGGGTGTAGCAGTATATATAGAAAGACAGACTAAGATCAGACCGCTCCGGCATACAGCAGGATAATATATATTAGTGTATTGCAGCGATCTCAAACACTGGAACACGTGTGCATGTGAAAACAGCCCAAACATTTCCGGACCAAGGGACAGCTTGATCTGGGTCTGCACCATAAGACCAATTCAAAGCCCAATGTCAGGAGCAAACAGCGCAGGTCCATATCAGACCACACTTTGGCAGTCCGACCAGGGCCTGCACCATTTGCCACTCCATCTGACTAATAAACACTTCACACTTAATAATGAGCTCTAAGATTAGGACAAATACTCTGCTATACACCATGGCTGGTGACACCCTGTCTATAGTTTCAACCTAGAAAAGGTCAATAAAACAAAAAATGAAATTGAGGTCATGACCCAACAATTCACTGTGAATGAAATTCAAAGCACTGAGTGATATCAGCCGCATAGACCGTAATTGTCCCGAATATTCGGACAGTTCATGGATGTCATTACGTGCATGTCTGATCGGACTGCTGTTGACAGCAGTCCGATCTGACTCGGCACCCTTAGAGAGTTTGATTTGAGGCAGGCGCGAAAACCTCCAAAAAATACAAAACTGTTGAATTCATACCGCCCTCAAAGAATTTTAATCATTTTCACTAAAGCTTATGATTTCAGTCTGATGAGTAACACATTTAGCACAAACAATAAATCCAGTAACACACAAGTCTCATGAATTCCTGCAATAAGTTATATAAACAAAACACAAATTAAATAGCAATATGTGTTTGTGAATTGTTTCTATCCCTCTGTTATATTCAACAGCGTAAAGTAACTGTTCAACGTGTGCCTGGTGTCAGTTGGCATTTTACAGCAGACCATAAGCAGCGGATACAGTGTTTCAGTAGTCTTGTTTAACATCAAATTGCAAAACAGAAGCATTAACTATGAAACCGCATTCGTAGTCCTAATACAATGAACATAATATCCAAAGTTTTAGTCTGTATGCATTATCACAGTTTAAATGAATCTCTGTTCTAATATCAGTGTCAGTAAATCAAAAGGTGTTGTGAAGCCCCAGCACAGAATTCAGTAAAATTTGGCTGGGCTATTCACATATGTACATGGATACAGTACAAGTCCAAATTTCTCTCAAACGATAGCCGCAGTACCAGTGTTAGTAAGGATCGTACAAAATCTTGCTTCCTGGTCGTAACTTCCACATCAGAGGATAGTGACATCACCTGTTGGATAAAGCTCGCGAAAGGCCATAGAGAGATCACCATCATTTCATAATAAGAAATTGCTCAGCCAGTTTAACAAAACATTGATGCTCCATTCTGTTTTGTTCTGATTGCAATAGAGTCCGCCAAAACCAATGTATACAGATCCAAATCCGGATCTGTTTAAAAGTTATATAACAGAGAAAAGCCATTAAATTCTCTGAAGTTGTGGCAAACAACAGCTACATTTCTTGTCTGCAGTTAAATGACAAACTGTTAACCCTACGGGAGACCGAGGGTATGTTCGGTACAACTGAACAAAGCGGTCAATAAACTTCAATTTAAAGAAAACTTCACCCCCATGTTCAAATGTGACATTCTCTCACAAGACTCACACAGATCCCCCAGCTGTCTGAATACTCAGGTTGTGCAGCGCCGAAGAATAAGGTACAGTACATGTGTGCGTGCCTGCAGTGTAATCAAAAGCCCTGCAGCGAAAGTGAGTCACCCTTCTGGGAAGAGTAGTTGCATTTCCTGCGGGGAGATCCATGACCAGCAAGTTCAGTAATACAAACCTGCAGTCAGCCGGAAAGTAAACATGGGTCATTTAAAAGCTTGATGGCAATAAAATGAGACACTAGATGATAACCTCTCTTGCCCTTAAACCATAATCTTTTCATATGTGGCCTGGTCAGTGTATTACACACTGACAAGGCCACACGTAACTCATATGTCAAATAGCTTCCCCTATTATGGTTCCATGTCCCCTGAATTTCCACACATAAATATGGATTATAAACATGTTTTCACAGAACAACACTTTATAGCGTATGTTGATAGCGTATGTTTTATTGTATTGTTTTTATGTTTCACAGCACAACAGTTAATACAGTATACAGTATGCAAACTTTCATATAGTAAATAAATCCTTTTTATCATTATCATTCACATGTACATCCATAAATATCTGTAGTAAGTAATCCCATAAGTAAGATGAATTATTTTAGTGTCAGCTAAAATTGTAATAGGGAAAACAATATGAAGCTATCCACTCTGACTCAAATTGCAAACTGCTGCACGACAAGTAAATGATTGTTTTGGAATATCAGTTGTCACCTAGTTTGTTAGCATTTCAATCAACTCCATATAAACCATATTTATTAATCAATAAATACACATCAAATATCATTTTGATAAACAGATCTAAAAATATTTGTCAAGAAAGAATGCCTACAGGAGACAGGCGGCCTGACGCCGCGTGCAGTAACAATGTTACGTTGGCGCTTTAAGTGACTTCATTTACGTTGTAATGACGTGCAAACATGCGTGACGTAATTTTTGTCAAGCCGGATAAGACTTAGCCAATTAATCAACAAAAACATGAGGCTATTTCACAAAAATCCTATTTCTGAAACAGTGAAATCGAAAGTGATAATTTCACTGTTTGAAACAGTGAGATTATCAGTTTCGATTTCACCGAGAAATCTCTATAATTCATTGAAAAGTATAAAAGTAAAAGGAATTTTACGTTTCCAAAATTTAGCAAAGCTCATGTTAGTATAAGACTAATTTAATAGTTGTGTAATTGTCATTCAATGGCACAAATATAAACTATAATATGCATAGCTTATGATTATTTTGTAATTGAGAACAAAAGTGCATATTGCTCTTGTTACACCTCAAAATAAAAAGCACCCATATGTTTTAGCCTGACATGTGGAAGAACCCCTACGAACTATTTTGAATGTACTAACAAATACACATTATTACTAGCATTATTATCATATTCCGAGACAAGTATCCTTCTTCAAGAAGTAAGACACGTTTCAACATTAGTTAACTGATGTGAAAGTGTACCCTTGAAGACTTAACTACAATATACATACTGGAATCAGGCACTGAGCATTTTCTTACTTGATTCCAAATCGTTAGGACCTGCAGAAAAATAAACTTGTTTACTTGCAGGAAACCTGATAGTTATTTATCAGATGAGCCAATTCGTTCGCAACAGAAACCTCAAATTCAACCGAGTATCCGAAGGGGCAAAAAAGGAGGTAGCCCTGTTGTTTCCAATCAAGATAAAGGTACGTGGTAAACTTATACAAATTCAAAAATGTTTATTTCAAATTTTATTCAGAGTGATCAAATTAGAAATTTTGCATAAATTAAGGTGTATGGGAACACCTTCCAGCTTTCCGTCTTTTCTTACAAAAGGATACAACTTTTATAACTTCCTATATAAGTTTCATGGACAACTTAGCCCTCTAAAATGTGATCTAGTATAAAAGAAAGATTCGTTCCATAAGGAGCAATTTCTGTACTTTCAGGGCTGAACCTTTTTGAAAAGGAACACAAGAATGAATATGGCAGAGTGCTTCCTTCCTCTGACGGCGTATCCATACACTTCAAAGAATCGTGAAATGTCCATGCTTTTTATTATTTCCAAGACTTATTATGCATTTTTTATTTCAAAACTTCTCAAAATAAATCCGCGGAAATAAGCACTTGCAAAATTTTTCCATTTTACTAGCTTTATTGCATTATAAGTCTTCGATTTGTTTTTAATTTTAGTCAAATAAGCTATGTCAGTTAAAACTCTGCTGTGGCGTGGCATTTAATATTATTGCGTTAACACCAGTGCCCAAAGCTATAACCTGCTGCAGGAACCTTTGTTTTACAAAAGAATGCACATGCTGTTATAAACCGGTTTATCTTGGTGTTCACTTTGGTTTAGGTTAGCTTATGACCACCTTCCTGGGAACGAGCTTTTTACCCTTATCTTTACAAAAACAAACGAACAAGAGATTTTCTTTTATACTTTTCAATGAATTATAGAGATTTCTCGGTGAAATCGCAACTGATAATCTCACTGTTTCAAACAGTGAAATTATCAGTTTCGATTTCACTGTTTCAGAAATAGGATTTTGTGAAATAGCCTAAAATTTTTTGTTGATTAATTGGCTAAATCTTATCTGGCTTGACAAAAATTACGCCACGAATGTTTGCACGTCATTGCGACGTTAATGACGTCACTTAAAGCGCCAACGTAACATTGTTACTTCACGCGACGTCAGGCCGCCTAAGTCTCCTATAGGCATTCTTTCGTGGCAAATCTTTCGAGATATGTTTATCAAAATGATATTTGAAGCTATTATTTAGTTGCAAACTTAGTTTACATCCTATATCATACCCAATAAACACGCCGGAAGCATCAAATTTGACGCAAAACGGTTAGAAAAAAGTTGTGTTTCTGTCGTGATGGCTGACGTTCTTGAATAAACAGAATTTTTGCGATTTTCAAGCATAAAAGAAATAGAAAATTTGATTTTTTCAGTGTAATATGAATTTTTATTTCACTCATGAACACCAAAAGTGGTATTTTCACGAGTGGCGAACTGCTCTTGGTGTTCATTCGGTGAAATAAAAGTCGATCTTACACTGAAAAAGTGTTCTTGCTGGGTTTCTACTGTCTTTATAATATGAAAGCCGTATCATTCTAGGTGGCTTTATATACCATATGCATGACGAAGAATACTCACAAACCTAAATAAGGTTGTCTTTCTTCAGATGAAGGTGAAACTTCGTCCAAGCCTTCAACCGTACCAGTGGTTGTGTCTGTGATAGTTTTGGCTTTTATTGCAGGTAATATAATTCAAAATAAAGCCAGCAGATATTTGCATTAGTTTATCTCAGATGGCTGTATTTAAAAAAATGCATTTTCCTTCGTCCACGCTCCCAAAAAAGAAGTACATGCCACAGAACCGTTTGAATTTTCCATGTGAGTAAAGTCGCGTACTTAAATTTAGCCAAGCATCCAATTTTGCTAGCTTTACATATGATAAGTATTTTTGTAAGTGTGACGTCACAGGTAAGCGAATGTGATCAGTCTAGGTTAACAACAAAAAGTTTTTTCCGGTTGCGGCTTCAAAAAGAATATTAGAGATTCTATTCCCTAGGGTAAAGGGGGGGGGGGGGCTTATATGTATTTTTGTTGTGTATTGAATTTTGAGGTAAGTTTACTTTATTTAAAAGAAATATGTTAATTTACTCTTTGGCCTTATTTTCACTCATTTCTAAAGTAAAGTGTAAGTATCGTCAGTTTCAGTTTGTTTACAATTTTGGCTTACCTGTCAATTAGAGCTTATAGTCAAGGCTTGGATCTAACTGTTCAGTACCTAGTTTCAGTTTGTTTACAATTTTAGCTTACCTGTCAATATGAGCTTATAGCATAGTCTTGGATCTAACTGTTCAGAACCTATTGGTCCGTAGTCCGTCGTCTGTCGTCGCCCTTCACATTTTTAAACCCGAATATTTCATAAACCACCAGGGAGATTTATCGAATTCCATGTGTAGCACTGTTGGGGTGGGGGATCGACTGCATACAACTGTTTGGACAGATCGGTTAAAAACTGTGGTTACCATGGCAACAAAATGTCCCACAGACAATTACAGTTTTGATCGGAACGTCTTAAAACTTGCAAGCATCTATGACAGGTATATAAACCTCCGACGAGTTCGAATTTAGGCCAAGTCGGATCTTTTACTTCAGAGTTACTTGCCCTAGAGCGACAAAAACTTCCCAAAGACTTATGATGGGAAAAATCTTGTCGAAAATCGATCAAACGTCCTAATAAGAGGACAGTCATAACGTCATGGATAAGTTTTGAATTCAACAAAATTGTATGATTTGTCTTAGAGTTACTAGCCCTTGAGTGCTAAAAGAAAAGCCCATATTTGACCTTGTCTCAGTTATAGCAACCTTACTTTTCATCACTTGGTCAGACTTGATGATAAATAGGATAGGTATAGAATCTTGGAGGAGTTTAAAATTCGGCCATACTGAACGATTCATCTTGAAGTAACTTGCCTTTGAAAGCTAAACAAAAGCTCATCTTAGACCTTATCCCAGGCATTGCAACTATACTCTTTATCGTATCTTGCTCAAGCTTGCTGATAACTAGGAAAGCCATAAAATCATGAACAAGTTTGAAATTCAGCTATATTGTAAAATTTGTCTTAGAGTTACTTGCCCTTGAGTGATAAAAAGCCCACATTTAACCTTTTCCCATAATGACTTTGTCCAAGGCATAGCAAGTTCATTTTTATTGAAATTTGATCAGACTTGCTGTAGCTAGGACTGGTATAAAATCTTGGACGAGTGTAAATTTGACTATATTATACAATATGTCTTAGAGGTTCTCGCCCTTGAGTGCAATAAAAGCACATATTTGACCTTGACCTAGGCAAAGCAACTTCATTTTTTAACGAACTCATCAAACTTGTTGATAACTAGGACAGCCAAAAAATCTTGAACGAGATCAAAATTCGGACATATTGTACAATTTGTCTTAGAGTTACTTGCCCTTGAGAATCAAATAAAAAGCTCATATAAGACCTTATATAGATCTTGATCTTCCAAATCTGTACTGGATCTCTAAGTTACATAAAGATCCATATAAGCAGCGCTATATTGCGGGTTCGGCTAAGTGCTCACCCAAGTCTCTCTCTCAGATTCTTACAAGAATCCTTACGGCAGTTAAAGATGGTATTCAGAAATATTGTGATCTATCTTACGCGAGAAGTGGCGTAAATCAGGTGTGGATCCTAACAAATTCTAAAGAACTTTCGAGAAGTTTAAAAGTCCAAATTTAAAGAGTAACTACACTTCAGGAACTGACTGAATCAGATCCCAAACCCTATCCCCAACATCAAAGGGAAAGATTGACAAAGACATCCCAACAAACAATAAATTACAAGTGATAAGCCGAGTCAGCAGCTCTTTCCCAAATAGATGGCAACTCAGCTATCTTTATTGAACTAAATAATTTAGACCAACAGACGGGTTACAACGGACTAAGCAAATTATATGAAAAACATTTAACAATTATTTTTACCTATTTTCTATTTTTATGATAGAAGGATTAAACTGAGAACACAATAAATTAAACAGCACCGAACATAAAACAAATGTACCGCCTTGGGACGGTCAGTAATAACTACTGGGGGTTTAAACCGGTTTTACTGGGCCCAAACCTTCACCCTCACCCTCCGCTGCGGTGCACACAATTAGTTGGTAGTTCGGTTCGTATGGAGGTCCCCTAACTCATCAGAGAGTCATCACGGTCAACAATTAAGATCAAGAAAAGACCGTGATGAAGCAAGGATGAGGACTCGACAGCCAAAACGTGTTGAGACACCCGGAGATCCCTGGGGCGTCAGCAACACCACTGGAGTACTGGAGCAAAAGAAGACCACCAGTTGAACCCCGGTGGGCCAAGAAACAGACAAACATCCGGCCCCAACCAACTAATATATAGCTTTATGTAGGGGCTATCATAGAGTCTGAACCCAGGCCCACCGGCGTGCAATTAAAGAGGACAGCAAGTTGTCAACCGTGATTGGGTTAACCACTAAGCATGCAGACTATCGCATTACATCTATGTTATAGCCAACGTGTTTAAATCGTATGATAATTTTCTTAAATTGATCGGGAAATTCTGTTTTCCCTACGATTTTGCGTAATTTATATACTAAGTCACCATAAAATTCAGGTTCCGATAGGCCTTGTTGCAAAAGTGACCTTAACCCTATATTATATTTAGAAACCAATTCAAAGTGGCTACGATAAAATTTAGAAAAAGCTTTCCGAAGTTTATGAAACCGATACCCCTGCTGTAAAAGCTTGGCAGTCAAACTTTTATTACGAGCATTGAAGTCAGCCAGATGACTAGACACCATAGCGAAGCGAATAAGCTGAGAAATGTAAACACCAAATAAGCGAATAAGCTGAGAAATGTAAACACCAAGAACATTTTGAAGAAGATAGCATAAAATCTTCGATTTCTCTACGATTTATACGACAATTCCACATGACAAATTTAAATCTAAATTAAAAGAAATTGTAAACATTTGTTTCTTTCACAAAAACGAAAATCGTCGGTACAAATACGTTGTTCTTGGGTATGGACACATATTTTGTTAAGGACCACTCTGATGTTCAAACAAAATATTCTGAAGATGATATCATTAAAATGCTGGAATTTTTTATCGACAATATTTACGTGTAGTTTAGCGGACAGATTTTTTAACAGACAGTTGGCCTTCCAATGGGCACCAACTGCGCCCCCTTACACTGTTACTTGCCGACTTGTTTCTTCACTGTTATGAGGCGGAGTTTATACAAGGGCTTTTAAAAGAGGGTAATAAACACCTTGCACAAAAATTCAACTTCACCTACAGTTACATAGATGATGTTCTGTCTCTGAATTTTTTTCCAAAGATTTCGGAGTTTATTGACCTCTTCTTTCCATGTGAACTTGAAATTAAAGACACAACAGAGTCCACGGCCCGTTGTATCTGTTGAGTCCTCGTCTTTGCTTCTTCATGGTGTTGAAATTTGATTTATGTGTTTACCGTGATGATTCATTGACGAGTTAGAGGGTTATCATGCGAACCGAACTACCAACTAAATGTTTTGTACCACTTCAGAAACTGAGGGTGAGGTTGGGCCTGTAAAATCGATTTAAGCCCCCCAGTAATTCATTACTGACCGTTCCAAGGCGGTAGTTCTGTTGTGGTTCTCTGTTGCCTGTTTTTGGTGTCAGAGTTTCTGTGATGTTTTACCTTATGTACGTTTTTATTATTTTTGGTTCGGTTTGGGTTGCTGAGTGGCCACCTTTTGGGAACAAGCTGCTCACTCGGTTGGCCATATGTTCTCTGTATCTTGATTATTTGTAATCTTAGTTGTTTCCAACTATGGTTTGAGGGCTGGATTTGGATTTTGATTGTTTCAGTTCCTGGTCTTTGCATACTTTTTACTTCCAGTTCCGATTTAATGGCCTCAGACGAAGTTAGTTAAGCTTTCAAATACCGGACTTCCTTATTCAGTGACTTTTTCAACTGATACATAGATATGGCGGGTGTATAATAATAGGCAGGTGATGATTACTACTGCGAGCACCTGATCACACCTCTATTTTGGGTTCATATCTGTGTATCTAAAACATTCCGCAATTGTCAATGTTAAAATAACTTACGAGTTCGGACTTATGATTTGGGTACTTTGATCACTTTCATCAGGCATAGGAACGTTTTTATCGAAACTTGATCAAGGGGGAGGGGTGCCTATAAGGCCCTTTTTTCTGTCCTAGAGCAAAATGTTTTATTTTCAGCTGATGATTAGCCTATAGTGTCTGCTATACTGAACCAATAGTGGTTTAGCTCCATAACCCCTACTTTTGGAAAAATGGGATTATCAAGATGGGTGGGGTAGATCAGTATGAACCCGGGGAGTCATATTATAAGCTATATTTCTCCTTAAGATTGAATGGCACTCATATATATTTTCCTTTATAAGTTAAGATAATGTCTTTGGTCATATCTTTCCTCAATTTCTACCCTTCAAAGTAAAATCGTATGTCTACAGAATTTCTTTAAGAGACACTGTCAATTTTCAGTGATTTTGGTACTTTGAATTCGATACATTCTACCTTACCTCTAGAACATATAGCTGACTTCTTATCAAACTAATATGGGTTTACCGTTGGGAGAGTGCAAAGTATTGATTAAATTTTGGTGACCTTGACCTCTATTTCAAGGTCAAATTTAGACTTATAATGTCAATTTTAAGTCAAGTTTTCACCATTGTCTACATATTAGCTCCTGAATTGATATGACGTTATGACCAAAGTGGTCTAAATTAAAAATGTCGAAGAGTTAGGGCACTGGTAATGATTAAAACGACCATGACATCATCTTCAAGATCAGGGTCAAGGTTACACTAAATGGACTTTAATCATAGATTTCTTGGAAAAAAAGTTCAATTTGCAAACAGCGTAGATCCAGGTGAGGCGGCTCAGCTTGGGCATTATTATTAAACTTTACAGACTTTATATTTGCGCTTTAAAGGTAAATATTTCAATATTTCGCCCACCAGGGCTTTTAAAGGATTATATTGCCGATTCCCCTATATTCAAATGAAAAGTTGTCATCACTCCCCTTACTGTTTAGCGATAAGTCGTGCAATAGCAAAGGAACTAGTCGTAGTTTCCATGTGTTTTATTTCATATTTTATCTTTCGTTTTAGCTGTCGTTTGCTTTGTGTATGTACGAAGAAGAAGAGAACAACGAGGTAACTTCATTTGTATTCTTCTGTTGTTGTTGTATTTTTGTTGTTGTTTTGTGTGTGTGTGTGTGTGTGTGTGTGTGTGTTTGTGTGTGTTTGTGTGTGTGTGTGTGTTTTGGTTTTTTGTGGGTTTTTTTTGTTGTTTTTTGTATTTTGTTTTTTACATTCGATATTATTATTCACCATGGTCAAGTCCAACAGGCAGATTTGATTCGTCAGTGAAGATCAGCCTATATATCTTCGTTTATTTTTCTTTGGGTACTAATGAAATGAATTATTCACATTTTTAAAGGAACGTACTTTGAAAAGTCAGAACACGTTTTCAGCATCTACGTAATTCAGTTTGCAGCGAAGTCACAAACGGTTTAAGATATGCTTTCCCAAAATTTCCATGGCAGTTTTGATCGAAATTTCAAATCTATTTATTTATTCATCTATTATAAATGAATATCTTATCTGTATCTTTTAAACTGCAAAACTTGATATTCGAAATAGAAAATACAAGATCTTCTACGTGGAACATGATACTGTGTATATATTTCCCGACTGCTTCGTTAAAATTCCCGAAAGATGTTTCGCGACCGATCGCGAGGAAGAAGATTTTGCGAAAAAAAGATCACTGGGACATTTATAATAAGACGAGAGAGAAAATTTGTCCCAGCAAATTTCAAAATTATTGGTCAATTGCAATTATCAATCTCAAGAAAAGAGGTATTTTATGGTGCATTTTTAAGCTTCCCGTACATCATCTATAGTGCAGATTATATTATTTTCGTCCCTTGAGATCAGATGTTATATTCTGAGAAATCTGAAAATTTAGATGGGTTTAGACTCTTATTCTAGATCATCGTATTTTATATTGTTTGGATTGAATCGACTGCCCTTTTTAAATCAAACAAATTACAGTATGCTTTTCCTGGTTTTGTCACCAGATATTGTCATAGTCACTGATGAGGCTTTATTAGCCAAAACTACGTAATCTGGCCCATGTAACTTCTTCTGAAGGTGTTCTTTCCTCTTGTGGTAACTTTTTAAGATCTTAATTAAATATGATTCAGTGTACTCGTGTGCATAAAGATGGTATACTGACAAGTTATGCAGACAGAAATAACAACAAATTAACAGTGAAACCATATGTTCGGACAAAGTGCATCCCATTTTTGTCTTATTATACCCCCGCTTTGAAAAAGTGGGGGTATACTGGCTTAAATCTGTCGGTCCTTCGGTCCTTCCGTCCCTCCGTCCGTCCGTCCTTCCGTCCGTCCCTCCGTCCGTCCTTCCGTCCCCTTTCTATCAAATTTTTCGTCAAAGATTTCTCCACAATCAAACAATCTAGAATGGTCATATTTGGCATACAGGTTTATGACGATGTGTTGTATCGTGGGATTGAGAACCAGCCTTCTCCTGCTTATTCTTCCCTGTATTTGTCCGATTTTCTTTCTTCCCATACTTTGAATAATGCAGTTTTTCGTCAAAGATTTTTGTGCAACCATACAAGCTAGAGTAGTCATATTTTGTATTCAGGTTAATGACAACTTATTTTAGTGTGGGATTGAGAACCAGCCATTTCCTGCATATGCATCCCTTTATTTGTCTGAGTTTCTTTCTCTCTTAAATTGAATAATGCAATTTTTTGTAAAAAATTTCACAGCAACCCTTCAAGGTAGAATATTCATATTTGGTGTACAGATTGTAAACGACTTATTGTATAGTGGCATTCAACCCAGCTGTATCTGGCAAATTCTTCCATGTATTTTTTTCTTTCTCTCTTTACATTGAATCATGCAATTTTTCGTAAAAGATTTCACAGTAACCCTTCAAGGTAGAATGTTCATATTTGGTATACAGATTGATCACGACTAATTGTATTGTGGGATTGCAAAGCAGCCGTATCTGGCATATTCCTCCCTGTATTTGTCTGATTTTCTTTCTCTCCATATTTTGAAGAATGACTTTTTTGTCAAAAGTTTCTAAGCAGCCATTGCAAGTTAGAGGAGGGATATTTTGTTTGCAGGTTGATGATTACTGTTGTATTGTGGGATCGAGAACCAGCCTTCTCCTGCTTATTCTTCCCGAGATTTTACTAGTTTTTCTTTCTCTCCTTACTTAGAATAATGCAATTTTCGTAACAAATTTCACAGCATCCTTTCACGTTTTAATCTTTATATTTGGTATACAAATTGATAAAGATTTATGTCTTACATGTATTTATTAATTTTTCTATCCATTTATGTGAAATCATTTTATTCCGTATTGATATTTGGTATACATGTTGACAATGAGTTCTCTCTCTCTCTCTATACTTAATGCAACGAAACTAACTCTATTTGATTAAAGCACTTAAGCGGGGGTATAGTCGGATTCTCCGACAGTTCTAGTTTTTATCTGAATGAACAAAAGAAATTGAATTTTCTTTGCATAATGCGGAGATTTCTTTTTTTTCTTTTTTTTTTTGTATTTTTTATTTTACTGGCATGCAGTGCTCAAGATAACAAGGGGTAACAGGGATATTGTTTCTTGTTTTTCAACGAAAACATATGTTGTAACCCATCAGTAGAACCGTCTCAGCGAGACGGTTTAATGAGGGGCAACAGCATAAGTTGTTACAGAGAAATATGGAGATGTATCCCTAAATTATCCCTGTTACCCCTGCTTGTGTAGAGCACTGTTCCTGCTAGCGCAACAACACTGTTACCATATTGTGACTGTGACTGGTATTATGGCTTATTGCATGCACAAATAAACGGGTATAATTGGGCTGCAACACGATAAAACCAACAAAGTCCGCATGGAGCTAGCTTAGACCCTTAGCTACCCTTTAAGCGACTAGCAAAGACTCCGATCAGACAGGGCAGCTGACCAGGTTGATCTGAATCTCCGCTGGGCGCACATGTCACTTTGTTGGTTTCTCGTATCGTGGCTCATATATGTAATTAAGTAGCAATATGCATGTGAATACAACCTATTAATTACCGTTCGTTCATTATGTTCTTTGCTGATTATACGAAAACATCATTATGATTCTGTTTTTAATATCAAAATGCTATCATCAAACAACATCATATTTTTACAAAGGTTGTATACATACTGGTGTTCAAGACAAAACGTTTCTATAGTATCGGCTTAATGTTGTTTGCTTGCTGGCCAATGCTGGGTTATATTCATTATGCCTTTTCACATTTGGATGTAAAAGATCGCTAAGTAAACATAGCTATCTTATTTTACATTTCAGGTTGTGCCAATAATAGTCCACCTGAAAACAGAACAGATGAAAGCATCGAAGATGAACAAAGGTCGCCACAAAGGCCTAACAACAGTACCATCGATTCCTCACAACACATAAAGGATTCTCACCTAGAAAAAAGTGTTCAGGCACGGGACATTTTTGTGACAATTAATTTAACTAATGGGAACGGTACTAGCAAGGAGGATGAGACCAAGCCAAAAGCTGCTACATGTACTGAAGTTGAAGGGGAAAGAGATGAACAAAAAATGAACAATTTGAAATCTTTCACATCTGAAGAAGCTGCACGTCCAACAGACCCATTGTTAATGCGTAACTTAAAATGACTCATTAATTATAATAGATAATAGATAATATAGTTTTCACGGCTTCAAGATAACACTCACTGTAGAATCATCTGAACATTTCGAAGGTAAATATTAAGTCAAGCAGACTTATAGTATAGGCTGTGGTCCGTCGCCCGACCGTCGGTTGGCTGTCCATCGTAAATTTTTTCAAACTGTATCTCGTCTGGAAGCTATGATAAGGGAACAACAAAATATTGTTTTTATGCCAGTGTCTTTAGTACTTTGGTTGCTATGACAACAAACAGTTGTCATTGACTTTCAATGCAAAGAATTCAAAAATGGCCCTTACTACTATATAATTGCACATATGCACAAATATTTTTCAGAAATGTTTCTTAATTAGCCCTCTATCAGCCATACAGTTTTCATGCCATCTGCACATTGGCGTGGTTGCTATATCAACTGACAGGCATAAAGTAGGAAGATATTCAAAAAAATCAATTCCACAGTGGCTGTAATGCTAGAAAAACTGAAACTTTACAAACATGTTCCTCGCATAAAGTTGTACAAAGAACCCGTAACTGGCGCCAATGGATAAGTACTCAACAGCAAAAGAAATGCATATTTTTTACTGTCTTGTATTGCAGCTTTAAAAGATATGATGTTTTACTTTTCAATTAGTACACAGATTTGCGTGAACATGGCCATTGCATTTGCACAGCGCCATTCTTCGAAACAATATGCAGAGTTTGTCAAAAAGTCACAAACTTCTTGCTCATTGTGTCAAAAAATTATTTTTAATACGATTTACTGCCTGAGAGCCTAGGACGGTTTAACAAACTGGAGCACGGTGTAAAAGGACCTGATATGATAAGGGCCGTTTTTTGGCCTCCATTCAAATTCTCTTGCAATTGCATGGATTCTATTGCTTATCATTTGTAGATATGAAACAAATGGAAACCACATGTTTCAATTTTGTTTATTCTCAGAAAAACATGATTTGTGACATGCCTATGTTGTTTCAATAATACGAAAGAAAATTGCAAGAGCATTTGAGTTAATACATTTTCCTTTAAACAAATAAGTCATTTACAATAGCTTTTAAAAGCTCTTGATAATAAGCTTTTGATGTATGCTTATTTGTTAGATAGCACTGCCAATTACCTGTGCACTGCACAAGGTTTCTCTAGGTACCCCACCCACTCAAGTTTGCAAGTCGAGAGACGTTAACCAAAAAAATCCAACAGATCAAAATAAAATGTGTACCAAATTATTCCTTGTCATCTACCTAAGAAAATGACTACCCACAACGTATGTTCATTTCTTCTTTGGGCGGGGCATTTTTATGTTGAGAAAACAGGGAAAAAATCCAGACGCCGCAAGTTTGGTAATAAAAAGTAGAAAATAAACACAGAGCCCGGTCTCCAGCACATTTGATACTTTTATGGCATGTGAATATATTCCAATTTTGTCTGTAGACAAAATATAAAATATCCTGGAGGCTGGGTTCATATATTTTGATGCCGCAAAGGCTACCGAATTGTCATTTTTGTCCGAATTCGCCGGGGCATGGCTATGTTCAAGATAAAAGACACAAATAGTTTATGTAAGACCTAGTAAGATTTGTGTCGGCTGTTTCATTCAAGGTCATGAAGGTATGAACTTTCCTATGAATACATTTTTATTATCGAAATAGGACTTCTGGAAAATGAGTTTTCTGGGGGCTTTTCATACCATGTCCTTTTACAAAATTTGACTCTCATATAGTAAAATTGCAATGCGAAAATTTGCTTTTTCAAAAGTTTTTCGAAGTTTTTGAAAATCGTCTAAATAATCAGATTGATAGAAAGATCTGGTAATTTGGGATTCAAAACGGGTAAGGCTATGGGCAAAGGACCCGATACAACTCAATTATGTTTGAAATGTCTCTCTGCATTTGGATCACTTCCGGTTTGAGTTGTGAAAATAATAGCCTGATAAAAATGTTCTTTTCTGGAATAAATATTGTCTCCCAAAACGCTAAACGTAGAGTGTCCGTCATGCGGATGATGCAGCATGATTTTAATTCAATTTTTGTCTCGCCTGCGAAGCAGAAGCCAGACTTATGTATTGCTTTTTCAGTGTCGTCGGTGGCGGCGGCGTCCGCGTTGGCGGCGTAAACTTTTGTCGAGTTTTCGCGTTTAGGTCAGTTTCTCAGGAACTATAAGGGCTAGAGCCTTGAAACTTGGGTCATACATACATCTAAAACAGTAAAGCATAAAATCATCATCAATATTGAGTCTTGACCTACATTTTACGCTTCACCGACTTTGCAAGTTTTTGTCGAGTTTTCGCGTTTAGGTCAATTTCTCAAGAAATATAAGGGCTACAGCCTTGAAACTTAGGCCATGCATATATCTGGAAGAGTAAAGCTCAAAGCTACCAATAATATTGAGTTTTGACCTACTTTTTACGCCTCACCGACTTTGCAAGTTTTTGTCGAGTTTTCGCGTTTAGGTCCATTTCTCAAGAACTAAAAGGGCTAGAGCCGTGAAACTTTGGCAATGCATACATCTGGACGAGTCAAACTCAAAGCTACCTAAAGTGTTGAGTCTTTACCTACTTTTTACGCTTCACCGACTTTGCAAGTTTTTGTTGAGTCTTCCCGTTCAGGTGCATTTCTCAAGAACTATAAGGGCTAAGGCCATGAAACTTGGGTCATGCACCCATTTGGAAGAGTAAAGCTCAAAGCACTCATCAATATTGAGTCTTTACTTACTTTTACTCTTCACCAACATTGCAAGTTTTCGTCGAGTTTTCACATTTAGATCCATTTCTCAAGAATTGTAAGGGCTAGAGCCATCAAACTTGGGCCATGCATACATCTGGAAGAGTAAAGCTCAACGCTTCCATCAAAATTAAGTCTTGACCTACGTTTTACGCTTTACAGACCTTGCAAGTTTTTGTCGAGTTGTTGCGTTTAGGTCCATTTCTCAAGAAGTATAAGAGCTAGAGCCATGAAACTTGGACCATTTCATACGTCTGGAAGAGTAAAGCTCAAAGCCACCCTCAATAGTGAATATTGGTATTACTTATCAGGTCTCATCAGTGAAGTATACTTCGTGTCAGGTTTAGCTCTATTTTGTAACAAAGCGCAGGCAGGCGAGACCCCACATTCCGCGGAATTCTTGTGCCTGGTAATTTCAGGGATCCAGCGCCCAAAAGTTTAATTGCTGTTGCATGATTGGAATAAAGAATAGAGTTAGTACCATTAATCAGCATACTTCATTTGATTGTGACCGCTTACCCTTGAATTTACCCTGAATTGGAATCCAGCTCCGATTCGATTTGTTGAAAATTACACAAACTTTTCTCTTGCTGTTGCGAAAATTACTTACTTTCCGGCATTTGTATAAAGTGGCACTACTTTGTTTAGAACAAGTAAGCAATGGTGAAAATTCTTGATGATTTTTGTGAGACATGTTAGATAAAGAGTACATCAGTTTTTGGAGTAGCAACAACTTGGCCCCAGGCAATGAGTCAAGTGATCCGAATTTGTGATTATATAATTTGACCCCTTAACTGTTTACGCTTCGTTATGCATGCATTAAGGAAAATAATTTCAATAATTTTAAGACAAAATGCACTCCATGCATTGATATAGCCTTCCCTAATTGGTCAGTTTTAGCAGACTTCTAGCTTGACATAAAACACCAAAACGAATTATGTGCGTTATTTACGCTCAAGTATATTAGTTTGGTTGCAATCAGAGTTTTTAAAAGGTACCATTAGCCGTCAATATGAAAATTGAAAATTAGCCTTTACTACATTCGCATTACACATATAATGACAATCTTTCAAGGTAGTCCTCTATCACAGACAGAGCAGAAACCTTATTAACACTAAAGACTAAATAATAACTCATTAGTCAGACCAATAAACCCTCGGTGTCAGCTATGTACACCTTGAAGGCTGAAACACATAATGGTTTTGTGTGAACTGCTTGTTGTCATAGTGACCGAAATGCTGAAAATGGCAAAATATAAAAAAAAAAAACACTCCCTAGTAGCTGCAAGGTCAGAAACGCTGAAACATTGATGAAATGTCTATTGTAAAATCCTATACAAAAATATTGTCTTTGGTGGCAGTCGGTGTAGTTGTTTGATGATGTGGCCACTTGAAATTGCCATTGACTTCAAATAGGAGACATTGGCTCTTACAATGCTGCCTCATCATTGCAAACATAGTGAAAGATCTTTTACAGAAGTGTTCCTGGCATATGGTTTTGGCAGAAACTTCTGAACTGGCTTGGTTGTTATAGCTACAAATGTTGTTGGTTACAAAAACCAGAGGGCAAATGGCCCTATATCGCTCACCTGAGCACTGAGGTTAGGCCCTATTTTGCAAAAACTTTAAGTTGCCACAGCAACAAAACAACATGCACAACAGCAATAAAACACACACTTTATATAGAGGATAATATCACAGGCATTTATGCAAAAAATAAGCTTTATTCCCCTTAATGGCTTCTGAGAAGAAGATCTTTGGCAAAATAAAAAAATGAATAAATAAATAAAAAAATGAAAATTTGGCCTTTTAGCTGCAATGGCAACCAATCAAAATCAGGTATTTGGGCAGAATTCATATGGTTGGTAGAGGACTACTCCAGGATCATTTCTATAAAGTTCTGTTAAAATATCTGCAGTAACATAGAAATAAATACCAAATGTCCACTTTCTTCATTATAAGTCGATGGAATAGCAACGAATTCACATGGGCAATGATAATATAAAACATAAAGTAGGTAGAGGCTAATGTTATTAACAGGTATGCAAAGTATCAGCTTCATCCCCCTCTGTCTTCACTTTTCCCATTATAAGTCAATGGAAATTATAAGTTGCCATAGCAACCAAAGTTCATATGGGATTGGAAGAAAAAACAAAATTTATGTAGAGGCTACTGTCATCAATATGTTTACACAAGATCAGCTTCATCCCCTATATGGCTTCTGAGCAGAAGGTTTTTTTATTTATCATCGAAAATTTACCCTATATTTTGCCATGGCAACCAATCAGATTCAGCGATTTGGAGAAACATCATATGAATTTGTAGAAACATCATATGAATTGCAGAGGACTACTCAAGAAACATTTCCGTAGAAAAAAAATCTAAATAACTGCATTGAGACAGCAAAAATTGCAAATTTCCATTTTTCCCATTACAAGTCAATGGAAACTCTTAGTTGCCATAGCACCCAAACTGCTGGAGCAATTGCCATAAAAAACAGTAATCTATAGAGGCTAGTATTAAAGTCCTGTCAATAAAGTTTGAGCTTTATTGGCAACACAGTTTCTGCGAAGATGGTTTTTTAATATTTTTCTATTTTAAACTATTTGGTTACAATGGCAACCAGCCAAATTGCGCGATTTGCATAAATTTAACAAGGCTGGTTAAAGACTATTCAAGGTACATTTCTATGGAAGTTTTGTCAAAATATCTGCAGTGGCATAGCAATAAATGCAAATTTTCTATTTTGCCATTATAAGTCAATGGCAACTTTCAGTTCCCATAGCAACCAAACTGCTAGAGCAATTGCCAAGAAAAAACAGTACTTTTATAGAGACTAGTACTAAGATCCTTTCTGTGAAGTTTGAGCTTTATGGTTCATAGTTTCTGAGAAGATGATTTTTGAATATTTTTTCTATTTTTAATCATTCGGTTGCCATGTCAACCAGCCAATTCTTGCAATCTACATAAATTTCATGTGGTTGATAGAGGACTACTCAATGAACATTTCTGTAAAAGTTTTGTTAAAATATCTGTTGTGAAACAGCAATAAATGCAAATTTTCAATTTTCCCCATACTAGTCAATGAAAACTTTAAGTTGCCATAGCAACCAAAGTGATGAAGCAATATGGAAAAAAAACAGTATTATTGGTCCCCCCTGCCTATAGATGCTATATTTGAAATTTGGTAACAATGGGCCTTGTAGTCTCAGAGGAGATGTCGTTTGAAAATATTGACGGACGGACGGACGGACGACGGATGCCTGTCTATACTATAAGCTCACCTGTGAGCCTTCGGCTCAGGTGAGCTAAAAAGCAAAAAACTTTTACATCAGCTCCCCAGTAGTGATAAAGCTTGAGAAGCTAAGAACTTTGCTAAAATGTTTTAAGCACATACCCTTACAGAAACATTTCTTTTTGAGACTAATGTTTAAGTACGTTGGCTGCTGTGGTTGTCTGGGACTTGGTTTTGGCTGTTATTGGAAAAACTTTAAAAAATCTAGCTATCTAAACACGGCAGATGTAATGACAGGTTTTACAGAAATATCTTTTCATCTTCCATCAGAAAAAAATATTTTAATGTCAACTTCTTTATTGTCTCGTTGGCAAATCAATCAACATGTTGAAAATACAATCAAGAAAATCATTGCCTCATGAGCCATAGGGGTGACCAAGCTGAAACTTTACGGAAAATATCTTAAAAGCATAAGCCTTTATAAAAGTATCGTTTTGTGTCAGTCAGTCCAGAATTAGTTGATTTGCTAACTAGAAGTAACTATTGACTTTGAATTGGTTTTTATGCCTACAGTATTGCAGATATATAGCGTCTAGTTATCTCCAAACACAAATTCGTATTATGCTCCCCGAAGGGTGAGCATAAAGTTGCCGATTTGGCCGTCCATCTGTCCGTCTGTTCGCTCGTCACACTTTTGTCCGGAGCATATCTCTGAAAGTATAAGGGGGAACTAAATGAAACTTCACACATTGATGGAGGACAATGAGAGGAAGTGCAGTGCACAAGAACCGTAACCCTGTCAAAAGTATTTACGAAGTTAGCTCCTTTCCAGTTTTTTTAATATTTTGCTTGTCCGGTGCATATCTGACTAAATGAAACTTAACACGTTGATAGAGGACAATGAGAGGAAGTGCAGTGCACAAGAATGGTAACCCTGTCACAAGTATTTACGAAGTAAGCTCCCTTTCCAGTTTTTTTTTCAATATTATGCTTGTCCGGCGCTTATCTCCAAAGGTATAAAAGAGAACTTAATGAAACTTCATACATTGAAAGAGGGCAATAGAGAGCTCCCAATATTTTGCTTGTCCGGAGCATATATCTGAAAGTACATGTATAGGGAGGATCTAAATGAAACTTCACACATTGATAGAGGACAATGAGAGAAAGTGCAGTGCACAAGAACCGTAACCTTGACACAAGTATTAACGAAGTTAGCTCCCTTTCCAGTTTTTTTTTCAATATTATGCTTGTCCGGCGCTTATCTCCAAAGGTATAAAAGAGAACTTAATGAAACTTCATACATTGAAAGAGGGCAACAAGTAAAAGTTCAGAACACAAGAACAATAACCCTGTCTTAAAGGCAGGATTTCTGAACCCCCCTGTAGAGGATTAGCTACCTGTATGAGGCAGTTAGTGGGCGTGGCTTAGCTACTGTGCAAATTAGACCACTGTCCTGTTTTAGCCAATAAGATTTGTCAATACTTTCACAGGTAAATACCCAAGCAAATCAACAGCCAATCAAATTAGAGATAAATCTACAGGAGCTACTGTAGATGTTTACCCTGTGGTGGTTATTGGAAAACTGAGAATAGGTAGCTAATTTTGCCTTTTATAGTCCACTCCTGCCTTTAAGTATTTACAAAGTTAGCTCCCTTCCATTTTTCAGTATTTTGCATGTCCAGAGCATATCTCTGAAAGTATAAAAGGGAACTTAATGAAACTTCACTCACCAACAGAGGGCAATGAATGAAAGTGCAGAATACAAGAACCATAACCCTGTCATAAGTTGTTTCAGAGTTATCTCCCGTCTTAATTTTTGCTTTATTTTGCTTGTATGGAGCATAAGAACTATAACCCTACCTTTAGTAATTATGGAGTTAGCTTCCTTCATAATTTTATCAGTTAATTAGCTTGTCCAGAGTATATCTCTGTACATATTTAAAAGAACGTGAATGAAACTTCGCATATTGATAATAGAGGGCAATGACAAAAGGTGCAGAGGAGAAGAACCATAACTGTATCCCAAGTTATTTTGGAGTTACTTCCCTTCTTATTTTTTCTCAGTTGTATGCATGTCCAGAGCATTGTTCTGAAAGTATTGAAGAGAATTAAAATTGCGTTTGATTTATTTACACAGAAAATCACTCCTTCACCAGGATACCCATTTTCCTGTTCCAAGCCTTCGGGAAGCATCCATCGGTTCCACCGATTTTCTTGTTAGAAAATCAGTTTTACAAGTATCTAAATTATCTGTAGGTGGTTTTGGTTCTCTTGATAGCGATACAGGCCTCTTGTCCCTCGATATGTCCCTCTTGTTTTTATTAGCAGTACGAACAAGTCAGACAATGATTATTGATACTGAATACCACGTATGTATATCTAAGCGTGTGTATGTTGTGTGAAACATAACAAATTATTAGATATATAAATGGATACCGCTGAGAAAAACGAATATGAAATTTAACCTATTTGTTTAATCGAAATATGCCTGTCCTTTAATCTGCTTGTAGCTAGAGCTTTAAGCTTCCAGACTATGCCGTATGTTTTTATCAGTCACATTTACTAGTAAAAGAAACTGAAAAGGGATTTTATAATAAACTCCTCATGATACATAATGATAAGCGGAGAGTCTGACCTTCTGGACTGAGTGTTAATTTTCCTGTTATGGTTTCGTACTAAGGAACTCTGCCCCCGCTCAATGTGGACGAATGAACAACAACATATCATTAGGAGAAAGACAACATTCATTGCATTTTAGGTTTGGATAGCCAAAACATACCTATAATGGATTGATTATTTGGGCGGCAAGTGTGCGAATCTCTAACAGCTATTTTTTCTATTAAATGTAGTCGGGTATTTGTGAAATGATTTAATTTTACGGGGCATTGTAATTTTTACTGTGATCAGAATAGAAGCCAGTTCAACTCGGTTAACAATGTATAAACAAGGACTGTTACCAACGAAAAAGAGTCCCAGTTCCCAAACAAACTGGTCATCGTGGTTAAATAAATTTTTTAGCCATGATGAAGAAGTAGTTTTGGAACTATTACCCTTTTTCGATTCGTAACAGCTCTTTTTCATTTCGTAACAGTCTTGGAAACATAGGTAACAGTTGTTGTTATACACTAATCAAACTATTTAAAAGAGCACCTAATGAGTTTTTTCATTTACTTTCAATCGAAGAAGACACAGAATTTCTAGTCAGTGTGCCAATTTTTAAAGAGAATCGAAGTTACTGACGTCACAAATTTTGATTTAATATGTATCCTGCCCCTATCCATTTGTAAGAAATGGAATTTTGATAAAAACTTGTAGTTTTTCAAACAGATGAAAATTAAAAACTTTCAAACACAATTGAAAATGGTCGTTTTGTTTATGAAACTGAATGTCTTGCGAGATGACCAATTTGAAAAGATCAATTGTAACTCAAGTTTAATATCTAATATATTCCGGAATTGTCAAGGTTAAAATTGTCAATGTTAAAAGGACTTACGAGTTTGGGATCATGATTTGGGTACTTTGACCTCTTTATTTATAAGATTTTATAGGATTCTAGAAAAATGCCGCAATTTCGGCAAAATCGAAAATTGCAAAATTTTGATCTATGGAAATGATTAGGGCATCAGTTCTATTGATTTTCCTGATTTTCCTCGGCCATTGGTGGTCGAAATTATGGGCCGTTGAACTGGGTATTTTATTGTAGTAATGTCCATGGGAAAATATGAACTGCTCCTTTAAATATTTGGAGTAGCGTAGTATAGTGTATTGGTATACATTAGATAAATGAGTACAGTTTCAGGAGAAGCAACTCTACCTTTTTGTCTTTGTTTTCAATGGTGGTCAACTCTTATAGGAAAGAATTCGCTCCCCAATGAGCAAATTCCTTTTGTTTGGATTAGCTCCCAGCTTGGAAGGGCCCGTTGTCCGGGGAAGCAAACAGGAAGCTACGAAAGTCATTTACCTTTGTATAAATGGCAGACAAACATGGAGCTGTACCCATACACTTTAAATCTGCCAGCTTGTAAAAAAATATACTCACTTAATCATGTTGATACTGCTCTGCATAGCATTAGGACATGTAATGCCGCTAAGCTTTTTTAGCTCACCTGAGCCGATTGCTCCCCTATTTTGCTTTCTGGTGCTTTTATATGGGAGAATATTAGAACATATCATGGCAATTGTTGAAGAGTTTGGCCTAAAAATTGGTATATACAGACATGAAGATTTATGAGGCCAAAAGGTCAAAGTCATTCTTTGTCATATTTTGACAATTTCAAACATCTCCTCAAAGGTCACTGGGCCGATTGTAACCAAATTTCATATAAAGTCTCTAGAGATTTAGACAACGAATATTTGTTAAAACAGTCCAGGTCACATAACCAACATGGCTGCCGCGTTTATATATGATAAAAACTTATAAAAATTATCTTCTTCGGAACGAATCGATCGATGTCCTTGAAACTTGACATGTAGCAACGGGTACTAGAGTACTATTAATATTGTTCAAGCTTAAACCTTGGGTTTACCTTGACCTTTTTTACGACAAGGTCACATTGCTTTCTTGTGCATATATAATTCAAAAATGCTAGAACATAAGCTTTCATGGAGACTCTTGAAAATTTTGGCCTGAAACTTGTATATACAGTCATCTCACTACGTACATGAATATTTGTGAGAGTAAGAGGTAAAAGCCATTATTTGACCTTTGACCCAGGTCTCTCAAAGCTCGACAAATTTAAACAGCTCCTTAAAAGCCACTAGACCAAATGTGACATAATTTCATAAAACGCTTCCAGGGTTTGAGAGAATGAAAATTTGTAAAATTGGCCATGTCACATGACCAGCATGGCCGCCACACCAACAACTTTTAATATCTTCTTCTTCAGAATCAAATGACGGATGGCCTTGAAACTTGGTATTTTCACTAGCATCGGAGACCCGAGTACATGTACTACCAAAATTGTTAAAATGATGACCTTAAGTTGACCTTAACTTTTTTTACGGCAAAGTCAAAATTGCTTTTTGGTGCTTTTATATGTGATAATGCTTAATATAAAATTCATAAACTTGTAGAAGAATTTGATACAAAAGTTGATAAATTCAGTCAACTTAATGAGTACATGACCATTTTTGAGTACTAGAGGTCAAGGTCATTCATTGACCCTAAACCAACGTCTCAGTTTTGACAGTTTCAAACTATGAGTTTTTTTTAAATGATGACCCTAGTTTGACCTTTCCCTTCATACCCAGGAGTTCGCTGGGTACTGTATGACGTTAACAGGCTACTGTTTTATGCTATATATAGTGAATTTAGTTGTTTCAATATTATTCACAATGGAAAGTGTAGTGCTTTTCTTCGGTTTCTGATATCTGAGTTATTGTCAAATAAGCTCTTAAATTTGTGCGTATTTGATCTCGTTGAGGCTGTTAATACAGTTGACTCGACAGTATCGGATCATCGACAGCAACGAATCACATAAAACTGCTCATCGATTTTTCTCATAACTGAAGCAAATATTCTGACCATTATCTAGCTGAGACCAATAACAAAGTGCAGGGTGAAAGATTCGATCGAAAGATTCCGACTGTAAAACAAATATGATTTGCTAAAAAGTTGGATCTCTCTTCAGTGATGCTTTGATATTGTGTTTTGCTCGTTAGCCCAGAAAATCAGAATAAATATGTAGAACCCACGCCTTCCACACTTGCATATAATAGTTTACGTTATGCATAACGCAACTAAACTTAAGAAACATACGAGACAGGACCACATGTGTATGAACCTATTATGGACCAGCGTTCATGGCATAGACATTTGTAGATTAGAGTACATTAAACATATTTTATTGCAAGAATACAATGCGATTAGACACACGTTATAACAACATTATATAGATAAGAGTCGCAGAACTTACTGCCTATTCCTCTAATTTGGAAAATTTTGAGCTAGGACATTGGAGACAAAATCATTAAGTTCTTTAAGATTTATGTAAGTTGTCTATCTTTGAAAAACAAGTAGCAAATATAGGGATGTACCCACACACCTTAAGAAATAAATGTTGTTGTTTTTTTGGGTTTTTTTCGCAAATGCTCTGGCAGCCAGCGCAGACCAACCCCAGACTCCTTTGTGAGCTGTCTGATCAGGGTCTACAATGTTGTAACGCTGGAACAAACCAATAGTCAAATACATACCTATAATAACGTTGTGTTGGTCAAGTTACTGTAACAACTACACTGATGATTATACAC
>OZ022499.1:22882653-23038792 GCA_963989385.1 Ctena decussata
CTATTTTTAGAAAAACCCTGTCATCATTTTAGTGCCTTCATTTATGGAATGATTTCGATTGTACTTCACAAAAGTGATAAGTATGATAATATCTTGTACAAGAACGCGTTTTAGCATTCTGGGGTCAAGGTGAAGGACACAGTGGCTATTTTTTTAAAAACTTTGTCATCGCTGTAGCATCTTAATTTAAGGACCAAATTTGATTTAATTTTACACAAGTGATTGGTATTACAATATCTTGGACAAGTTCGCGTTGTAGCATTCTGAGGTCAAGGTCAAGGTCAAGGTCACAGTGGCTGTTTTTAGAAAAAACTCTGTCATCCCTCTAGCTCTTTCATTTATGGACCGATTTTGATTAGAACTTCACACAAATGTTTAGTATGACAGTATCTAGAACAAGCTCGCATTTCAGCATCCTAAGATCAATGTCAAGGTCACAGTGGCTATTAATAGAAAAACTTTTTCATCGCTCTAGTGCTTTCATTTATGGACCATTTTTGATTTAACCTCACACAAGTGATAAGTATAGCAATATCTTGGACAAGTTTGCGTTTCAGCATTCTGGGGTCAAGTTCAAGGTCACAGCGGCTATTTTTAGAAAAACTTTGTCATCACTCAAGTGCCATCATTTATGGACAGATTTTTTTTATGCCCCCGTGACGATAGTCAGGGGGCATTAAGATTTGCCCCTGTCTGCCGTCTGACCATCTGTCCATCCTTTTGTCACACTTTGTGGTATAGAGTTTGTGTAATCAACTTCTGCAGTTTTCAATGGATCTTTTTCTAACTTTGCATGCATGTTGTGGACATATTTGACAGTTTCAAACCATCAGGTTTGTTCAGTTGATGATCCTCATTTTACCTTTGACCTTTTACTCAGGTGAGCGGCTCAGGGCCTCATGGCCCTCTTGTTTTAGTTGAAAAAGCCTTAATGTGGCAGTTTGAAATGTTATTATGTGCAGATGTTGTAACCAGGTTGGGGTGGAAGAACCTATGTGAAGACAGTGCATGCAAACAGTTTAGAACCTCAAGTTGAGGTTCTAAATTGATTGCAAGCACTGTCTACACATAGGTTCTTCCACCCCAACCTGGTTACAACATGTGCATTTTGTTGAGGTCCTCAAACACAATGCTTTTATAGGGGCAGTATGGTGCTGGGTCATTACTCAGTGGCCCATCAAAGTAGGGTAACAGGGATAATTTATGGATAATTTTCCACATTTCTCTGTAATAAAATCCCCTCATTAAAACCGTTTCACCAAGATGGTTCTAATGAGGGGTCACAACATATGCTTTTTTTGAGAAATAAGAAAAATTGTGCCGGCATTATCCTAAATAATTTAGCATATCTGGAGTTCTGATTATTGTTAGCAAGACGTTCTTTTCCAGTAATCAGGTCAGTTCTTAATTTGAAAGATTTTGATATTTCCATAAAGCTACCAGAGTGAAGCGCCTATGCACTGTCTTTTCCTTATTTTTACATTGATTTTACCATTTTATAACTATTTTTTATTTTCAGAACCCTAAAATACTTCTGCTGGATGAAGCAACTAGGTATTATTTTCTGACACTATATAGCTTCAGCAATCATCTTACAATAATCACTTAGGAAGCAGTTTTTCCTCACCGTAAGGAAGCTAATCTGGGCCTGCCAACTTCTTTTGGGCAATTCCGTTGCAGTATTAAACATAAATGAGCCGCGACACGACAAAACCAACAATGTGGTTGTGCGCCCACCGCAGACTCAGATCAGCCTGGGTATCTGCCCAGTCTGATCAGAGTCTTCGCTGTCCGCATGGGGGTAGCTTAGACCCTTAGCTTTTAGAACTCAACGAAGAGTCTGGTCAAAATTATTGGATGCCTAGGCTGATCTGAGTCTGCTCTGGGCGCCCAACCACATTGTTGGTTTTCTCGTGTCGTGTCTCAAATGTAGTAGTTTGTCCAAGATCATATGGCCATTAATGATGTTATTTAGAAATACATAACAAACGGCAAAACTTTCATAACTAGAATTGTGGGAAAAAATATAAATGAGTTCCTGTAAGAGCAATGAAAACATTTATAAGAATGAATGTTGTAGTTTTGGCTAATAAAGCCTCATCAGTAACTCTGTAATGATCTGGCAATGAAAGCCAGAGGAAAACTTACTGTAATTTTGTAAATTTCAAATACATGGTCAAATTAAAGACTGGTATATACCAGTATGATAAAGTATTTACAGAAAAATTATGAAAAATTGGGACATCAAGAATAATTACCATAATTGTTCTAGAATAGAACAGTTTGGTTTAACAATGTTGTAATGCTTCAAAAGATGCAGATGGGATGGTAAATACTGTAGGCCCTGATCGGACTGCTCCTTTGGAGACTGCTTCTTTGGCAGTAGTCTGATCTGGGTCTACATTGTTTGTTCAGACCTATATGTCCAAGTACTTAAAATGTTTATGGTATAAGGTTAGCTACAAACAACTTCTAAGTCATTATTGGTCAGCTCATCATGAGTGGGTTTTAAAGCTTTTGTAGTAAATCTTCCCTGATATCTGAAACTGAAAGTAGGCCTTGGTGTTCTAGATTTCCATGAATATTGTTGTTGGTTCAAAAACAGAGAAGAATTAAACAAAAAAATTCTTTATTCTGAAAAAAAAACCCACAGTACAAACTTAAAATACTCAGGAATAGGCATTTTCTGCAAGATATTTTATGAGACTGCATTCAGAAATAAAGATGTCTTACAAACATTTACCTTGAAGGGATTCATTTTACTGGGATTTCCCACATTTTATGTGATGAATTGTGAAAAGCCATGTGATCTCCCACCCTTAAAGATATTTCAGTTATCAATGTATTTTTTAGATATTTCTTTAATTTCTTTTTTCAGTGCTTTAGATGCTGAAAGTGAACATTTAGTGAAAGAAGCCCTAGACAAGTTAATGGTTGGCAGGACTGTCATAACTATAGCACACAGATTATCAACAATCAAAACAGCTGATCAAATAGCAGTTCTCGATGCTGGCAAAGTTGCAGAATTAGGAAGTTACCAAGACTTAATTCAGATAGAAAATGGAATGTTTAAAAGACTTGTAGAAAAACAGACTATAACAACTTGATGAAGATGTATTTTAGTTTGTTTGACTACAACATTATATGAGCCGTGACACGACAAAACCAACAAAGTGGTTTGGTGCCCAGCACAGACTCAGGTCAGCCTGGGCATCTGCCCAGTCTGATCAGAGTCTTTGCTGTCCGCATGGAGATAGCTTAGACCCTTAGCTACCCTTTAAGTGCTTAGCAAAGAGTGTGGTCAGACTGGGCGAATGCCCAGGCTGATCTGAGTCTGTGCTGGGCACACATGTCCCGGTTCATATCACTGCTTTTGAAAAAGTGGTGTCATACTAGAATATGGTTGTTTTAGCTAGCTTACGGGTTAGTTTGGGCCTGGATTAATCCTGGATATGTTAAGAATAACAAGTAACTTAGTTGTGGTTGCTTCTTGTGTCTGTATTTGTAGTAAAACTGTCAAAGTAACCAGTCGTGCCCTAACTCAACTATAACATAGCTGTGAGCAACTTTGGTTAGGCAAGTAACCTTACATTGTCCGAAAATGTTCTGTGCCATATTAAGGTTATTCAGAACTTGCTGTTGTTAAAGTCACAGCAAGAGTTTAAAATAGTTATATGCAGGGAGATAAGAAGGGTACTGCCTATGCATTTGAGCTGCATGAAAGCATGAATTATAGCACAAAGCTGAGTGAGTGAACATGGGTTTAACATCCCACCAACATATAGGTCATACAGAGACGGGTTTTATCTGACAGGGATGATCTAGGGGTTGAATTCTAGTCAGTTTAGGAAGTACAATACACACTGCTGCCAAAAGAACTGGGCATTCATCTACTGCATTATACCTCTTACATTATTTCTTTCATCCTTGAAGGTAATTAAACACCTCCATGTTTTTCTGCCATTTTTAAAAAGGATAACTTGAGTGGCTTCCAGTTTGCTTCTGTGGACGATGTAGGCCTTCAAAAATGCAGTCTATCCTTAAAGGAAAGAATTTGCTTACAGAGGAGCAAAATCTTCCTTATAAGAATTGACCTGTATTAGAAAGGGAGGCAAAATGCTTCAACTGAAAGTGTACCTATTCACCTTAATACAGAAAAGAGATCAGCTGTGACACAACAAAACCAACAAAGTGGCATGTGCCCCTAGCAAAGACTCAGATCAGCCTGGACATCTGCATAGTCTGATCACTCTTTGCTGTGGGCATGGCAGTAGCTTAAACCCTTAGCTACCCTTTAAGTGCACAGCAAATACTTTGATCAGACTGGGTGGATGGCCAGGCTGAGCTGAGTCTTCACTGGGCGCATATGCCATTTTGTTGGTTTTGTCGTGTCCTGGCTCAGATGGTTTTGTTAGCTCACCTGTCAAGGTGAGCTTATAGTATAGCCTTCGTCCGTCGTCGTCGTAGTCGTTCACATCTTTAAACATCTTCTTCTCAGAAACCACTGAGCGGATTGAAGCCAAATTTCATATGGAGCCTTAACAGGATTGGGGAACGAAAGTTTATATATTTGGTCTAGGTCACATGACCAAGATGGCCGCCATGCCCATATATGGTAAAAACCTTAAAAAATCTTCTCGAGAACCACTGGGCCGATTGCCTTGAAACTTGGTATGTAGCATCTTGGACTCTAGTACTACAAATTTTAAATAAATGGTGACCTTGGGTTGACCTTGACATATTTTATGGCAAGGTCAAATTTGGTCCCATAGGCTTTTGAATGGGAAAAGCTGAAAAATTGCATTTTTCTGTTGTTGTTGTGCTCTGTGATATGGAAATGCAGTAAGTTTCATCACTTATGAATACTAGAGGTCAAGGTCATTTAGTGACCTTGACCAAAGGCCATTTGTCCATTGCATGTCAACATTTTCAAACATCTTCTCCTTAGAAACCATTGGGCCGATTGAAGCCAAATTTCATATAGAGACTTAACAGGATGGCGGAAAGAAAGTTTATATATTTGGCCGAGGTCACATGACAAAGATGGCTGCCATGCCCATATATGGTAAAAACCTTAAAAAATCTTCTTCTCCAGAACCACTGGGCAGATTGCCTTGAAACTTGGTATGTAGCATCCTGGACTCCAGTTCTACATAATTTATATAAATGATGACCTTATGTTGACCTTGACCTATTTTACCCCAAGGTCAAATTTGTTCCCTTAGGCTTTCGAATGGGAAGAGCTGAAAAGATGCATTTTTCTGTTGCTGTTGTGCTCCGTGATATGGATATGCAGTCATTGTCAACCCCTATGAATACTAGAGGTCAAGGTCATTTAGTGACTTCGGCCAAAGGTCATTTGTCTGTTGTGTGTCAACATTTTTAA
The DNA here is from genome assembly GCA_963989385.1 of Ctena decussata. Classification (NCBI taxonomy): domain Eukaryota; kingdom Metazoa; phylum Mollusca; class Bivalvia; order Lucinida; family Lucinidae; genus Ctena; species Ctena decussata. Next base: position 22,888,040 of record OZ022499.1, read on the forward strand.
AGTACTTCTCCTCTGAAACTACTGGTCCAATTTTAATTAAATATCATATGCAGCCTTCAGGCAAAGCGGGGAAAAACTTTATATATTTGGTCGAGGTCACATGACCAAGATGGCCACCAATACCATATGTTGTAAAAATGTTAAAAAATCTTCTTCTCGAGAATCACTTAGCCAATTGCCTTGAAACTAAGTATGTAGCATCTAGGACTCTAGTATTCCAAGTTTATATAAATGATGACCTTGGGTTGACCTTGACATGCTTTGCCACAAAGTCAAATTTGGTCTCAAATGCTTTTGAATGGGAAAAGCTAAAAAAGTGCATTTTTTGTTGTTGCTATAGTGCTCTGTGATATGGAAATGCAGACAACTTGAACCTCTAGGTATTCTAGGGGTCAGGGTCATTTAGTGACCTTGGCTAAAGGTCATTTGTTTGTAATGTGTCAACTTTTTTAAAGGACTTCTCCTCTGAAACTACTTGGCCAATTTCAATTAAATTTCATATGCAGTCTTCAGGCAAAGTTGGAAATAAAGTTAATATATTCGGTCCAGGTCTCATGACCAAGATGGCCACCATGGCCATATATGGCAAAAACTGTGAAAAATCTTCTTCTCCAGAACCACTGGGCCAATTGCCTTGAAACGTGGATTGTAGTATCTGGAACTGTAGTACTACCAATTTTATATAAATTGAGCATATACTGACAGGTGAGCGATTGTTGCCCTTGGGCGACTTGTTTCACCTATTTTCACAAGGTGAGGCAGGGATCTGTGTTTTTTGTCTAGCTGCTATTTGTCCATTTACACACTATGGCAACCCTGGCATTCCAAAATTTACATCAGCCCTGATGTTTGACTCCCTTTTACTGAAACTACCTCAAACAATCACCAAACATTTCTTGCTGTACATATAGTTGCTTCTGGTACAAACTAAGCAGTGAAATAAATGGCAACATCAGAAAGGTAACAATGCTTTTTGGGAAAATTAATCAGATGGCAAATAATGGTGACCCTGATCAGCCTCCTGGTGAGGAGAGTCTGATCATGTCTGCACTGTTTTCTGTTTAAGTCTGTATATATGAAAGCTGTATGGAAACTCAGAGTTCATTATATAGAATGAAATACTGACGAATGTGAGTGCGGATCTCGTTAACTTAATCAATATGCCATGGTTTGGAAAAACCTATAACACTGGAGAAATTTTTGTTGATTCAACACTAATGCAAAGGTAGTGACATTTTGATCTTAGAAATTGGGAATTTGCTGTCCCATCTCCTGAATATGGACGTTTCAGGTATTGTTAGAGAGAAACACTGATTTCTTGTGACCTGATAAAGATCGATTTATATAATTTATGTAGTACGATATGCTTGAAAAAAAGGACGGACTGCGTAGCACGATCGGTAGGGCACCTGACTCATAAGTCAGAGGTCCTGGGTTCGAAACCCGGTCTGGCCACATAATTCGTTTCTCCTTCCACTGATTCAAGAAGGGCAGTTGTCAGTTCTGGCAAAAGTATGTGCACTTAGTACTGGTTAACCGCTTAGGAGGTCTAAGCCTGCCCAGGAATGGTAGGTTAGGTTAACTGACCATCCCGACATGACCATAGCTGTTTACCATGGACGTTAAGCATCAAATCAATCAATCAGTGCTCGAAAATATTTGCAGTTTTCTAAGGAAATAAAAGTAAATACCCAGAGAGTGAAAGGTTAAAACTTCATAGGGCAAATGTAGAGTTTAATTTAATACCTTTGTTTGTATGTTGTAATAGAGGAAGAAAAATATTTTTTCTCCATTGTCAGATCGAACTTTTTGACAGTTTCTAAAAGTGGGGAATTTAAGGTTTGAAACTGCACTTGGTTTTTTAGAAACCTTACATGGCAGTCAGGAAATAACAATTTGCTAGTAAAAGCAAGTTGTGCTTTTCTGAAGACCATTTAAGGTACCCTAAAGTGCTTTAAGTATTGGGACACCTAAAGCCATTAATTTTTCATTTGTTCCAAACGGAAGATAAGTGGCCTTTAGGTGTCCCAGTATTAGCTTAAGTATTGGGACACCTAAAACCATTAATTTTCCATTTGTCCCAAATGGTAAATTAGTGGTCTTTAGGTGTCCCTATATTTAAGCACACTAACAGTTGTTTTTGTCTTGTCTGTGACTAACAGAAGCAAGACATATGTATTGCTTTTCTGCTGCCGTCGACTTGGTAAACTTTCGTCAAGTTTATCTGTTACCCTTTTTTTTGACACTTCGCAATTAGGGCCCGGCTGTTCAAAACTGGCAACATCGTTAGTTAACGTTTCGTTAAAATTTCAAACATTAATATCTTAGATATATGAGCATTTTTTGTTGAAAAAATGTGAGAAGCTTTTGCAATGTTTTTGTTGAAAAAATATGAGAACCTTTTGCATTGCAAAAGCTTTACACATTTTTTTCAACAAAAATATCTGTGTATTTGGTATAAAGTCATAAAACACTTAATGAGTTTACTCCCTAGGGAGCTTGTTAGGCTAACGATGCTTTGAACAACTGGGCCCAGGTGAGACACAGCATTCTGTGGAATTTTTGTTACAGTTTGTGATACCGGTTATGCACTTTTATAGAGAAAAATTATGCAAATTAGTGTGAACTAAAACTTTTAAGAATTATGTGAAAAATTATATTAAAATGTTATATACCTTTTTGTCTCACTGCTTCTTTGTTTACCGTTATTTTTTTGTCTGTATAGCTGCTGCAACTTGACACAGTGTGGGCCATTTTATGACATACTCTTGGTCACACACAAGTTACACATGCAGTCTGGTTAGAGCATATTGTTTGCCCATACAGCTGTGCCATGTGGACTGTAAAAAGCAAATTGCTCATTGGGTGCATTTCTATTATCTGATACTAAAACATATACCCATTTTACTAAAATTATATTCATACAATCCACATTTTAATGCAACTTGTGCATTTATGCAAGCTGATCAGACTCTGTGGCTAGACCACTAGGGATTTTGGGGATCAACTATAACACAAAATTACTGAGAGATCGCAATACTGAACCTACCAGTATGTGATTCCCTTAGAAATAGAAGCCATTGTTTTGAAATTATGTTTCTGATACAGTAGAATAATACAGTAAAAGCAGAATCAGGATTCCGAAGTTTTTCCGTTTTAGGTAAAAGAAATACACTCCGGCTGCGAATGCCAAATGACGGAGGTTAATGCCCTTGAGTTAGGGAAGCAGAAACACAATGTAAACACCAGCTGCCCATTAAGTTGCACCATATGAGCTGAACTACTTTTCTTACTTACACTGTTTCTATGAGCAAACCAATTAAATTACTAAGACTGTTGCATAGTAAATAGAAAATTTGGTTTGTTTAATACAAAGTCTTACCAAGTTCAATGGAAAAGTCTCCAGACATGATAACATGGAAGTTTTGCAAGGCAACAGAGAGGGTAGAGACATATACAATCTAATTCTTTGATCATGCTGGCATTATGAAAAGCATACCCCTCTACTCCTGCAATCAGTAAAACATGCTGCTCCTGTAATCTATTACCTGAGTACATAGTTACAGTAAATATTTGGACAAACATCCTTGCACAGGTGTAGGCCCAGATCAGACTGCTTAGAAGAAGTCTGATCTGAACCTACACTTTCTCCTTTTAAAAGCAGTCTGATCTGGGACTACACTGTTTGCCAACATTTTATAAGGACTTGTTTATGCCCAAGTTTGTAATAGAAATGCCCACAACTGAAATTGTTGAGCTGTCCAACTATTTATTTGAAGTACATTTTTCCAGGAATTCCTTATAAAAGGTCAACAAACACTTGTGATCAAAAATAACAACTTAGAAATACAGTAACAGGGAAAGTTTTTCAAAGACTATTTAATACTTAATCTTTGAAAAATGTTCCCTGTTCCTGGTGACAATGTAAACAGAAGTGCCAGAGAAACTAAAATTTAGAGGACAAAATTTCTTTAAGTTAAAAAATACAAAATTTGAACCTGAGAATTTTGGAGCTGTCAAAATGGAATGTTAGTTGGTTGGTTGATTTGATGCTTAACGTCCACGGTAAACAACTAAGGTCATGTCGGGACGGTCAGTTAACCTAACCACACTATTCCTGGGCAGGCTTAGACCTCCTAAGCGGTTAACCAGTACTAAGTGCACATACTTTCGCCAGTAACTGACAACTGCCCTTCTTGAATCAGCGGAGTATGTGGCCAGACCGGGATTCGAACCCAGGACCTCTGACTTACGAGTCAGGTGCCCTACCGATTGCGCTACCCGGCCCGGCAAAAAATTGGAATGTAGGAATAATGTCTGGGCAACCAGTTTAAGAGAATACTTGGTTATCTTAAGCTTAACAGCATATTACGGAAGGAACAACATATACTGCTTTGCCCAAAGAAGGATTAAAAAATGTTTAGCAGACAGAATTAGAGCTCCTTTTAACAAAATTTCTGACCATTATCAAGAAACTTCCTGAAAGTTTATGACACAACTGCTGGAAAAACATCAACGTGTTGCATTTTGCTAGTTGCCAGCTAGACAATAATTATACAACATATCTTACTTTCCACACAGATGCTGACTGAGGCCCCTCATTAGAACCTGTCTGACAAAGCCTTTAGTAATGGAAGGTTTGAAAGGGTGGCCACAATGTGAGTCTATGGAATTTTAAGCCATGAAGAAACTTAAGACTTCTATGTCCAAAGTTCGCCATGTGGGACCTTCACACTGCTGGTCCAGAACTTAGCAACTGACAAAATAGCATCTTTTCCCTTCAGTACAACTGTAGCAGTAATAAGGAACTCAATATTCTTTTCATGTTTAATTGTCTTGTTCTTTTGTAATAACCACATTTGTCGTAAATATTCCGACAACAATCGTTTTTGATATAGAAACTTCCATCTTCGAAGTAGCACAAAGGTACTTGTCATATCTGACATTAACAATTCAGTTAGCAAACAGTGTAGATCCTGATCAGACTGCTTCTAAGAAGCAGTCTGATCTGGATCTACCCTGTTTGCTTGTGCATTACTGTCGGAACATTTAGGAAAAATATGGCAGCATAAGAAAGAATGTTTCTTGCAGTAATAAAATGTGGAAATTGTACATAATCATATACATTTTATCAAATAATTACAGCTATCCTCTAACAATACAGGTGCTATTTAATACACACAGGGAGCTTGTAATTTATGAGCTGTGCACGAGAGAAAGCACCATTGAGCATACTGTAAACCTTTTTTTTCCACGGATATTATAAATTTTCATGTTTTGACAATGGCACTCAATTTTGCAGTGTTATTTTTGCACAAGATTCTTACTGTTCCAAATTCATAACATTGCATAATTAAAATTTTGCCTATACTTCAACATATACTTCCCTGCTAAAGTTGTGAATATAAATAGCCTTTATTTATTTTCACAACATATACTTCCCCGCTAAAGTTGTGAAAATAAATAATTCACAAAATTTTATTGGTTGACCGTAATAGGTACAAATCTTAGGTCAACAGCTGAGATCCCGATCAGTATGCATGTCTGCACAGACTGGGTCTTAGCATGTCATTACCTGCGTTCTTCAGAATTCACAGACTCCTGATGCTTACAGAAATATGGTAACTTAAAGACTGCTAATGTACAGAATGGGTAAGTTTAGCTTGTTCTGATGACAAATCTAGAAGCTATAGTTATTTTAAGACCTACAAGCTCCTCTCATATAATTAACTTGGGAAACCATCCTCCGAGAAGGAAGTATCTATACCCTACATGTATGTTAACTGTGAGGACTCTTGATCCGCCTCTGTGTCTGGGCTATCTGATTCTGAGGTTATAAAACTCGAGTATAATCTCAAACTCAAAGCACACTGACTGCTTCCGAGCATGCAGCCAATCAGTGTGCTTTATTTTGAGTTTGAGAATGTACTCAAGTTTTATAACCTCCGGGCCTGATCTGACAGGGTACTACCATAAAATCTAGATGAACAAAATGTACATGTATTTATAGAATGTATGTACAATTGAAAGGAACACAGCTCGGACAACACGATGAAGGGTCCATGCTTATAGTGCTCTTATGGCTACATTGTAGCATTTAAAGGTAATGGATATACCTCCATGACTTTCTGTCAATTTTTAAAACAGGGAAACAACTTCTGTGACTTCCTGTTTGCTTACCTGATTGAGGAAACCCTTCCACAAAGGGTCTGCTCCAAAAGTAAAGAATTTGCTCCTAGATTCTTTCGTTTTAGAGTCGACAGCTTTTGAGAAGGGAGACAAAATGAAAATAGTAGAGTTGCTTCCCCTAAAAGTGTACCCATTCACGTTTAAGAAACGAAGACATAAACATCAATGACATTATATCTCTTAATCGGTTTTAGACCTCTAAAACGTGCCTGTTATAATGTGCCATCTTCTTTTACAAGTCAACGTCTGGTGCAAAATTCTGTAAAACAACCGGAAGAACAATACAGATCCTGACCAGACTACTCTTTTGCTATGTTTGTCCAAATACAAATGTTGAAGAGTACAAGAATTTCAGTGGAAGGCTATGTTGGCACTACCAAAAGCTCTTGTGAGATGGAACTTAACACAATGGGTAAACATTGCTGATAATGACAAAGACAACAACAATGCCGTCACTGAAAAATGAAATGATCCCTATGTTGTTCGTGCTTGTTATAGCTGTTGCTACAAACAAAGGATATGGGGTTTGAGACCACTAAATTTTTCCAATTTATGATATTACAAATTTTTTGCTGTTTAAAATACAAGGCATTATTTTCAACTTTCTGCATGAGAAAAGAATCACATTCACTTTGTATGCAGTGTGCAGCTGAGCAAACATACAATAATTTATGTGGCATATACAGGTAATGTACACTCTATCCAATTGCATTCTGGGTATTTTTTGCTGTCTGCTGAAATTGTCGTCTGCATCAAAAATCAAGAAAATTCTGACAACAGTGGTCGAACTAACTCTTGCAGAAATGATGTCTAAGCAACAAACAGTTTGGATCTCAGATCAGACCCATTCCATTCAGGATACCCCTTTAGGGGTATCTGGGCAAACAGTTTGGATCCAGATCAGGCCCCACAAACGTGGGGCCTGATCTGAGATCCAAACTGTTTGCTGCCTAGACATCATTTCTACAAGAGTTAGTTAGACCAATATTGTCAAAATATTCTTGATTTTTGATGCAAGAAATTATCCCTCAATTATCTTCAAATACCCCTCTTATCTAAAGCTCTGATTGTGTGCAACTATGGTTACATACCGCTGAGCCACTTGGGAGTGTTGATAGGAGAATTGAAACAGAACAGAACAGAATCTTGTTTAGCATGTTTAATAACATTTATTAATTTTACAATTTATCAGTACAACTCAAATATACCACAATTAGTGAAAGTCACATAGCCATGTAGTTGTCTGTAAAACAGACTCTTAACAATTATAGCACTCGTCAGATGTGGCCACGCATTTATTCTTTGAGTTTTAGAACTCTCTGATTCTGTTTTATTTTCTTTTATTTTTTAGTAAACAAGTTCATGAACATATATTTCCCAAACCATTGTATTTCGAGATACAAGAAAGACAAAAGATTACATAAACATGCATTCTTACAAGTTACTGAAAGCAATCAATCTGGACATGCTAAGAAAGTATATTTATTAACATTAAAAGCTAAGTAAAAAGAGATACTCAAATTCATTACAGAACATAGAATAACATGTACTCTGGATAAGAAGGCATAACAGGGGAAATTGATGGACAATTAACCATATTTCAGCATAAAAAACATGCATTGACCCTCTTTAGAACCGTCTCTGCGAGACGGTTCTAATGAGGGGTCGAACCATGTTTCCGATTAGAAATAAGGAAACTTATCTCAGAATTATCCTCAAAAACGCAGGTGATCTGGAGCTCTGAATGACAAACCATTTTTACTCTAAATGCTCGGAGCAAGCACTCAAGACACCAATGGAACAGACTGATCGAGGTCTGTGTTGTTTGTCAAGTATTAGTCATTCTTCAGCTATAAGACAGGTTCTCCCTCCAGAATAACCCAATATATCTAACTCAATCTTAAGCAATTCTGCTATAAGATTGTTTTTTTTTTTTGTTTTGTTTTTTCTTCCAAAACAATCCCAAAAATCTAGTTCTGTCTTTTGGGGTTGTTTAGGTGGGGTGAATCCTCGTCTTTCACCAAATAAATATAGTATGCAGCATCCTCAGTTCGTTCCATTTGCCTATGTTCAAGGGTGTAGAAGTCATCAACGGAAATGGCCAAGGTTGGCTAAATGCTGGCAAATATGAGTATTTTCCATGCCCGCAGTATTTACCGGTAAATACTGGCAAATACTGGAAAATACCGGCAAATACTGATTGAATGAATTGACCAGCCTGGAATTTATACAATAACCTTCACTCAAATTCATAGGGTATTTCAATTATACTGGTCAACTGACTTAACATTTATACTGAAGTTTAACAATTGTACCAACTTATTTATTTAATAATTTATCTAGTCAGTGAAATTTTGAACTTTGTTTAGGGGGGAAAATAGTCTGTTTCATAGCTGGACATTTCTCTCTGTGGGCACGGAGTCGTGGAGCTATGGCACTAGTAACTACTGTTTTGCATTAAGTACATCTGGCACTGGTCTTGTTGTCTTGGTCAACAATGGCAGAGGATAATTTGGCTTCATGGTGAATAGTAGTTTGGTAATGATGTGTGATGGTTCAGCTTTAGAACTGATTATGAAAAATTATTATCTGACTGCTATATTATTATCTGACTGTATTCAAGAGTTGAAGCTATACTATAGCTCAAGCCATATCTATAACACCTCTATGTACTTAACCCAGACTTACGGAAAACAGATAACCATTCTGACATCTTATTGTTTCCACCCTTGTCCCAAGCAATACTCTGCCCCCTTAAATAAACATTGTTTTGAAACTTGTTGTTTTAACAGTTTAGTCAATGTCTTGCTAATTGAGTGTCACAGGTGACTGGCCAGGTGCACATGTGAATTTACCTGTAATTTCTTACCTGTATTTTTATGCTGTTGATAAAGTTAATTCAAGATTCTGTTCATATTTGTGAAATTGTCAATTTTTTTGTCTTAAATCCACTTTTGGCTGTTTCAACCTGCTTAATTTGTGAAACATTTTATTCTTTATGATGATAAACTTATAAATTTAGTATGAAAACTAATTAAAACACCATAACAAGATTTCAAGGTGAAAAAGTTCAATCAACCAGTATTTGCCACTTTGGGAGTATTTTCCAGACTGGTAAATACCGGTAAATTCCACCGGTAAATACCGGGGGTGGAATTTACCGCCCAACCTTGGAAATGGCTGACAAGTCCAAATATTTAAGGTAAATACATGCATGGTAACTAGGAAACACTGAAAATCTGAAATGATTCGAAATTGAAGTTGAAATAAAGAAGTTCCAGATAAAAGGAGTATCTAAGGATAATACTCAGGACAATTTTTTTTTTTTTGTTAATCCAGTAACTCTCAATATCATCTCTCATTCGATCTGCCTTACTTAAGCAGTTTTTATGGAGAGAAAAGACAAATCATCTTTAAAACTATCCTCAAGTACTCTGTTATTTGGAGAAGAAAAATGAGCTGCAGATAAGTCAAAATTTTGAGACAAAAATGTTGATTTTTTTTTTATTTTACCTTTAACTTGTATGGGTCCAGCATGCTGTTCTGCCATTTTTGATTTCTATAATTATGACTTTCTGTTTGCTTCCCTGTAAGACACAGTCCTTCTGAAATGGTGTCTACTCTTAAAGGAAAAAGGAGCAAATTCTTTCCTTCAGGGTTCACTTGACACCACCATTGAAAAGGAGACAAAAATGAAAATGTTACAGTTGCTTCCTCTGAAAGTGTACCCATTTACCTTAAAACATGTTGCAGGATCTTTATAGATATGTTAATGGGTAATTTTAATGTGGGAATTAATGAGAATTTACAAGGTATGTTTTGGAGGCAAAATAAAATACAATGCCCATTTTTAATACACAAAATTTTGGCCTATCATCATTAGAAAATTAGCTAAGTATCTAGTCATCATCATCCACATTGAATGTTGGCAACTTCAGAGTACAATATCCAACCCCAGTGAGGCTACGTGGTAATCCTCCAACTGTTTCCCATATACCGGAATACACATCATATCGTGATACCAACTTCTGACCAGTTTTAGTCTGCACATTGTAGCCACCTAGCACATATATCTGGTCATTATAAACAACACAAGATGCCTCTTTGTGAGATATAGACAATGGAGCGATGATTGTCCACTGGTCAGCCTCGGGATCATAACATTCTGACTGAACAACAGGCTGGGCCTGCTGACTTACATTTAAGTTACAGCCTCCAAACACAAATAATCTATCCTGGGCCGCACACATCACATGCCATCCTCTTGGGGTCAACATGGGTGCCATGTCTTCCCACTGATTTGTATGTGGGTCATACCTTTGCATATCTGGAGTGAAATGATTCCCACTATATCCCCCAGATATGTAAATATGATCATCATAAACCGCCCCAGCATGAGCATGATACGACATTGGCATTGGAGCGATAAGTTCCCATGTGTTTTCATTAGGATCATACCGCTCAGCAGTTGCTAAGCTACCGTCTTTGAATTTTCCGCCAACAGAATAAATTTTATTGTTCAGTGCTCCAGCAAAGAAGTACGCTCTTTTGTTCAGCATCGAGGCCACCTGGAACCAAGTATTAAAGCGGGGATCATAACGTAACACCGAATTTACAGCAGATTCTCCGTGAGCACACTGTGTTGTACAACCACCTAGTACATACAGGAAATTATTAAATACTACAACTTGCATATGACTTAGAGCACTTGGCAAGGTGGTAATTTCTGATCGATTGAGTAAACTATTTGCAGTAATCCTACTATCAAATACTAAGATCTCATCATGTAAACATGGATTTGGATGTATTTCCCGTCCTCCTACACTTATCAGTCTCTCTACGAATGATCGAAGTTGTGTTGATGATGTACTGAGAAGAGGCTGAGAATGGGGAACCACATGATAATTCAAGGCTGAAAGAACCATCTGACGAAGTTCTGGCGTTGACATCATTAATTCCACTTTCTGAACATGCTGTACCAAATCTGAAGGATTTATCAATGGGAACCGAATCAGTTTCATCAATTGGACAGCATGATCATTATGACTGGAATCCTGTTTTAACCAATCCCATGTAATTTGAAAGATTTCAATCTCTCGTATACACAGCCGGTCATTATTCAAACAATTTATCATTTGTTCGTATGTCAGCAAGTGCAGAGTTCCGTCTTTCGAAATTTGCATGAGATTTCTAGCAATAAATAAGTCTATTTGTTTAAGGGCATTATTCATACTATACAACTTTGCTGTGTTGATAAAATCATAAAAGTTTGTCGTGGTCATGCCACTAAGGAAGTTGCGCTCACAGAATTCTATCACAGGCGTCACTTGTAGATGTGTGGCTGCCGCTATCACATCAAAGATATCATCACCCTCAAGTGTAGTTGTGGACGTGTATATGATTTCTAGCACCTTTTCAAGTCCTTTGCTCGTAATTCCTTTCAGTTCTATCTCTCGTTGATGGCTCTCCCTCATCCCGCTCATAAACATTGACCGGAAATAGTCGGAGCATGACACTAATATCACTCGATGCACTTCATACTTTTTTCCTGGAAAAAGATACGAATTAAATTTATGAGCATTTGTATTTCATAACAAAACATTTTGTCACATCTCTTTGAAATCCTCATTCTAACATAAAAAAATGTCTGTATATGCCCGAATCCTAGTTTAAGAAAATGGGGTAACCATTCACGGAAAGCAATTCTGCCATTCTCATTTTTGCCAGACTTGACTATGGGGGTCAGCTCTTAAAGGAAAGAATTTGTACCTCTTTCTTTCCTTTAATAGACCCTATTGCAAGGGCCTCTTCATCCATGGAAGAAGACAGGAAGTTACAAAAATGTTTTGTTGTTTCGTTTTGCCAAAATGGCATTTATCTATCCATTTATCTTCATTACTATTTAATGCTGTCCGAGTTAAACCAAAAATTATTAAAGTGTTTAAATGATAAGAGCACCTAAAACATGGTTTCGGGAAAAGTTGGAGAGTCTCACTAAAAATTAGGAAGAAGGGCATCATTAAGAGGCAGGACGCCAGGATTTTCCCCTTCTTACTTTGTCAAAATTAGGCATTTTCTCCCTGCTACTCCAGATAAATTTGTATGGGGGTCATGGGGAAAACCTAGAAAATCCCCCGCTACTTTGCCTTAACTGCCAGATGTCAAAACTTTTAGTGAAACCCCCGAGGAAGACTTAACATGTCTGAATAAAGCACTTTTGTTCACAGGCCCAGTTTGTTAAAAACTGGAATTTTATACTAACAGACATTTTCTCAAAACTCAGGGGCCCAGCCCAAAATGTAGGGGTCATAGGCCAATGGGCCTGTGTTAGTCTTTTTCCCTGCATGCAATGCATCAATTCAAAATAAGGAGATGTCAGCAAGTGAAAGGAGACTGTTTCCCCAAAATAGCCCCTCCTAGGCCCAGCCCCTGTATTTACCTTCAGCAATAAGAGTGACATCACAAAGAATTTTATCATTCTTCAGCTTATTCAAGCCCTGCAGTATCTTCATCCCATGTTCTGGTCGTTCCTCCACCCGCACAACCTCAGATGAAGTTGCACCATTTGTACTGGCAGGGTTTTCATTGATCTCTGAGTCCGCCATCCCGTAATGCTGCCACCGCCTGTTAGGGGACTAGTATCTCTGGCATGGATCATTTACAGATCTGGGTGGCATCTTTTATCATGTCTGAAACAGATTATAGAAACACCTGTAATTAACTCACTCTAACATCGTCTAATACAGTCAAACCTGCTTATGTGGTCACTTCTATTAAGGGGTCAACTGCATTTAGCAGCCACCTTTTTTCAGATCCCTTGAACCCAAATGCAGTGAAAATGAGCCTGTATTAAGGGGTCGCCTTTTTTAAGTGCTTCCCTTGTGTGACCCCTTAAGACAGGTTTGACTGTATATTGGGATAAAACAGTCTGAGCAAACAGTGTAGACCCTAATCAGACTGCTCCTTGGAGCAGTCTGATCAGGGTCTACACTGTTTGACATTCTATCACCACTATATGAAACAACAACAGGTGCTATAATAAACATGTCCACAATTCTACTATTCCTTTGACCATTAATGGCAGTTACCATAAACGGCAGTTTACATCTAGAAAGAGCTAGAGTTCTAAGCAACAGCAGGAGCCCCGGTAGCTAAGTGGGTTAAGCGCTCGCCTACTGATCTAGAGGACCTGGTTTGAGCCCCAAATGAGGTGAGAATCTTTCCCACCGTAAACGGAGTTTCATTGCACACAGCCTTTCAGTATCACCGACCCATCTTCCTGATATGACTGAAATACTGTTGAAAAGGACCTAAAATCGAAAGTCATCCTCATTATCTAAGCAACAGTAAGGTGTATAATACTGACCATGAATGTCATCACTGTTGAATGCTTACATGATTTATTTTCTTAAGACATGTCTATGACTGATTACAATCGGTTCCAGATTCTGGCTCTAATTCAGTTATCATCTGGACCTGAGGAATTATTAATTATCGATTATAATCTATTATTTTTCCATCGCAAGTTCAAATCTTTAGAGAGCTAGATGTCACTAAGCAGACCAAAATGTTGGTAGATACACCTGCAGTAACATTTTAGTGTCAGCATTAACTAGAAGCAGAAAAAAAATGAACATTTTAATTTGGTGGGTGGGAATCAGCAGGCTGAAAGTATTTTCACCTTGCCATGGCATTTGCCTATACATTCTCCACTCTCCAGTATGTTTGACACCTTCGTTCTTTAGCATTCCTCAAAAGACTTCAGAAGTCATGATAGTCTGTGGGAATTTAAGGGACTGAATCTGGTAATATACTTTACTTTATCAAAGCTGGCTAAACTCAAATATCTCCCTCTCAAATGGACACTCAAGAGTTTTCCATATACGATTACTGTAATGACCCTACTATTTCGGACACCTGAAAGTCTGACAATTATTGTTTGAAAATTCTTAGAAAGTGAATTTTACATGTTAATGCATCCAAATGATGCTTAGTGAATGGCAAATGTTGTAGACCCAGATCAAACTGCTCCTTCAGGAGCAGTTTGATCCGGGTCTACAATGTTTGTTCAGACCTGTCTGTCCGAATATTTAGGGTCATTACAGTAAAATATTGACAATTTTAAACATTTCTGCCAGACCGAAGGAATTTTTACCAGATGTGTCAGGCGGTCAGACAAACTTTTGTGTGATCGTACCTTATGCCACAGAAGCAATGCTAACATGTATAATATATCCGCTTACCGTATTAATCCATTAAATGCCCTGGGGGCATTGCATTTTACGAAATGGGACAATGTAAAGAGCATAAAAATTAAATGTATCAAATCAGCCACTGCCAAAATACCTCTAATAAACAATGTTAGGGTGAATGAGTACGCAACTCTACTAATTTGTCTCTATTTTCAGTAAAAGGGAGGGTCAATTCTTAAAGGAAAGAATTTGCTCCATTAGGAGCAAATTCTTACCCTTAAGAGTAGACCCCATTTCAGGGAGCTACCTCATCCAGCAAATAGGAATTCATACAACTTAATATAACATTATTATTGGAAAAGAAGCTGGGGATTTTATTAGAACAGGGGCATTTATTAGGATTAATAGGGTATACAAGACTGTCAATGGGTATAAAGTGTATAGTTCCACTGCCCACTCACAAACTGAAAGTAAACTTGGGCAAGAGAGTGTATCAGCTGAGCTTGCCCTGTAGGCTACAGAGTGAATGCATTTTCTGATGGATTGTGTGCTTTTTTTTCATATAGTTAATCACATATCAAAGATTTTTGGCAAACCAGCTAAGAGCCCAGGAAGTATCTTCCGAATTCGTAGTGAAAACCCATGCCATTAAGCTGCCCAGGGAGGTCCTCTTAAAGACAGAAAAGGACATATGCCACCAAAACGGACACAAAAGAACTATCAGAAAAGGACCTTTATTTGCCATTGTGTGCTATAAAAAAACTTATGTTAAAAAATACATATTTCTGAATTTAATTTTCAGTGTAAAAAGGCCCTTTTTGGTATATGAAATTCGGCAGTCATGATGTCCTTTTCGGTACCAGTGACCAGGGGTTGTGTCCTTTTTGGTGCTGCACTTCTTATCTTATTAGTAATTAGACATATCTATGGCAGATTTTAGGAAATGGGTATGGCCAAATTAGTTCCTCAATTGTTTAAGATGACAGTGCTAAAAATGTATAAGAAAAATATTCTACCCTTTTTGTCACATCAGTTTATCCAACTTGCCCTAGTAAGTTTTACTATATTTTTGTGAAATACAATGCAAAAAATATTATTCAATCGCTTATAGATGATATTAAAAGTTAAGTTCTAAAACATACGTTTTAGTATAGTATGTTTTAGTATAAAATGGCAAATAAAAGTACCTTGTTATGCCTATAGGTACCTTGTTATGCCTATAGGTTCTTCTAGGTTGGTGGCGTAAGTCCTTTTCTGTGCTCAATTAGGCTTTATGTGGTCATAAAATAGAACAGAATAAAATGGAATCAACTTTATTTTATTGCCAACTATGCGAATATAAGGACTTCAGTATCTATGTTGTATGCCAGGCCTGGCAGGCAATCAACTAAATAACGCTTGTCTTGTTTAACAGAACTCATTTGATGATGCTCACATTACTTTACCAACATACTGTATAGATATTCAATCAAGCACACCCATGTGGATTCAACAGTAGAAGGTAAAATGTAGTATTGATCAACAGAAGGATTATTATCATTTAAAGGAAAATTTTCGACAAAGTGTCACACCTGAAGCATTTTAGACAAACTGACACATCGATGAAATGGTAATTTGACCAGAATAACTTTGGACCAAATGGTCATTCACTTTCAACAGCCAACCAGTTTGACCAGACATAGCCACCCCCTCGCCCTGTGCCAAATCCATACATCTGCAAATTTCCACAAGTTAGTACTCCTTTTATCCACTGGCTGTTGTGCAATGGAACAGACTACTGAAAACACTGTTACACTGCATACACTTGACTAGTTCAATTTAGTAGTTCGGTCACTTGACCACCCAATGCTGTAAGCATGACATACACTGTTTTTAACCTGTTTTTAACGTCTTCTTTTTTCACACTCTTTTCACCGACTAACACTTTCATACTTTATTCCCAGCCTTTTTCTCACTGTCCTACTAAGGCCAGAGCTACAGATAAGAGGGAGTAAAGGGTATTTCAGCGTTGATTTTCGGAAAATGAGCATTGACATTGAAGCAGAGGGGGTAATAATACTCTATGAAATGTTGTAATTCAGCATTGAAACCAAATTTAGGGGGTAAATACAAATACTTTTAATGAGCTTTACATTTAATACAAAAATGATAATTGTCAGAGAAACTTATCTTGCTCTTTGGTGATCTCATAATGCATACTGAACTTTTAGATGGCCAGCATCTATTCTGCATAGACAATTTCCCTTATTAAGTAATTTCCACACTTTGATTCTTTGGGAACAGTACAAGTACAATTGACCAGAAAAGGTATAACCCTTAAAATGCCAGCAACTAACAACCTGATTTTTTTCCTGAGAATTGTGTTATTGTTTAACGTCCACGGTAAACAGCTATGGTCATGTCGGGACGGTCAGTTAACCTAACCACACTATTCCTGGGCAGGCTTAGACCTCTTCAGCGGTTAACCAGAACTGAGTGCACTTACTTTCACCAGTAACTGACAACTGCCCTTCTTGAATCAGCGGAAGGGGAAATGAAAGTAAGTGGCCGAGCCGGGTATCAAACCCAGGACCTCTGGCTTACCAGTCAGGCGCCCTACTGACTGCGCTACACGGCCCAGCTTTTTTTTCTGAGAAAGTAAAGCTTGGCATTTCCTCTGAATTGTCCCTGAAAAAAAAAAAAACACAACTAATTTTGTATGCTACAGTTTTGCTTGGTGCTTTGAGTTTTAAGAAATTAAGCAATGCAGATGTGCATTTCAGCATTAAGCTTTAAAGCAGGGGGTGAAATACTCATTGTACCGAAACCTTATCTGCAGCACTGTAAGGCCTAAAAACCAAGAGGCCCAAATGGGCCTGATATCGCTCACCTGGCTTTTGTGCAACGGGACCATTCTGCGACAAACTTACACTATATATTGTGATTATTGTCCATCAATAGGTAATTTACATATTCCATTGGATGTGTGTCAGAGGTAATACACACTGACCGCCACCGATGAAATGGTTATGTTGACGGATTATATAAATAAGGGTAAGCTGAGACTAGCATGCGTTATCTGGTTACAAACTGACATACTTTATGTGGCAAAGCGTGAGAACCCTAGAGCAGCTTACGCTGTCTTTTTTCCGCACTTTTGGTTATTTCCGGAATGGCAGAAATTGCCGATCGTGATTTTTGCCCCTAAAAATATATAAGTCAGCGCCAAAAAAGACCCCTCAAACGGAAGTCTAATATCTTGAAGTAACTCGGATTTTATTTTTGGATTGGTCTCCATTATGCAGGGATCAAGCTAGACTCAAAGTTTAGGGAGAAGTGACTTCTCCCTCCAGCTGAAATAGGGAGAAGTGACAGCCGTGAAGGGAGAAGTGGTATTGCACGATTATGACATTTTTCATTCAGTTTTAAAGAAACAAAGCTATTATGCATACTATTAACATTAAATTGAAAGATTAATAAGCTGCAATGGGTTTATAGGGTAAATTGTCATAACAGCTTGTTTGTGGAATGATTTG
This sequence comes from Ctena decussata, assembly GCA_963989385.1. Taxonomy (NCBI): domain Eukaryota; kingdom Metazoa; phylum Mollusca; class Bivalvia; order Lucinida; family Lucinidae; genus Ctena; species Ctena decussata. The sequence goes on from OZ022499.1 coordinate 22,905,936, forward strand.
ATGAAAATTCTACCAAAAAAAAAAAAAAAAAATTTTTTTTTTTTAGGGAGACTCCCACTTCTCCCTAAGCCCAATTTAGGGCGAAATTTCGGCCCCTAGGGCGATTATTTCGCCCAAATCGCCCCCTAGCTCAGAGTTCACGAAAGTCTGCCAGAGTTTACAGGACCAAATCTGGTAAAATGATTAAAATGCACTTGAAAATTCTGAATATTTTTACCAGACCGAATGAATTTTTACCAGACATGTCAGGCGGTCAGACAGGGTTTCGTGAAGACTGCTAGCTTGATCCCTGCATTATTTATTTGTTTATTCCGGGTAATTCAGAAAAAGACAAAATAAAAACAAGGCTCAAGTATAGAACAGGGAAAATTAGTCCATAAACGTATTTATTGCGCGATGGAAAGGATGAGAAAGCGATACGGAAAACAGTGTTCTCCCTAGAAATTTCAGAAGGCATGTCGCTTTTAGCACAAAAATCAGATTTTGACTTGCTGATCAATTTTTAAAATCCTTAATATAGCAATGCTTTGTCAAAATTAACCTAAATTTACATTATAAATTATTTATTGATGATCCTTATTAATGCATTTAAAACAACTTAACTGGCTAAGCAATGATATTAGTAGCCCTTTTATAAATTTTCATTGGAAATTAAGGCATGTTGCTACGGGAAATTGAAGAGGAAGGCATGTTGCAAGCGACATGCCTTAATGGTCTGGGGAGATCCCTGGGAAAAGAGCGGAGAATACCTAGAGAATAAGGTGGGATAAAAGTTACTATTTGTGCGGCTAAAAATAATTGCGCATCATGCCATGTTTTAATTTGTGAAGAGGTCCATTTGCTATTATTAGTTGACAGGTAGACCGGTTGACAGTTAAGGATTTGAGGTTGACATGTGGACAGGTCGACTGTTTTGGGATAGTTGTGCTTATAAGTTGACAGGTCGACAAGTAGACAGGTTGACAGTTAAAAAATAGAGAAATTGGTGGTAGACAGGTCGACAGTCTATGGAAAGTTGTGAATCAATGTCAACAGGTCGACAGGTAGACAGTTACGCTATGTACGGGACACATCAGGGATAAAGCTGCCATTTTGGACGTTCCAGTAACGTGATAAATATTTTGCCTTGTTAAGGCAGGTAATACTTTTTTGAGAGTTTATAGAGAATGTTAGAAATTGTGTGAGTAAAACAATGGTATTTATATGAGTAATGCAACTGTCACACACACACACACTTAAAATTTGCGAGAACTTGTAAAGTGTCAACCTGTCGGTGTGTGAATTTGTGCATTAGCGTTATGATGTCTTGATTATCTGAGTATATTCGTCAAGTGTCGACCTGTTAACCTGTCAACCTGTTGGTAAATGAGAGCAGTTAGTTATGACGTAGTTAATAAGAGGTCGTAAAAATTTATGATATCATTCATGACGTTGTAGGTCCCCACGCACCTCAGCGGATTGTATACATGGTCATCGTACGGGGCAACGTTTGTGCATCCGTTGCGGGTAGTATGAAGTGAATTTTTGCTATACTGTAAAATACAGAACCAACAAGCCGAAGTACTCATAAATTTTTAATTATGCAGAAAAAAAAGATGTACCCGCATTTTCCGGAAAGGAGAGGAAATCAGTTGTTTTGCTTCCGAGCCATTCCGAAAACCCAATTACTCATAAAACTTACAAAAAGTTTACACCTCTGGAACTACAATTCTTCATTCTATATTTGACCCAAAAACAATACCCGGAGTGCAATTTCGTTGCTCTGGTAACCGGAATCACACATTTTTTAGGCCTAATTTGCATTGGCGCGAATCCAGTCCTGCACATACTCCTCGCGATGGGGTGCTGCGGTATCAACAGATAAATAGATTCAACCAAATTGTTCTTCCACTAAATGGTCATTCGACGAAACAATTTTCAGAGGACCTATCGTGCAGCCAGACCGCGGCTTGTGCACATCATGATACTCAAAAAACTGATATGAGATTTACAAAGCTTTGCCTCAGTGACAGTTTAAATGAGTTACTGAATCTGACACAAAACAGCGCCGTATGAGCCACACATTTCTCAAGAAGTCAGTGTTTTTTCTTAGCAAATGACTCATGGGTACGAAAAATGTAAATAATGTGGGTAAATCAAAACTTTTACGGTTCTGAAATCGCTATATATGTGGGTTTGATGTAAAGCTAAGGACTTATTACTCTATTCATGTCTGTTTTGTTGAACTAGTTCCAAAATATTAAATAAATTCTAATTTTTCACTTTCTTCTAACACAGGAAGTGAAGGCCACAACAGGTAATGGCCGCATGCGCATTTCGTCCAGACAGGTAAAATCCTTCACCTGCCGAGCTGTTTTTTATTCAGCCCCTTTACGGCTCACCGTCTACCAACGTAGTCCAGTGAGAGACATACGGGCAAACCGTAGATACTTCTTCTACCAGGACCTGAGTGTCATTTATCTCAGGTCGGAGGCGACGTCTTGACATGACTGAAAAATTTGTTTACTGGGACTTTTAACCACAAAAAAAACAATCACTAGCCATGTTGTGTGGGGTAGGGTAAGTAGGTACCCTAACTACCTTACATTATTTCCTACTACAAAGGAAGGAAAGGAAAGTAGGCAGGTACTCCAGGTATGTATGTATCTGTGTATGTGCCTACCTACCTACCTATCTATCTATTTATTTATCTATCTGTCTATCTATATTTGTGTATCTGTCTGACTCCCTCCCTCCCTACCTACCTGTCCACACGCGCAACATCTATCTATCTATCTATCTGTCTGTCTGTCTGTCTGTCTATCTATCTATCTATCTATCTATCTGTCTGTCTGTCTGTCTGTCTGTCTGTCTGTCTGTCTATCTATCTATCTATCTATCTATCTATCTATCTATCTATCTATCTATCTATCTATCTATCTATCTAATCTAATCTAATCTAATCTAATCTAATCTAATCTAATCAATCTATCTAATCTAATCTAATCTAATCTAATCTAATCTAATCTAATCTAATCTAATCTAATCTAATCTAATCTAATCTAATCTAATCTAATCTAATCTAATCTAATCTAATCTAATCTAATCTAATCTAATCTAATCTAATCTAATCTAATCTAATCTAATCTAATCTAATCTAATCTAATCTAATCTAATCTAATCTAATCTATTCTATCTATCTATCTATCTATCTATCTATCTATCTATACCTACATCATGTATCATGTATCTGTGGATCGATCGGTCGGTCAGTCACATCATCCTTCCATCCATCACGCACAGTGTATGGAACTTACTTGCTTCCAGAGTACTTTGCACATAGCATTCTGAGGTTGAAGATCTGTTATCTGTTCTGTTATGCTTCTTCCGGCTCTGAACCCAGCATGTTATTTAGCAATAACCTCCTTAACTTAAGGTCTGAGCCTGTTCAAGATGACTGTCAACATGACATTACTCGCTAATGGTTCTGTAGATCTGGCAGTGCTGTAGGTTGTCCTTTTAAGGGAGTGTAATAATAAACGACTGAGCCCATGGGGCTCCAGATCTTGTTACAGATCTTCGTCAAAAGATCAATCATGGTCTCCCCCCCCCCCCCCCCCCCCCCCCCCCCCCCCCCCCTGCTTGAACAAGTTCTGCTGGTATATTATCAACTCCAGCCGACTTTCCCTTTTTCAGCCCAGCTAGTGCAATCTCAACTTCTTCCCAATGAATTGGTTGCAGATCTTCTGGGTGCTGAGCGCAGCCCAGAACAACTCTCATGGTTGTATAGCTCTGAGCAATATTCTGTCTATTTGCTGAGAATCTCTTGTTCTTATGTTAGACATTTCCCAGACTTGTCCTGGACAGTTGTCGATCTACTCTGCTCCTCTGAAGTTAGATCCTTCACCAGATATATTATTTCTCTCTTTCTTCTTCATACCGCCCCTTCTTCAAATCCCTCCTCTCATCACAGTGGTCGAGAACATCTCTGGTGATGAAGGGCCTTTTCTTATGACGTACCTTACCAAAGTATCTCAATGGCTGTGTCAGTTACTGCTGTATTGTAGGTGGTAATGATGCTATCTATGTCTATGCCATCACCCCTCAGACTGATGAGTGGTGCAAATTGCTTGGAACTTGCCTGTCACATGTGGGTTTCTTAACTTCTCAAGGTCAAACCTTAGTCTTGGTTGAGTTGAACTCTAGAAGAAAAGTAAATATCTCTAGGTTTAAAAGTAGCGATGAAACTGTAGTTGAACCAGGTGCTGAAAAGGCTGAGGAAATGATTTCGTTTTTCAAAGACGTTTTTGTCAATGACAATAAGGGTAATATTCCAAAATTTGGAGACATAAGTGGAGGACATAGTGTTGAAACTCTTGCTACAAATGAACATCAGATTAAGCAGCTGACTGAAAAATTGAACAGTAATAAGTCAGGTGGTCGTGATCTTCTTCACCCCAGAGAAGTAAAAGATTACATGAAAGTATCACTACTCCAATGATCTTGATATTCCAAACTTCATATGGAATAGGAGAATTTAATAGCTGACAATTGGAAATCAGCAAATGTGAAAGCCCTCTAGAGACAAAGAAAGGCTCTAGAGACAACCCTAGTAACTACCGTCCTATTAGACATGTATCCTTTGTTAATACTGTAAACCATATGACCTCAGATAAACTGTTTTCAGTTGCACAGTTCGGTTTCAGATCACTACGTTCGTGTGCTTTACAGCTATTAGATGTAATGGAGACATGGACAGAATGGGTAGATGAAGGCTCTAGCTTTGATTGTATTTATTATGATATTGCTAAAGCCTTTGAATCGGTGCCTCATGCACGATCAATTTGACCGACATGCAATATCTAACTTTTGAAAATATAGGTGGCTCAAAAGGGGGTGGGGTGGAATGTGCGTCCATCGGCCGTGGAATTCTGGGTTTATTGAAAGGGGACAGCAGGATAGACTTCAGACAATCTTACTTTGACAGAGGACGAACTGCTGCCCTCTTATGATGCAGACTGCTGAGGAAGGCTTGGACTTCCAGTGAAGCAGTGTACCCCACCACTGTCACAAGGCAGTTTTTTGTCAAGGGTTTCGACCTGTGACAGCAGACTGCTGCTGCTGGTCTCTTATACCGTAAGAAGATGAGACTAAGTCTGTTTTGGTTCTGTCTGTATACCGAGCAAGCCTGCTGTGGTTCTTTATCCAGGCACTCCGGTTCTTCTTCCACATTAAATACAAACTGTTACACTGGCTATAACGTTTGTGACAGGCTTTAATCCCCACAAGTTTTTGAGACCTTTTTACCATATGCTGGTCACGGGGTGTCTTGTGTTCAGCCGTGTAACAACCTACCCCTGCCTGTAGGGGGTGGGGTTGGGGTGAACCTAATATGACTGGAATTTCTTGACACAAGATACAAGATCATAAACATCCCAAGCCATCAAAAAGAAGAACAAGAGGTGACACAAAGGTTCACACAACAACAAAACTTCGTGCTAGCCAACAATACACTAGAAGGTTGTCCAGGGAAAACTGGTCGAGCCCGCTGTTTGCTATAGTGGCCTATAAGCATGTCAAGACTAAGTAACTGCTTCACTCTAGAAAGAAGCCAAACACCATCATGCTTAATTAGCCAGCATTTTCTTCTTTTTTTCAAATTTACACAAAGGAAAATAAGTAGAAGTGATGACCCAGACAAGCTCAATTTATGACAATTACAATATCTGACCTTCAAGTGTGACCTTGACCTTGGACCTACCCAAACACGTATGTCACTTGACACTTCCACTAATTTGGAGAACAATTGTGCCAAATTATTTTGAAAGTAAAAAGTATGCAAAGACCAGGAACTGAAACAATCAAAATCCAAATCCAGCCCTCAAACCATAGTTGGAAACAACTAAGATTACAAATAATCAAGAAACAGAGAACATATGGCCAACCAAGTGAGCAGCTTGTTCCCAAAAGGTGGCCACTCAGCAACCCAAACCGAACCAAAAATAATAAGAACATACATAAGGTAAAACATCACAGAAACTCTGACACCAAAAACAGGCAACAGAGAACCACAACAGAACTACCGCCTTGGAACGGTCAGTAATGAATTACTGGGGGGCTTAAATCGATTTTACAGGCCCAACCTCACCCTCAGTTTATGAAATCCATCCATAAATGTAGAACTAATGGCTCGGACAAGCTCAATTTATGACCATTTTATCATTTGACCTTCAAGTGTGACCTTGACTTTGGACCTACCTGAACAAATGTTCCAAATGGCACTTCTACTCATCAAAGAGAACAATTGTGCCAAATTATTTTGAAATCCATTAGAAAATGTTGAAGTTATGGCTCAGACAAGCTCAAATTATGGCCATTTTATCATTTGACTTTCAAGTGTGACCTTGACCTTGGACCTACCTGAATAAATTTTCCAAATGGCACTTTTAAACATCAAGGAGAACAATTGTGCCAAATTATTTTGAAATCCATCCATAAATGTAGAAGTAATGGCTCGGACAATCTCAATTTATGGCCATTTTATCATTTGACCTTCAAGTGTGACCTTGACCCTTGACCTACCTGAACAAATGTTTCAAATGGCACTTCTACTCATCAAGGAGAACAATTGTGCCAAATTATTTTGAAATCCATTCATAAATGTAGAAGTTATGGCTCGGACCAGATCAATTTATGGCTATTTTATCATTTGACCTTCAAGTGTGACCTTGACCCTGGACCTACCTGAACAAATGTTTCAAATGGCACTTCTACTCATCAAGGAGAACAATTGTGCCAAATTATTTTGAAATCCATTCATAAATGTAGAAGTTATGGCTCGGACAAGATCAATTTATGGCCATTTTATCATTTGACCTTCAAGTGTGACCTTGACCTTGGACCTACATGAACAAATGTTTCAAATGGCACTTCTACTCATCAAGGAGAACAACTGTGCCAAATTATTTTGAAATCCATCCATAAATGTAGAAGTTATGGCCCGGACAAGCTCAATCTATGGCCATTTTATCATTTGACCTTCAAGTGTGACCTTGACCTTGGACCTACATGAACAAATGTTTCAAATGGCACTTCTACTCATCAAGGAGAACAACTGTGGCAAATTATATTGAAATCCATTCATAAATGTAGAAATTATGGCCCGGACAAGCTCAATCTATGGCCATTTTATCATTTGACCTTCAAGTGTGACCTTGACCTTGGACCTACATGAACAAATGTTTCAAATAGCACTTCTACTCATCAAGGAGAACAACTGTGCCAAATTATTTTGAAATCCATCCATAAATGTAGAAGTTATGGCCCAGACAAATCCGGACGGACACACGGACTTACGCACGCACGGACATACACCGAACTGACATTGTAACAACTTTGTTTCGCTCACCGCAAGCGGGCTCGACAAAAACCTAAAAAGGTATGTGAAACTACTTTTGAACAACCGCATTAGTAAGTTCTGTGTCCGATCCGATCCAATACAGTCTGATATGTTTGATCGGGTAGTTTGGCAGAGTATGTGACTCAAATGAAATAAGACCCATCTATATACATATGAAACCCTCCGCGCTTCAAGAGGTTGAACTGTCTAGTAGAGAGTTGATTGAGCACTTTCATCAAATTCAAACTTAACTTCTCACTCGTATCGAAAGACAACAACACGCAGGGTCTCGCGGTTTCCAACTCTAAAATATCTACATCTACCAATTAATTGCATGGCCAATATTGGCATAGTCGCACTGCGAACAACCTTAAAATATTCGTGCTGGGAGGTTCTTATGTACAGTTAAACTACTCCTATTCTAAGACAGCTTCAGCAACACAAAACACCCGTTTAAACCCAGATGTCTACGACGTTGCGCCGAAAACGTCAACGGCGGAGAATTAAGGTGAGGTGGGAGTAATTCAGCGCCGCCGTGCGGCAGTTTCTGTCGCTACGTTACCTAATGACGTCGAACGTTCCGTTTGATAAAAACAAGATGGCGTCAACGTTAGCCGCTTCTGTGATCACTACATGGTCTGCTCACAAAATGCAAGGAGGCTGAGCGCTGGGCGATATTTAAAGGAAGTAGAAAGTGCCGTAGAGAAGAAACTGAAGAAAAAAAAGTATAGTTAGTTTTCCGTGCGGAAGACTATTTGCGGGATAGCTGACAGTTTAACAGTTTTTAGACGGAGTACGCAGTTGTTGAGTTGTGATAATTTTGTTACAAATTTCATACGACAAGAAAAGAAAATAGAAAGTGCCACAGAGAAGAAACTGAAAAAAAATATAGCTAGTTTTACGTGGGGAGAAAGCTGTTCTCTGACATTTTCTCAACAGTTTGTTAGACGGAGTTCGCAGCTGTTGAGTGGCAATAACAAAGCCTTGTGAAATTGAATCCATGAATCCAGAATCGCACAATGAATAGTCAGATCACTGTCTACACTGCGACCACGCACTTAACAGTTAACATGGTAGCAGCTATAGACAGTCGTTTTCATACCACCCATGCTTAAAATACTAATCAGCAACAGTTATGCCAAATTTCAGTTATATTAAAAGATCTTAGACTGTCCCTAGCTTTTGAACAACGCCAGGCAGCTGTATCAACGTCAACGCAATGTGTTCAGAATCTTTTATCGACGTTGATACGATAATTCAATGATCTGTTCTGTCAATAAGCTAAAAACAATTTGTTTTTTTTCCTTGCATTTCTTTCACTTTTCTGTCTTTCATTTCTTATTTATGTTTCAAGTGTATATCAAAGAGTCGTTTTATTTTATTTCCTGGACGCTAAAGTGAATCCAAGCTGCCTATCATTTTCTACAGAGAGAGAGAGAGAGTCGCCGATGTCCAGTCGTTAGAACGCTGAGTTATAGTGCAGAATATTTTAGGCTCTTTCTTGGGTCGGGTCAGGAACTGGAAAACTTGACTCGCTTACACTGTACAAAAGCCAAGTGGACAAGGGAATTGTTCAAATGTCCTAACACGTGGAAGCCCGCCCCAACTCGGGTGCCCGTCAACTGTATAGGAGGGCATACTGGCCATGTTTTCGATTTTTAAAACTAAAATACAAAAAGCGATAGTTGATATGTGGCGCGAAAAGTTTAGTAACGTTAACGTCACCATGCGCAACGTCAACATTCTGGTCTAAAGAGACGGCAGATCGGGCATTTTATGCACTTTATCTCGAAAGTTAAGTCGGCGACCTATTATTTTTATTGCTTTAATGTGAACTTCCATCATTGGGCCATACTGTGTTAGTTTTTTAAAGAAAAAATGTGTTTTGTTTTCTTAGAATGAAGGTTTTTATCCAAGAATGACGAGCAAAAAAGTGCATTTTCCATAGAACGCCATTATAACGTCGGGTCAAAAAAGTGGAAAAATTGACGTTTTCGAGGTCAAATATCTTGAAAACGACATCGGCGACCTCCCTTTATTATTACATTTTCTGAAAGAGGGACTGAAAATGTACTCTATAAAGAAGTATAAATAAAATCATGTGTTTTGTCAATTACTCCCACCTCACCTTAATTAAAGGTGGGTTCCTGGGCTAGCGATGTCAACTATGTCCACAAAATAATTTCGTCTTTTTCTGAGCAGTATTGAAGTCTCTTATTTTTCTGAATTTGTTGCCACTGAGAAACTCGTCAGATGTTGCAGAAAATAGCCGTTTTCCCTTTTGGTTTATTTTCTTTCGTTGGAATTCCAGTTCTAAAAATAACTATGTTTATTAAGTCTATAAGTGCGCGATTTCTGATGCCATTCTCCAAAGGTCAATTTTCCCTTGACGTGAGCTCTCCTAGAGGTCCCGGCATGGCGGAGGGGTTAAAAACTATCCCAAAGTGCAATGCAGCATGACATCAGCTGCGTTATCTATTTTTGGCGCGAACTAAAAATAGTTCTAACTGGTGTGCGAAGCAGAGTTAGGAAATTCCTTGCAAAACAACTTTTCTAATTTTTTTTTGATTTACACTTTTTAGTGAAACTTATTAATTCCCTTTTATAAGCGCTTTCCAACAGCTTGGATGAAAGTTCATCAAAATTATGATGCATTCCAAAGTACAGGAACCTACCTGTAACTAGAAAATGTGTTTGTAAAACACTATGCAATGAACGACATTCCTGACTCTAATAAGATCAATGAAAAGAGACAAAAATAAAGGTGTGATATTTATTTTTTTAATTTTCTACCTATTCCTTAAATATCAAAGCCAAAATGTTACGATTCTTGGGTAGTAGATCAACCCTAAAATATTATGTACTGACAAGAAAAAGGACATAACTCTGTCAGTAATGAGCGCAACACGACTTAACCATCATTAGATTGATCGACATATCAGATACTATTCATATACTAAAAATGTCTCGGCCAAACAGTTCAAAAGTTGAAAAACTGTCGAAGTTAACCAAGGGGCATCATTCAGTCACATATTTACGAAATTCGCTCAAACGTTAATCAGATGATCTACACCTTAGACCCTACCAGAATGCCAAATATGAACAACCCAGCTCAAATGCTTTTTCCAAAATTTTACTCACATAATTTGATAATCATCAAAATGATCAAAACACCCTTTAGCTTCAAACCATTTATCTTCTTCTTTCAATGCATATGGTAAGAATGTGTGTAAGTGTTTTTGTGTATGTTTAAATTTGTATTTGTTTCTTGTAAATTGTTACATGTATGTTACTTGCCCTTAACCCGGTAAACGGGTATACTTGTGCAATAAATAAAATTCTATTCTATTCTAAGCCCAATACTATTACTACATCAAAAATCAGGTCTCTAGGTCAAACGGTTCAAAAGTTGGAAAAATGCCAAAGTTAACAAAGGGGCATTATTCAGTCATTTTTTTTTTACAAAATTAGCCCAAAAGTTAATCAGGTGATCTACACCTAAGGCCCTACTAGTACGCTAAAAATGAACAACCCAGCTTAAATACTTTTTCCAAAATTTTGCTAACAAACTTACATTTAATTTTTCGAAAAAGGGGCATAACTCTTAAACTGCATGGTCAATGGAAAAGAAAAAAATACGGGTCTGCTTATTTTTAATGGTCTATCCACCTATGAAATATCAAGGCTCCAGCAGTAACAGTTCTTGAGTAATTGATCATACCTAAGATGTTTTGCACAACTAAGAAAAATGGGCATAACTCTTTATATAATGAACTCAACACAATTTAATTATCATCAAAATAATCGACACATCAGATACTATAAGTTTATTAAAAATCAGGTCTCTATGTCAAACGGTTCAAAAATTGGAAAAATGCCAAAGTTAACAAAGGGGCATTAAATTGTCGTTTTTTTACGAAATTAGCCCAAAAGTTAATCAGGTGATCTACACCATAGGTCCTACCAGTATGCCAAATATGAACAACCTAGCTCAATTACTTTTTCCAAAATTTGGTTAACAAACTTACATTTAATTTTTCGAAAAAGGGCCATAACTCTGTAAGTACATGGCTGACGAAAAAGAAAAAAAGTATGGGTTCACTAATTTTTTATACTCTATCCATATCAAGATCCCAGCCTTTACAGTTACTAAGTTACAGAGCATACTTAGTAACTGTAAAGGCTGGGGTCTTGATATTTCATCGGTGGATAGAGTATAAAAATTAGTGAACTCGTATTTTTTTTCTTTATCGCATACTTAAAGTCAGAATCAGAATCAGAATTGTTTACTGGTGATACGTCCAAGGACAATCATTCACCAGGACCTGTGAATCAGGGAAGCTAGTCCCTAGCCCTTATAAGAGAAGTAAACTTAGTAACTGAATCCTCTGCACCCTCAGCAGCAGAAATAAGTGAATCTTCCAGGGAATTCCAATCTCTAATAGTCTGGGGGAAGAAACTGGACTTGTAAATGTCAGTCCCAGCCAATGGGGTTTGAAATGCCAGGGAATGATGATTCCTGGTACGCCTACTTGGGGGAACAAGGTCATTTATGGGTATACTGGCTGCACCCCTCAGACCTTTGTACAGCATTATGAGTCTACTATCTTTCCTTCTCTTTTTTAGGGATTCCCACTTAAGTTTCTCCAGAATGCCAGTCATACTCCCAGTTTCATGTGTGTAATTTCCCGTTTCAAATCTAGCTGCCCTTTTCTGCACCTTCTCAAGTTCCTCTTGAAGAAGTGTACTCTGAGGGTCCCAAACTGAACTGCCATACTCCAGGACTGGACGAACCAGTCCCTTGTATGCTGACTCTTTAACATCTTGTGGACATGCTGCCAAGTTACGTCTGAGGAAGCCGAGGGTCCTATTAGCCTTTGTGCAAATATTGCTGACATGAGTGCTCCATTTCAAATCATTGGTAATGGTTATGCCGAGATACTTGATAGTTTCTACATTATTGAGGACCGTTCCCTCTAAGGTGTAGGAAGCATTGATCTTCTTGATCCGTTTCTTTGTAATTTGCATTATGTTGCATTTGACAGGTTGAAATCTCATGCCCCAACTCCTTGCCCAACAACCTAAAAGATCTATATCCTCCTGAAGTTTCACCGTGTCTTCAATATTTCTGATTACACGATAGCAAACACAGTCGTCAGCAAAAAGTCTTAATTCTGAGTCAATATTTTCTATCATATCGTTAATGTACAACGAGAATAATAGTGGTCCAAGCACGGTGCCCTGGGGGACACCCGACAAAACCGGGGCCCAATCCGACTTAACTCCATTTACCACCACACGCTGCTGCCTGTAACAGAGAAAAGAATCTATCGATTTCAGAGTCTTTCCACCAATACCATAGCCGAATAGCTTACATTTAAGTAATTCATGAGGGGAGTGTCAAAAGCTTTCTCGAAGTCCAAGATAAAAGTGTCAACCTGACCACCCTTATCCAAGATTTTAGCCCAGTCGTTTATAACTGTGATCAATTGAGTTTCGCAACTATGTTTCTTCCGAAATGCATGTTGTCTGTCTGACAAAAGTTTATGTTCATCCAAATGTGCCATAATATTAGAGCAGAAAATGTGTTCGAGTAACTTGCATGGTACACAAGTTAGAGAAACCGGTCGGTAATTGCAAGCCAAAGACCTATCTCCTTTTTTGAAGAGTGGGCATATATTTGCAAGAGACCATTCCTTGGGGACTTCATCCGTGTCAATAGATTGTTGGAAGAGATGAGCAAATATTGGGCCTAATTCAGATGCTAGTTCTTTTAAGACTCTAGGATGCAATTCATCAGGTCCTAAAGCTTTTGATGGGTTCAAGCCCTTAAGAAATTTCGTTACACCTTCTGCCGAAACATGAATGTCCTCCATGAAAGGAGCCGAGCGATTAAGAAGGGGCACTTGGGTGTGCTCACTTTTATTAAACACATCCGAAAACTGACCGTTAAATTCATCAGCCTGTGTTACGGACGTAACGGACGGACAAGCCAAAAGCAATATGCCCCCTCAACTTCTTCGATGTTGGGGGCATAACAACAACGATGAGTCAACATCTATTACTACATTTTGCTCAACTCTGCGTCGAGGTGTCCCGACACTGGGAGAATCTGACGACAACAACAACAACATGGAAGCCGTAAAACAGTCCGATAGCGGTGACTGTATTTACCGAAACGTACCGAAACGAACTGGAAATACCGAAACGAACAATTAAATATATAGGGAAAAGTGGCATTTCGGTAGTTGAGTGTTTATACAGGTACAGAATAGGTGTTAATGATTGTTTGTAAAGGTATACATACAAAAGGTGTTGAAGATGTTTTCACAAGTATAATTTACAGGTCGATGTGATTAAAGGGGGGTAGATTAAAGTGGCTTATTACTTTAAAGGTAGGTTCCTGTACTAGCGATGACAATTATGGTCACAAAATAATTTCGTCTTTTTCTGAGCAGTATTGAATTCTCTTATTTTTCTGAATTTGTTGCTACTGACAAAATCGTCAGAGGTTGAAGAAAATAGTCGTTTTCCCTTATGGTTTATTTTCTTTCGTTGGAATTCCAGTTCTAAAAATAACTATGTTTATTATGTTTATAAGTGTGCGATTTCTAATGCCATTCTCCAAAGGTCAATTTTCTCTTGCCGTGAGCTCTCCTAGAGGTCCTGGCATGGCGAATGGGTTAAAACTAACCCAAAATGCAATGCAGCATGACATCAGCTATGTTATCTATTTTTGGCGCGAACTAAAAATAGTTCTAACTGGTGTGCGAAGCAGAGTTAGGAAATCCCTTTCAAAACAGCTATTCTAATTTTTTTTTGATTTACACTTTTAGTGAAACTTATTCATTCCCTTTTTATAAGTGCTTTCCAACAACTTGGATGAAAGATCATCAAAATTATGATGCATTCCAAAGTACAGGAACCTACCTTTAAAATAGAGATAGATTTTCGTACATAGCGGACCTCTCATGGGTCAGCTTTAGTATATGGCTTACCTCTCATGGGTGGACTGACGGACAGATGGGCGGTCGGATAGAAGACTGACGATAGCTAGATCATAAACTTCGAGCCAGAAGATAGATAGATAGATAGATAGATAGATAGATAGATAGAACCAGTGTGTTTAGGTAGGTATACACCACCAACAAGATTTTTTTTCATAGGGGATTTAAATGAAAAATAAAGCTTCAAATCCGCAAGACTCAGAATCGGGAGCTTAACGTATCTTGGAACTGCGAAGATTCAGTCTGTGAATCTGTCTATATATGGTGTGTGCGAACGGCAAAAGCTCTGGCCAGAATGCGTGGATGCGCAGGCTGATCAGAGCCTCAGCTTTTCGCATATATGTTAAGCACCCTTTTGGAAAAGGTTCTATAAATGCGTATAGAATCTCATATTTTTTTTTGATCACTACTGTATATATAAAAACGCTGGAACAACGTTGAATCATTATCATGATGTAAGGATTCCACTACAGTATATAAAAAAAAGTTGAATCAATGTTGTACAGAAAAAAATTGGAAGAGCGTTGTATCATCGTAATGGCGTAGGAGTTCGCTGCTGCATAAAAAAAAAAACGTTTGAACAACGATGTAACATATCATAATGACGTAAGGATTCATATATAGTATGTGCGAACAACAAAAGCTTTGACCAGACTGCCTGAATGCGCACTCTGGTTTTAACCTTTGCTGCTTGCATATGAGTTCAGCACCTTTTTAGCACATTGCAACTCATATTTTTTTTTGGGAACACTATGTTAAAAGAGAGAAAAAAAACAACGTTGGAACAACGGCTTATCGTCGTCATACCGTAAGGATTCATGCTTGCCGAGTTTTGACGTCCTGTGCCTACTTGGCTTTAATATGTTGAGTGACACACTCGTTTGTTGTTTGAATATTATATTGCATATTTTGCAAAAACTCATTTTTTTCTTTTAAAGTTTATTCTAAATTATTGATAATCTTATTTTCTTTTTAATTGTACAGATTATCATCTTCAATGTGAGTGGAATTGAAATCTTCCTAGTCAAGTCTAGTATATCCCATAAACTTGTGAGGAATCCCTTTCCACCAACTCCTTGATTGTCCTTCTAAAATTTTTATGGTTCGGAAATAGACATGAAACTGTAGCTAGCAGAAATATCTCAAAACGATATTTCAGTTATCCAGTTGTGATATTTAACCATATTCTCGGCTTGAGATAAAACAGTAATCTCTGGTACTTATTTTTGTGATATCATTGGCAAGGCGATTCTTTTGAGATGACGTCCTGTATGTTCTACGAAGAGAAGGCTTTTTAAGACATAAGTAGTGTCCCATATTCATTATGCTTAATCAGCAATATTTCAGTTACCCCTTAATAGTTTTAGCTTATAACGCATCTCTACAATCCTACATTTTCCCCCAGTTCAGCTTCCACACTGTGGAAGTAAACAAACACATTCCCCTGTAAATCACCATTATTGGTATTTGAGGTCAAAATTTATGTTTATGCTGGGGAAAGTGAAATACTGTCTAGATAATGGTGTTCATTGCGATAAGTGCGAGAACCTTTTCTAATAAAACATGCTTTATAATGAGGTGGTTCCGTTCTGAGATACAAGACCTCATCAGAAGGCTAAAGGAGGAATAAGTTTTTTTTTTCAGAATTATCACTTCATAATCTCCTTCTCACACACACATGCACGCACACACACACACGTGAAGGTTAAATTGAGGCCTCTGAATGGACTACTTGCATAGAATTATATCTGCAATTATTGTTTACTTTATGCAATGGTGAATATGCAATAATGCATATATATGTATATATGAGTGATAGGAGATAATTATCATACAGCCCCTTTAATCTCTTTAATCTTTTTAACCTATATATTGCACTTGTGAAAACATTCTTTAACACTTATTCTATACCTGTATAAACAGTCAATTACCGAAATGCCATTTCCCTATATATTTAATTGTTCGTTTCGGTATTTCCCGTTCGTTTCGGTATTTCGGTACGTTTCGGTAAATACAGCTACCCGTCCGATAGGGTCTTGGGTTTTACCCAAATTAATAATTATCACAAACACCAAAAATTTCGATAACAACTGTGCGCCAGCAAACTAAAATTGCCTTTTTCGATAGGGTAAGGTATGCAACTGGACAAAATTTTCGTTTTCTAATGGTTAAACAGCTACAACCATAGTCATAAACGCAAGGAGTTTCATCTGTTTTTCCACGGTTTGCATTCCGCCATTTCTGTGAAAGACTGAAAAAAGGAAAGATTTAGCTTTCCACAGTGTCTATCTGTAATGTAACAAAGACCAAATAGCAGTACACGTGGTTGTTTCAGCTGTGCATGTTGAACAAGATAAAGAATTTTATATTGCATTCAGATATGCTGTAAGTTTTGGTGAAGTGGTTTGGGTGTTGGTCTTGGAAAATATGTCAGTCTTTCATTATTAAATTGCAAGTTCAAACCCCAGCTATAGAATATTTTTTTCTTTCTTTTTTTTTCAAAGCATAAAACTGGGCGATGTTGATGACTGTAATAAACTATAGAAAAAAAAATAGGAAGAAAAAAGGTAAAATTTTGGATGCCAATTTTTTTAATTCTCCAATTCAGGTTTCGGCGTTTGGGATACCGATATCCACAGGACACCTTTTAACTATACCTAAATGTTAGATCTCCATAATTTTTTTTGGATATCCAGTATTTTATGTTGTGATACCATTTTTGGATATCCCAAATTATTTTTGGATAGAGCAACGGAAGGTATTATCGACAGGTAGTAGTTATCGACACCCCCTTGTGAACTTTTCCATTTCTTGACATCTTTCTGTAAATAAGGCATTATTGTGTTGCAATTTCATTTAGCTTTATGTATTAGTGCAAAAAATGCTAGAAAGTTATGTGTTTGGAGAAAAAATAGACATATTTGTTGATGTACTAATGAAATAATGTGCTCTTATGCATGGCTATAAGGGGAGGTCACTTAGACACATGGATCTTTTCACTCACATGAAGTGCTTTCATGTGGTTTTATTCCATAAACTAGATCACCATGGAGAATATTAAGAGCAGACATGGTTACTCTCTTCAAAACCATAAATGGTTCTGTGATCTCCAGGGTGTCGATAACTACTTCCCTAAATGAGGCATGGCAGTAATTATCAACACCCCAAAATTAAATGTCTCAAAAATGCACAGTTTCTAAAAAATAGATCAGAAAAATAATTTATTTTCAAGTAAAATTATCTCAAAAAGCAAACAAAACATCACCAAATGTACAATGTTTAATTTTACCTTTTTAAGAATTTTTTTATATTTTATGGGTAAAAACTGAAAAAAATCCACAATTTTTACAGCTAGTTTTTCATATTTTTGCATATTTTCAGTCTGAGAGTTTAAAAATCAGAAATATTGGGAGTTTATGTTTAAATTTAGAGCAAATCTTTCAATCATTATCTACACTAAATCAGGGCTGTGGAAATACCAAAATTTTCTACTTGTCCATGGACAAGTAAATAGACAAAATTAACTTGTCCAATCAAATATTTACTTGCCCAGGGAAAAGGTACACATGAAATAAGGAAAGAATTATAGATAATGAATAGAGGAAAAGTTGAACTTGAGAAAGTTTTTGGATGACTGTCACAAAGTGTCGAATTAAAACATACGTTGTGGGCACCTGTTAGAATTGCCTCATTGAGGCAATTCTAACAGGAACCAACAACGTATGTTTTCATGAAAAAATATGGAAATATCTCAGAATTATTCTGCAATACTTCCACTGATGACATTTTGAATACTTGTCCCAGGGCAAGTAAACTGAAATTTCTCACTTGTCCCGAGTGAAACGGGACAAGTAGGACAAGTCGGGCATTGTATTTCCACAGCCCTGCACTAAATGATCATAGCATAATTTTAAGAGAAATTGTATTAAATCATCATTATTTTTATCATTATCATTTAGGGGTAAATGGGGTGTTGATAACTGCATACGGGTGTTGATAACTGCTACCCTCCGGTACATGGCATGAGCCAAACGTTATTTTTGAAATATAAACAATAACCTAAAGAGTTCCTTCTCATCATCTTGGTAGATAATTGTGTAAATGAAAAACAGGTCAATCCAATATGAATCTTACAAAGGTGTCTGTTAAAAACCAAATAGTAGCTTAAGGTGTCGATAATACCTTCCGTTGCTCTATTTCATTTTAAATTTTTATGTCCAATATTCGGTCAGATTTTTTGTTTACCAAATATTTGACTTTATGGATATCAGTAATTCAACTTTTGGATATATTTTTGGATATCCAATCAGTTTTCTTCACTGTAATTTTTTTGATATCGTTTAATTTATGGATAGATCTATCCATGATTTTGATAAGTAGATAATCCATAAATAGAATTTTGGATATCACAAAACAAAATCAAAATCCTGATGAATATAATTGGATATTCATAAATGAAACTGTATAGATATCTGAAAAATCCATATGGATATCCCAAAATAGCTAACAAATAGTAAAATTGAAGCCTATGGAAAACCTGATTTTTGGATCATAAGCCATTCTAATTTCTATTATTTATGAATATGATTGAAATAATTTGACTGTTGGATATTCATTTTTCAATGATTAATTTCAGTATTTGTGACCATTATTCAGTTTATGGATAACCAAAATTTGATTTTTGGATATCCATAAATGGAATTTAGGATTTCACAAAATCAAGACCATATTGGATATCCATAATTCAATTTATGGATATCCAATATGCATACATGTGATGTCTCCCGGATCATCCGGGAGTCTCCCGGAAATGAAGCCCATCTCCCGCCCTCCCGGAAAGTCTTCAGAATCTCCCGGATGCTGAGTTTTCCTATCATAGTTTTTCTGATAGCCCCTTTTCCAACGTCATGCCCTTTTCCCCCCGCCAGTAAGGAGATCACGAAGGAGATAGCATCAAATATTGTTTTGACTGTGCAATAAACAAACGCATCATGTCTGTTGACATTAATCCCGTTATTCAGGTCACTAATAAACTCACTGACCCGTGAAAACTCCTGGCTGTGTTTTACACCTGGCTGTGTTTTACCGACTAAATGTGTTAAGAAGATATGTCACGAAGATATGTCACGTGAAAAGAAGCTGATATGCCTGTTTTACAACTACACAAAATAAGCATACAATACAGTCAAAGACTTTAGTTTTCACTGCTTAGATTCCCTTAGACTCATAGACAGTAGATGCAAAACTCTGTTTAGACTGCACAGAGGTGCAGGCTGCTGCACAGAGGTGCAGGCTGATCGGTGTCTTCACTTGTCGCTCACTCCGTAAGGTATTTTTCCCCAAAGTAAGCATATTATATCTGAGGAACTTTGATAATTTAAGGTGTAATACTAACGCATGAAAGTTTTGATATTTTTGTCTGATGCATGGGTAGTTTTGCGTCAGAAACAGAATTTGAACATTGTTATATACACTTTTTACAAATTAGTAGCTATGAGTACCTTTAAACAAAACTTTTTTGGTTATGAAAGAAGTTAAGTAGATATCTGGAGTAGAAATTTTAAGGGAGACAAATCTGTATGTCATCTCAAGTATAAGCTTTTGCCATAGCTAGATTCTGTGCAAGACAGATTCCAAAAGACATAAGTAAATAAATGATTATAATAATTAAAGAAAGGAGGTATTGAGGGAAGTGAGGGGGGGGGGGGGGGGGGGTAACTCAAAAGCTAACTAAACAAACTATACTATAGTTCATGTTTTATTTTAAAATCAGAAAAAAAAATACAGTAAACTACGTGAAACGACGCGTCAAAGTTGCCGTCAAAAAGTCTCCCTGATGGAGAACTCAATCTCCCTGAAATGAAATCCAAATCTCCCACATGGTCATCAGGACCTCATCACATGTATGAATATGGTCTTGAATTTGTGAAATCCTAAATTCGATTTTATGGATATCCAAAAATAGAAGTATGGTTATCCAATATCCATAAATAAAATTACCGGTATTGGATATCTAAAAATCAAAATGAAAATTGAATATCAGAAAATCAATTTAAGGATATCCATAATAGAAATGAAAATTGGATATCCAAAAATTGATTTATCATGTTTATGGATATTCATAAATTAGCATGTCAAATATTATTTTTGGACATATCCATAAATCAAAATTTGGATATATATATCTAAAATGAATTTATAATGGATATCCTTAAATGAATTGTTTGAGTTAGGTGATACACTATTCACTGTAAGAAGCATGTTATCAAAGTAGAATATTCATATTTTGCAATTAATATTCATGTTAAATTTGAATAATTCCTTCATTTAAATAATTAGCGACAGCTAAGTAGTGGTGTAACAGTACATTAGACTATCCAGAGCTCTAGATAAGAGGGCGTATTTGGTGATAATTAGGGATAATTTTTGTTAATTCTGCATAAAAACATATGTTGTGACCCCTCATCTGAACCGTCTCGATGAGACGGTTCAGTTGAGGGTGACCCCTCATCTGAACCGTCTGGATGAGACAGTTCAGTTGAGGGGTCACAACATATGGTTTCGATGAGAAATAAGAAAAATTATCTTTAATTATCATCAAATACGCCATCTTATCTAGAGCTCTGCTATCAATATATCACAGTAGTAACATTGGCACTAGTCACTCTCAATAGGGAAAGCTGCAATGTCATTCAACACTATCAGCAGTAGTGTTTCAAATATCCCAATAGTTTCAGTAGTTTCTATAGACATGTATTATTTTTCTTAAAATAAGTCATTTTAGCTTCAAGAATAATAGGAATTTATGTGTTTTAGCTTTAAAATTTATGGATTCCAATATTTTATAGTCATTTTGTGCACATTGTGAAACAACAGCTTGTGAAATTTATCATACAAATAATTTATACTCAGCTCCTTTGATATTGGGTTATATATATGAGCTGTGCACACAACAAAACCAACAAAATGGCATGTGTGCCCAGCGAAGACTCAGATCAGCCTGGGCATCTGCTAAGTCTGATCAGAGTCTTTGCTATCCACATGCAGCTAGCTTAAACCCTTAGCTGCCCACTAAGCCTACAGCAAAGACTCTGTTCAGAATGGGCAGCTGCGCAGGCTGATTTGAATCTTTACCTGGTTTTTCCGTGTCGCGGCTAAGTTCTAGCATACATGAACTATGTTCTGTCTGAGTACAGTCAACCTCTCTATAACGACACGCATTACAACAGCAAAATTCCATATAACATCATTTTGATTTGTCGTGCAAAAGCCAAGGTGGAATTTACCACACAACCTTGCGTTAATGGAAGTTTGGGAGTAAATTACCGGTACTCCTAATATTCTGTCTGGAACTTCCAGATCTGAATGTCTGGAAGTCAGGATTTTGATTCTGGAGGGAATAAGCAGTACAAAATTAACCGTAAAGTAATATTTTAATGCTTTTTAAGCTTTGCCAATGGAGTGAAAGTAACTTAAGATTAGAAGAGTATGTAATGAGTCCATGAATATATGGAATTACCAACAAGTTTGAAGTAATACCGTATACATGATAATTTTCGTGGTGGTCCATTTTTTGTGGTATTTCATGGTCTTTTAGGAACCCGCGAATATTAAAATCGCTGAATAATTTCCTTTTTCTTACAAAGTATCATCAGTAGACATAGTGTCCGAATATTTTCTTTCTGTTTGTTTCGGTAAAGTCTGGTACTTTTAATTTGAGCCAGTTCTTTCATTAACCTGCAGCCGCAGATTAATGAAAGAACTAGCTCAAATGAAAATGAAGCAATTTAGCTTTTTGCGGCGCATGTTGCTAACTGCCAAAATTAAAACTCGCGAAAATTAATGTTCATGTTTTTGCCCCTAAACCACGAGAATTTGAACCCGCTAAAATTACCACATATACGGTACTGTTCCAGCTTTCATTTTTCAGACTTCCAATTTTTGATGTCTGAAAGTCTCGGCTTCCTGATTTTGAAAGTTACTTGAAGCCCTGAACCGCAAAATTTATTCTGACAGTTTAAAGTGAAAATGTTTGGGAAGAGATGCCGTCTTCGTAAAAGGGTCCACTCTATTTGGGTTATTTATGTATGGGCTGTAATTACTTGTTTTCTTTCTCAGGAGCAGTGTGTTGTAAAGTAACAGAATGTCCAGCCGCGTCTGCAGCCAGTGTGGCTGCAGCGACATAGACATTGACTCTGCCCGAGGTGACGCTGTCTGTACAGGATGTGGGTCCGTCTTGGAAGATCAGATCATCGTCTCAGAGATCCAGTTCCAGGAGAGCTCTGGAGGAGCCTCCTCAATGGTTGGGCAGTTTGTGTCAACTGATGGTAGGTAACTATTAAGATATATGGGTAAACAGCCAGGAAGCATAGAAATATTTGGCTCCCTTCTCACAGCAGGCTACTCTTTAACCCATTCTATTTGGGATACCCCTTTAGGGGTACCTTGGCAAACAGTTTGGATTCAGATCAGGCCCAACAAACGTGGGGCCTGATCTGAGATCCAAACTGTTTGCTGCATAGACATCATTTTTACAAAAGTAAGCTAGACCAATATTGTCAAAATATTCTTGATTTTTAATGCAGACAACAATTTCAGCAGACGACAGAAAAACCCAGAATGCAATGGGTTAAAAGAAAGAATTTACTCTCTCTTTCGAGCAGATTTTTTCAGAATGGCCTCCCTTGTATAAGAGATTTACCAACCAGCAAAACATTATTATTGTGTATCTGTACACCGTCACATTTATACAAAGGGGTACAATTTTGGTGACTTTCTTTTTCTTGGAAGATGTCCTTCCAAAATGGGGTATTCTCTTAAAATAAGATAAGAATTTCCAAGTAAGTAGCAAATTCTTTGCTTTAAGAGTTGACTGCTATCTAGAAGGGAGGCAGAATGAATATGACAGAGTTACTTCCGCCGAAAGCATACCCATTCACCTTACCAGTTGTCTTTCTTGTTAAAACGATGGCAGACTTGTACTTTTAAAAAGGTGTGAATGTGAGACTTGACCCTAATACATACAGGGACCTCAAAAAAACATTAATTTTCCATTTGGAACAAATGGAAAATAAATGGTTGTTAGGTGTCCCAATACACATTACACAATGCACATTACAGTAGATTATCTTCCTTAACAAAAACAAGCCAGGGGAGTAAATACTTCAAAAGGGAGGAATTTTACTGCTTCCATTTGCAAAATAGTAACTTCACAGCCCCCTTGCAAAGTATGTATGTTAACCCTTAGTTGACCTGTGGGCTTGTCAATCCCTATTATTTGGATGAGTCCATTTCTAATTTGAGTGGTTTCTGATAAATGTTTGCACTTATTGTATTTGCCACAGAAATTTATGTACATGCAAACAGTGTTAACCTTGATCAGTTTCCAGTCTAAAAAGGGTTAAGGGTTGAAATAGATAATTATTAGGTTTCCAGAGAGTAAAATGATCAAGACAGTAAGATGGAGAAAAAAAAAGAATCTCAATGTAAACTTACAAATTGCAGTGATCTCCCCAGACCGTTTAGGCATGTCGCTTGCAACACGCTTTCCTCTTCAAATTACCTTTGCAACATGCCTTAATTCCTAATGAAAACTTAAAAAATGCTATTATTTTCATGTCTTAGCCTGTAAAATTTTGTTAAATGCGTTAAGGATCATCAATAAATTATTTATAATGTGAACTTAGGCTAATTTTGACAAAGCATAGCGGCTATATTAAGGATTTTAAAACTTGATCAACAAGTCAAACTCTGATTTTTGTGGTAAAAGCAACATGCCTTCTGAAATTTCTGGGGGAGAACACTGAAGTTGGCTGAGTCAGTTTCTGCTTATGTATCCATAGTGTTCCTGAATAATACTGAGTATTATTATAAAAGTACTTACTGCATTTGTGAACTTTTAATTTTAGGACCAAAATCACTATCACTTGGTGGGACATTTCGTGGTGGTATGCAGAAAGAGTCCAGGACAATTACTTTACAAAATGGTAAGTTCTGCTACATGATAATTTTGCCATGCTACATGTACAAGACTTCATGTCTTGATCTGTAAAGTCAGATTAGAGTTTCTCCTATTTACCTTGCCTGTATGAAAGATTGGGCTGAGTTGGTCCTGCCAGGTCAAACCATGGTCTTCAGTATTCCCCTTTCACATTACAGAAAGATCAGTTCGTTTTAAGGACCAGCAACATGTAAACTTAACTGGTTCAACACAAAATCCACTGGTCTTGGACCAACAAATTAGTGCTTATTTTAAACCCTGCTTGGACTCAGCGTCAGGCTCTGTGTTGGAAACAGATAAAAGTTTAATATTATGGGCTAATGCATCATCAGGTGAGCTGTCCTGTCTGGGGACAGGTCTTGATACAACAGATGAGCCACAACACAACAAAACAAAAAAAGTGGCATGTGCACCCAGAGAAGGCTCAGATCAGCCTGGGCATCCCCCAGTTTGATCAGAGCTTTTGCTATGCACTTAAAGGGTAGCTAAGGGTCTAAGATACCCATTCTGACAGTGAAGACCCTGACCAGTATAGGCAGATGCCCAGGCTGATCCGAGTCTTCATATGGTGCACATGCCACTTAGTTGGTTTGTTTGTGTCACTGCTCAGATTGTGGATGCAAACAGGGAAGGCTGTTCTTACAGTGTTAACCCTTAATGCGCCAAAAAGCAGACAACAAAATTTACGTCTGCAAAAATTAAAAAAATGGCTTGTCCTAGCTGTTTCATATTGAGAAATCAAAGACTATAGGGCAAACAGTGTAGATCCAGATGAGGTGGCTCATTATGAGCCACCTTATCTGGATCTACACTGTTTGCAAATTCAACAATTTTTCATTTGGCGCTTTAAGGGTTAATTTGCAACTTTGTAAGTAGTACTGGGGCTTCTTTGTGACATTGCACACACAGGCAAGACAAAGTGTGCAAAGAATTTTTATTTTGTAATTAGATGCAATATTCATACATGTAGTTGAGCCACGACTTGACAAAACCAACAAAGTGGAATGTGTGCCCAGGGAAGACACAGATTAGCCAGGGCATTGGCCTGATCTGATCAGTATTTTCACTATGTAATTGAAGGGTAGCTAAGGGTCTAAGCTAGCTCAGTGCAGAGAGTGAAGACTCTTATCAGACTTGATAGATGCCCAGGCTGATCTAAGTCTGCAGGGTGCATTTACCTCTTTGTTGGTTTTGTCGTGTCGCGGCTCATATGCAGTTGCATAATAGGCATGGCAATGGAAGGTAAATGTCTCTCATAATGTTGCCTTGTGTCTGGATCCTATAAGGACTGTGCTGGCAGGCATTTTGTCAACTTGAATTCAAAACGTCTCAGGAGATGAACCTAACAGGCAGGGCTTATTATAATTTTACATCCAGCCACGTAGCTGAACAGTATGTAGCCACAACACAACAAAACAAAAAAAGTGGCATGTGCACCCAGAGAAGGCTCAGATCAGCCTGGGCATCCCCCAGTTTGATCAGAGCTTTTGCTATGCACTTAAAGGGTAGCTAAGGGTCTAAGATACCCATTCTGACAGTGAAGACCCTGACCAGTATAGGCAGATGCCCAGGCTGATCCGAGTCTTCATATGGTGCACATGCCACTTAGTTGGTTTGTTTGTGTCACTGCTCAGATTGTGGATGCAAACAGGGAAGGCTGTTCTTACAGTGTTAACCCTTAATGCGCCAAAAAGCAGACAACAAAATTTACGTCTGCAAAAATTAAAAAAATGGCTTGTCCTAGCTGTTTCATATTGAGAAATCAAAGACTATAGGGCAAACAGTGTAGATCCAGATGAGGTGGCTCATTATGAGCCACCTTATCTGGATCTACACTGTTTGCAAATTCAACAATTTTTCATTTGGCGCTTTAAGGGTTAATTTGCAACTTTGTAAGTAGTACTGGGGCTTCTTTGTGACATTGCACACACAGGCAAGACAAAGTGTGCAAAGAATTTTTATTTTGTAATTAGATGCAATATTCATACATGTAGTTGAGCCACGACTTGACAAAACCAACAAAGTGGAATGTGTGCCCAGGGAAGACACAGATTAGCCAGGGCATTGGCCTGATCTGATCAGTATTTTCACTATGTAATTGAAGGGTAGCTAAGGGTCTAAGCTAGCTCAGTGCAGAGAGTGAAGACTCTTATCAGACTTGATAGATGCCCAGGCTGATCTAAGTCTGCAGGGTGCATTTACCTCTTTGTTGGTTTTGTCGTGTCGCGGCTCATATGCAGTTGCATAATAGGCATGGCAATGGAAGGTAAATGTCTCTCATAATGTTGCCTTGTGTCTGGATCCTATAAGGACTGTGCTGGCAGGCATTTTGTCAACTTGAATTCAAAACGTCTCAGGAGATGAACCTAACAGGCAGGGCTTATTATAATTTTACATCCAGCCACGTAGCTGAACAGTATGTAGCCACAACACAACAAAACAAAAAAAGTGGCATGTGCACCCAGAGAAGGCTCAGATCAGCCTGGGCATCCCCCAGTTTGATCAGAGCTTTTGCTATGCACTTAAAGGGTAGCTAAGGGTCTAAGATACCCATTCTGACAGTGAAGACCCTGACCAGTATAGGCAGATGCCCAGGCTGATCCGAGTCTTCATATGGTGCACATGCCACTTAGTTGGTTTGTTTGTGTCACTGCTCAGATTGTGGATGCAAACAGGGAAGGCTGTTCTTACAGTGTTAACCCTTAATGCGCCAAAAAGCAGACAACAAAATTTACGTCTGCAAAAATTAAAAAAATGGCTTGTCCTAGCTGTTTCATATTGAGAAATCAAAGACTATAGGGCAAACAGTGTAGATCCAGATGAGGTGGCTCATTATGAGCCACCTTATCTGGATCTACACTGTTTGCAAATTCAACAATTTTTCATTTGGCGCTTTAAGGGTTAATTTGCAACTTTGTAAGTAGTACTGGGGCTTCTTTGTGACATTGCACACACAGGCAAGACAAAGTGTGCAAAGAATTTTTATTTTGTAATTAGATGCAATATTCATACATGTAGTTGAGCCACGACTTGACAAAACCAACAAAGTGGAATGTGTGCCCAGGGAAGACACAGATTAGCCAGGGCATTGGCCTGATCTGATCAGTATTTTCACTATGTAATTGAAGGGTAGCTAAGGGTCTAAGCTAGCTCAGTGCAGAGAGTGAAGACTCTTATCAGACTTGATAGATGCCCAGGCTGATCTAAGTCTGCAGGGTGCATTTACCTCTTTGTTGGTTTTGTCGTGTCGCGGCTCATATGCAGTTGCATAATAGGCATGGCAATGGAAGGTAAATGTCTCTCATAATGTTGCCTTGTGTCTGGATCCTATAAGGACTGTGCTGGCAGGCATTTTGTCAACTTGAATTCAAAACGTCTCAGGAGATGAACCTAACAGGCAGGGCTTATTATAATTTTACATCCAGCCACGTAGCTGAACAGTATGTAGGAGGTTAAAGGTGCTTTAAAGTCTTTGAAATAAAGTTGGTGCTGCTGAAATATGAAAATGCATACATGATAGCAATATGTAAATAAACATATACACACATGCATATACTTGTATATCATTTGCCAAGTTACTTTATATGACGTCCCATTTTGTCATGAAAGAGAAGAAACTTGGTGCTGGTAAGTTTTAACAGCCAGTCTCCCATAGAATCATGCAATGACCCATAATAAGGGTCCACAAGCAAGGTTGTCCGATTTCGATGATTTTTTGCATACATATTGGGTATGTCAGCCCTTTGCAAGAAACGAAGTATTTCGGAATTCGTATAACCACTTCCGGTTTTACAGCGCCATCTGTTGTCAAAACCGCATTTTTAAGTTTCTGGGGAGAAAATTGCTGATAATGGTCATTTTTGAGCTAATGTGATATATGAAAAACTTGGGATTCTAAAATAAAATATAATGTATTAAAACCATATATGCTAGAACATACTTAAAACATGCATGAAAGAAAATAGTTGGTATTGTGGCACCAATTTCTAAGGGAGACAACTCTAGTGGTGAAGACAAAGTTTGAAAACCTAAATAAATGACCCTTTTTAGCATGCAACCATAAGAGTTCCAGCGCCTGATAAGAGACAAACTATATTGTTTCATTATATATACCATCTAATGTCTCTTCATCAACAAGAAAACTCATGGGCTCTCTTTTGCCCTTGGCTCCACAAGGGAGATAACTCTTGTAGTGACGACAAAAAATGAAAATCTGAAAAAACTGGCCAATTTTAGCATATATCCGTAGGAGTTCCAGCGCCTGATATGAGACAAATTATATGGTTTCATAATATATAACATCTAATAATAACTCATCAACTTATGGGCACTCTTTCGACCTTGGCTCCACAAGGGAAATAACTCTTGTAGTGACAACAAAATTTAAAAAATCTGAAAATTGTCCAACTTTAGCATATATCCATACGAGTTACAGTGCCTCATATAAGACAAATAATACTGTTTCATCATATTTAACATCTAAAGTCTCCACATCAATAAGAAAACTCGTGTGCACTCTTTTGCCCTTAGCTTCACAAGGGAGATAACTCTTGAAGTGACGACAAAAGTTGAAAATCTGAAAAACTGACCAATTTTAGCATATATCCGTAGGCGTTCCAGCGCCTGATATGAGACAAACTATCTTGTTTCATACTGTATAACAGCTAATGTTTACTCACCAACAAGAAAACTTATGAGCACTCTTTCGCCCTTGGCTCCACAAGGGAGATAACTCTTGTAGTGATGACCGAATTTAAAAAATCTAAAAAAATGACCAACCTTAGCATTATATCCATACAATTTTAAGCTCCTCATATCATACAAATAATATTGTTTCATCATATATAGCATCTAAAGTTTCCACATCAATAAGTAAACTCGTAGGCACTCTTTTGCCCTTAGCTTTAAAAGGGAGATAACTCTTGTAGTGACGACAAATCTAAAAAATCTGAAAAATTGACCAACTTAAGCATTTATCCATAGGAGTTCCAGCGCCTGATATGAGGCAAACTATATTGTTTCATCATAATAATTTCTAATGCCTCTACATCAACAAGAAAATACGTGGGAACTCGTTTGCTTTTAGTTCCACAAGGGAGACAACTCTTGTAGTTACGACAAAGTTTGGAAATCTGATATATTGACCAGCTGTAGCATATTTACTGAACAAAAATAAAAATTTGCCTTTTCTTATTTATTTATTCCGGCCAACCTAGCAAGTGTTATATGTATACAGTATATGGATGTTTTTGCACTAGACAGACGTCTGGTTACTTAAATCATGAAAAATTATTGGCTATTTTTGCCCTTTCCAGAGTTATCTAACCTATTCCTATTTTAATAATTTAGACCAGAACATTAATTTGCGCATGTGCAGAAGAAATTTTTCTTGTATACAATAAACAGTAAATCCAGTACGCACAGAAAACACTTTAAACGCTTATGTTAATTGTTGTCACAACCTGAAAATAACGTTTAAAGATTCAAAACTTTCGGATTATCTCCCTTTGAATTAAAAATATAGAGATTTTCTTAGATGCCGTATTTTCTATACCAGTGCGTTTTTTTTATTATTTTCTTCGCAGTTTGTTTGAATGTCTTGCAAACTCAATGTCTCTATTACTAAATTCATTTGAAAGCCATTTGTTAAACTATCACATAGACTTTAATGTGTAATGGGAATGGCACTGAAACTGAGTATCTGGCTTCATAATGACATGGTCAGAGGTTTTTCGTCTGGTCCTCATGGCTTTCGGCATAATTTTAGCGAATGTGTCTATACAGATTGGGTTTGATAATGGAAAGGCATTGCCAACAGAATTTTTATCATTTAAGAAGACTTTAACAATTTTAAATTTGGTAATTGTTTGGTTTTGAGCATAGAAAACAGAAAAGTACCTTAATGACGTTTACAATAGCCTCAATATTGCTGTATCTAAAGAATCTTAAATTTTATGTGACTACGATATCACAAAATGATTACTTTTTCTTGGATTAAAAAAAAGTTCATGTCTCCACTTTTAATTATTGGATATCGCAAAAAATATTGGGTATCGATAACTATTAATGAATATCCACAAATCGATTTATGGATATTCAAAAATCGAATTATGGACTTCCAAAAATAGAACCATGGTAATCCGAAAAAATATAAAAAAAATATATGTATGCTTTTGGATATCCATTATTCGATTTTTGGATAGCCATAATTCAATTTTTGGATAGCCATAATTCAATTTTGGATGTCCATAAACCGATTTTTGGATATCCATAATTAAGCCTGAATATTTGATATCCACATTACGATATAAGGATACCGAAACTTAGAATTGTGGGCATCTGTAAATCGAATAATGGCTATCCAAAAATAATAAATGTTTTGGATATTCATTATTCGTCTGATGGATATCTAAAATTCGGGTTTTTGGACATCCATTATTCGATTTTTAGATATTCATAAATAGATGTTTGGATATCCAAAAACACATTATTTTATGATATCCAAAAATCAAATATGGATATCCATTAATCGAATTCTGGATATTCATAAATGGAATTATGGATATCCATAAATCTAATTGATTTTAGGATATCCATAATCTCCAGTATGTTTGGTTATCCATAAACTGAATTATACATATCCATTATTCAAAGATATCGACAATATGACTTATGGATATCCAAAAATACAGCAGATTTTTACATATCTAAAAGTCAACTTATGGATATCTCAAAATAGAAATTTGGATATCCACCATTATGTGATATTTTGGGTATCCACAACTCGAATTATGGATATCTAAAATCGATAAATGGATATCAATAAACAGGGAATAAATAGTAAAATAGTTTTGGGTCTACCCTGTTTCTCTGAAGTTAGATCCTTCACCAGCTGGTACGCTTCCTTGCTGTTATTTTATTTATCTATTTTTTTCAGACAAGTTTCGATCTCATCCCACTAAATACCTGTCTAGTCCTCCTTAACTTTCTTCACTGCCATCTGAATCCTCTTGTTAGCTTTTCTGTATTCTTTTGCTCCTCCTGCTTCATACGTCCACTTCATCAAATCTCTTTTCACAGGGGTCGAGAATATCTCCGGTGACCCAGGACTTTTTCCTGTAATGTTTCTTCCCAGGTATCTCACTGGCTGCATCAGTCACTGCTGTATTGTAGGTGGTAATCATGGTATCTATGTCCATGTCATCATCCCTCAGATCAATGAGTGGTGCGAATTTCCAACCTATTGTTGCTTGAAAAGTGCATGCCACATCTGAGTCCCTTAACTTCTTAACATCGAACTACATTTATAAATTCATTAATACTAAGTATAGTTCCTTATGCCTTGATAAAGTTTATTTCCGTGGCATCAGTGAATTGAGTTTTCATAGATGTTAAATACCTTTTTGTTCGTTTTTGCAATTTTGATGACATTACCAGATTAATTCTTGTCCAATCATTATCTATATTGAATATTGAGTCTAATAAATGTGTGTGCTCATATACTATAAGTTCTCATTGAATTAAACCAGTTTTTATCCTTGGGTTGGGTGCACAGAACATAGTTAACTATGAAACTTTTGAGTTTTACATCAGTTTCCAAAATCTGTACATAGTGTAACATTTATTTCCCTTTACAGGGGGCTAGAAACTATGTACTACCGAAAGATTTTGGTAAACATTTACAGAGTTCAAGTAATGCTAATGATAAAATCATCAATTATGTCTGATGCATTTGGTTGCATTCAGTAGAATTAGATACCAAATTGTACAGAATGTGAGGATTTTGTCATTTAGCTGTCAGTGTAGTAGTTATCTGCCTTGTAAGCCAAGGGCAAAAAAAGTGTCCACCGATTTTCTTGTTGATGTTTAAACAGTAAATATTAAATATTGTGCAACGACAAAGTTTGTTTCATATCAAGCGCCGGAACTCTTATGGTTATATTCTAACATTGATCAATTTTTCAGATTTTCAAACATTGTCGTCACTAATAGTTATCTCCCTTGTGGAGCCAAGGGCAAAAAAGTGCCCACAAGTAAGCTTGTTGGTATATAGACATAAGATATTATATGTATAATGAAACAACAAAGTTTGTCTCACATCAAGCGCTGGAACTCCTATATATGTATGCATAAATGGGTCAGTTTTTCAGATTTTCAAACTTAGTCATCACCTCAAGAGTTATCTCCCTTCTGGAGCCAAAGGCGAAAGAGTGCCCACGAGTTTTCTTCTTGGTGTACAGACACTAAATAATCACTGTGTCCATTCGTGTACGCCTGTAAATGCGAGTTGGAGCAGTGTACGCCGAGTTAGAACACCTTCAGAGAATGCTCGCGAACGAGAGGTGAGTGTTTGCCATGTATTTTAACAGCTTACTAAGGTTTACGTCCCTCTCGTCTTGACAGTTTTCGTCTTAGACATCATCTACAACCGCAGGTAAACTTTCAAAGCACCATCTCTTGTAATAACACAAGAAACGTCGCAAATCCTTGCAAAATATGTCAAAATATTTACTACATGTACTGGTCTTCATTTGTACTAAATGTACGCAAACACTGTCTTCATTTACAAAAATTATAAAATGTAATAAGAAATGATCCAACTGTGACCATCAGAGCGAAGTCACGAAATGCTGACCGTAAAACTGAGAGAGCTGTTTGTATTTGTTTGCACCAGGGGTGTTGCCAAAGGACACGCCGAGTTGCAGGACCTGTGCACGCCGAGTTTAATCATTATTGATAATAAGGGTGTACCGCGAGTTGGAGTACATAAACGTCAAGCTCAAAGACTAATGAGCAAACATGTACCATGCTCTGTATTTATGAGCCTTATTTGATACATACCTGACATAAATAACAAATTTTGTATTTGTTGAAAGGAAATCGTTTATCTCTTCCACTGATAGTCAGAGTCAGTTATGAAACTACATTTTGCGTTCAAGTGCAGAGATACTACGAAAAGACGAGAGGAAAAAAACCTGTTCCTGAAGAAAATTTCGAAGCATCCTAGCTAAAACTAGCAAGCACCAACCATTAACGCTGACTGAGCTGCGAGTAAAAAGGTTGCGTATCACATAGTGCAAAAGCAGTGTGCCCATGGTTTAAAGCTTTATGCCCTTAACTGTACGCACATGCTGATACGTATGTTATAAGCTGCAGTCCCTTTTGACACAACTCAATGAATTTATCGGTATCAACACCTTAGCACCCAGACCTCTGCAGCCCCACCCTGTGGAGTGCCTTTTTCTAGTGGATAATCTTCGCCTTTCATACAAATTGTCGCAGGTTCAACTCCAACGGATGGCACATGTCCGATCCATTTTTCCAATAGACCAGAAAATGCACAGCCAGAGCCAGTGTGTTCTGAGCTGAAATAAGTGGCATCAGAGTCGCAGTTGGTGATTACAGCTCGTCAATGAACGTCGGTGGTAGCGCCCGCCTGATAAAACCGGCAAAACTGTACATGTGCACCCAAGAACACACAAACAAACACTGAGTCAATATTCCTGATATGGTTTTGTAACCAGGAGCTGTGGTCTCCTCAAAACAAGAACGAATGGGCATAGTATTAAAACAAACAACGTGATCACTCCTTCAAGCCCAGTAAGAAGCGCAAACTTTAAGCGGATGCAGTCTCTACTGTAAGGGCTTTGCCTTTCTGCGCATGTATATTCGGACACAATGTTAACACCACTCCACATGCCTGCAACATAATTCTATCTGCGAGCCTCCCCGTTAACATACATGTATTTATCCTCTGTGCAGACGGACAATTACTTTCTACGAAAATATGCGGAGATACGAAAGTTTGGACGGACACGAAAATAACAGGGAAAGGCAACTAGATTTTTTCTAGCGTTGTTTTTTTTTTGAAGAATTGAGAGACAAGAGTGGCCAGACCTGGAGTAAAGCAAAGTAAATGTGTAACTATTCGCGTACATGTATCCAGCCATCTGATTAATAGAAGCGTACAGAGTAATGTGTCTGCCTATAAAGAGCGATGAAGAGAGATTTCAAAGCTATTTCACTCTATGATAGCCCCTACATAAAGCTATATATTAGTGGGTTGGGGCCGGATGTTTGTCTGTTTCTTGGCCCACCGGGGTTCAACTGGTGGTCTTCTTTTGCTCCAGTACTCCAGTGGTGTTGCTGACGCCCCAGGGATCTCCGGGTGTCTCAACACGTTTTGGCTGTCGAGTCCTCATCCTTGCTTCATCACGGTCTTTTCTTGATCTTAATTGTTGACCGTGACGACTGTCTGATGAGTTAGGGGACCTCCATACGAACCGAACTACCAACTAATTGTGTGCACCGCAGCGGAGGGTGAGGGTGAAGGTTTGGGCCCAGTAAAACCGGTTTAACCCCCCCCCCCCCCCCCCCCCCCCCCCCAGTAGTTATAACTGACCGTCCAAAGGCGGTACTTTTGTTGCGGTTGCATTTGTTTTATGTCCGGTGCTGTTTAATTTATTGTAATCTCAGTTTAATCCTTCTATCATAAAAATAGAAAATAGGTAAAAATAATTGTTAAATGTTTTTCATATAATTTGCTTAGTCCGTTGTAACCCGTCTGTTGGTCTAAATTATTTGGTTCAATAAAGATAGCTGAGTTGCCATCTATTTGGGAAAGAGCTGCTGACTCGGCTTATCACTTGTAATGTATTGTTTGTTGGGATGTCTTTGTCAATCTTTCCCTTTGATGTTGGGGATAGGGTTTGGGATCTGATTCAGTTAGTTCCTGAAGTGTAGTTACTCTTTAAATTCAACCAGAAAAGAGTCTTACGACAGAGTCAACAAATCATACTCCTTTTCCTTAGCATAACAGTAATTTTCATTTTCTTTAGCAAGAGATACTTTGCTTTGGTGAATGATAACTTTTTCAGTGGAAGCAAACCTGTCATTTTCATTCTTTCCGTCCATCTAAATTCTTAAAAAGAAGAATTGCTGCCCAAGCAGCATAGTACTTCTTTTAAGAGAAGAGTCCCATTTTGGAAGTTTTTTATGAGGAAGTCACAACAGTTGTTTCCCTTTGTACAATGATAAATACAATCACCTTATGGTACATTTTCAGGGGAAGCAACTCTGCCTCCATAATCTACATGGGTCAACTTTTAAAAGAAAGAATTTGCTCCGCTCGTAGCATTTTTTTCTTTCCTTTAAGAGTAGAGCACAGTTTAGAAATGCTTCCTGATCTGGGAATACAAACAGGAAGTCGCGAAAGTAACTTCCCTATACATGTATTAAAATGACGAAAAACAGTGTAACCAGACGCCTTAAAGTCCAGTTGCATTAAGCTATTGACATACGCGTAGCAGCAAGAAAATCAGAATCATTACTTTGCAATTCAAATACAGTTTGTATATACAGCTGTAAAGGGATCAGACTCTGAACGTACTACATAAATACACAAGTTCCGCTAAGTCTGCGCTGTTGTTCACACTGTAATATGGCACATGTTGATTTCCATGCCTCTCTATACGGACACAGATGGAGTGATGGTAGGGTGACTTACGACCTTTTAACAGTATTAATCGTATCAGGACCAAAAGATGATGATAATGAAGAAAACCTGTATGAAATTGAACCCTGCATCGAGCCAGGGAGCTCTAACTCAGCAGGTCAGCGCATAGCTTTCTAAGCTACCTGGGTTTTTACGGATACACCGTTCTGCGTAAAACGGGCGGAGGAGTAAAATATAAGGGAGAGTATTATGTACAAACTGTTAGATATCTGTGTTTAAAATGTAAAGATTGGAATATACTTTTCCCACTGTCAACAGATAAAGTGAATCTTCGAACTGAAAGTTCATCCGTCGAATGGTATTAGCAACAGTGATCTAATATAGCTCTTGGAAAACATTTGTTCTGAATGAACAGTATTAACATTGGCAGGCAAACTCATCATAACTTCATAACTGAAAGACAAACAAAATGTGGATCCTTAAATATTTACATTATTCTCAGTCATTCTGTTGAATTTACTAACAGAATGATTTTTCATACTAGCAATCGGACAGCCAATAACAACTGACTGACTTTGGTATTTTTGACACTATCAGTACAAAGCAATGTCAATAAATGCTCAGCTAGACAGCTGCAACTAAATTAAATGTCATTTTTTTCTTCAAAAACTCGCACAGAGCAGTACGTTACTTCAACTAGGCGTACACCTTTATTGACAAAAAAGCTTAAACTCGGCGTACATGGGTTCTCCAACTCGCCGTATTTTCGTTAACTATGTATTTGCAACTCGGCGTGCACTTCAAACCATTACAGCCTGCCTACAAATGATTTCTATATTCAAAACGGACAGGTTTCGACCGATTTATCTATTAAAATAGCTTCAATACATACCTGCCTAACTAATAAGGGACCTTTCAATCAAAAGATACTTGTATTTGTAAATAAATACTGACTTCTTTTTCCGTAAAGGCACTCTCACTTGAAAGGATGTACTGGTTTGGTTAAATATTCTGTAAATTGAACATTGCATTCACGTGAAACTATATCAGTCTGATAGCTTATTCAGTTACAGATACACTCATACTAGTTTATTACTTTTAGATGATGAAAAGTCCTGATAAATTAACTTACTTTAAAGCCCTGATGACATTTCCAAGACTTGTTTTCTTCTAACTCGGCGTACACTGCTCCAACTCGCATTTATAGGCGTACACGAATGGACACAGTGATAATATACTATGAAACAACATAATTTGTCTCATGTCAGTGTTGGAACTCCTATGGTTATATGCTAAAGTTGGTCTAGTTTTTTTTCCAGATTTTCAAACTTTTTCTTCACTGCAAGAGTTGTCTCCCTTTTGGGGCCAAAGGCGAAAGAGTTCCCAAAAGTTTTCTTATTTATGTACAGACATTAGGTACAACATATTATGAAAAAACATAGTTTGTCTCATTTCAGGTACCGGAACTCCTATGGATGTGTGTTAAAGTTGGTCAATGTTTTCAGATTTTTTAAACTTTGTCGTCACCACAAGAGTTTTCCCCCTTGAGGAGCCAAGGGCGAAAGAGTGCGCATGAGTTTTCTTGTTGATGTACAGGTATTAGATATAACATAGTATGAAGCAGCATAGTTAGTCTCATTTCAGGTGCCGGAACTCTTATTGATGTGTGCCAAATTTGGTCAATTTTTCAGATTTCAAACTTCGTCTTCACTACCAGAGTTGTCTCCCTTGTGGATCCAAGGGCGAAAGGATGCTCACGAGTTTTCTTGTTGATGTAACATTAGATATACAATATTATGAAACAACATAGTTTGTCTCATTGCAGGTGCCGGAACTCAAAATAGATATGTGCTAAATTTGCTCAATTTTTCAGATTTTCAAACTTTTGTCTTCACTACTAGGGTTGTCTCCCTTTTGGAGCCAAGAGCGTAGGAGTGTCCACATGTTTGCTTGTTGATATAGAGACATTAGATATTATACATTATGAAACAGCATAGTTTGTCTCATATGAGGCGCTGTAACTCATATGGATATATGCTAAAATCGGTCATTTTTTTCAGATTTTTTAAAACTTTGTCGTCACCACAAGAGTTAACTCCCTTGTGGAACAAAGGGCGAAAGAGAGCCCATGAGTTTGTTTGATGATGCATAGACATTAGATATCATGTATTATGAAACGGCATAGTTTGTCTCATATCAGGCGCTGGAACTCTTATGGATACATGCTAAAGTTGGACAATTTTTCGAATTTTCAAACTTTGTTGTTACTACAAGAGTTGTCGCCCTTGGCAGCGGGTTTCACACAACCTATTGTTTTTATTCATGTATGTTTTTGCATGTACTAGTATTGCTTATTTCAATTAAGTATATATTGTTTTGTTATTCCATATTCTTTGATATTAAAAATACAGTTGAAACTGAGCATTTTTCAGCCAAATTTCTCACAGAAACTGAAAAATGTGGTTTTGACGATAGATGGCGCTGTAAAACAGGAAGTGGTGGCACAAATTCCGAAATACTTCATATACTGGATAGGGCTCACTTACCCATCATGCATGCAAAGTTTCATCAAAATCTGACAACCTTGCTTGTGGACCATTTTGCATGGTTTTCTCTGAGATTGGCTGTTAACAAGACATATGCAAGGAACTATTATGTCTCTTGAAATGTTTTGTAAGACAGTAAATATTGCAGACTTTAAGCAAACACTGAGCTGCCTTAGCAAACAGAGTAGCCCCTGATCAGACTGCTCCCCAGGAGCAGTCTGATTTGGGTCTACAATGTTTGCTCATTGATTTCTGTTTCAGTATTTAATGAAACTATTGTATTCTTCTTTGAATATTTATCCAGGTAAAAAGAGGATTCAGCAGCTTGCAGGACAGATGAAACTAAACCAAGTATGTGTCGACAGGGCATTTAACTTTTTCAAGATGGCCGTCTCTAGAAGGATAACAAGAGGAAGAAAGACAGCCCATGTTGTTGCAGCATGTCTGTACCTTGTTTGTAGAACAGAGAGGACACCTCATATCCTTGTCGGCTTTATTTATAATAGTTTTATTTTACATATCAGACTTGGGCTATTTCAGAGTTTAACTTGGTATATACCGGTATATGGTAAAATAGCTGAAGAAGGTTTGAATGTGTACCTGTGATCATGTAATCCAACTGATTAGGTTCATAAATTAGGTACATGAAAAAACTTACTTATATAAGAAAAATTGTGTCTGGAGCATACTAAATCTGGATGTGTGTCTCTTAACACAGGTGAGTTAACTGGTTATATAGTGTAGCCTGATTATTGTCACTCGACGTAGGCGGAGGGGGACTATAGAAATGACCCTTGTCCGTCCGTCCGAAATCTTGTCCCCGCAACTCCTCCGTCTTGCATCGGATTGATTTGAAATTTTACAGATTGTATTCTTATGATATGAAGAAATGCATGTGGTTTTTTATTTTGTTTCGGCCATTTTTGATGGAGTTACGACCCTTGCTGACTCAAACCTTGTCCCCGCAACTCCTGCCACATCTTGTATCAGATTGACTTGAAATTGTGCAAAATGTTGCACCATGGTCTGAAGATGTGCATGTGATTTTGGAATTTCAGTTGTCCTATTTTTTACAAAGTTACGGCCCTTTGTCATTTTTAGGGTTTTTCCAACTTTTGAACCATTTGACCTAGAGAGCTGAAATTTGGTATGCTATTAGTATTTGGTTAATTGATTATTCTGATTATTGTTAGAATGTGCTAAATTGATTATTGACAGGTTATTCCCCTTTCACAGATAATAGACATTCACTTAAAGGTAAAAAGATAACTTCAGAACTATGAATATTAATGGGCTAAATTTTCATAAATGCATTGATCACATTTCATGATTCATATTAGTAGGATTATGGCCCTTGATATTTTGTTATTGGGTATACAGTCTCGATGTTTGGGCATTCTTTAAGGGCCTAAAGTTTCAGTAACCTGATTTTACACATATATGCCCCTTATTTTATAACTTCATAGAGGCCCAGTAATTGGGTATATGTCTTTGCTGAAGCTTGAGTTATTATTTGCTTACAAGGTTCTGTAATACACATATTTTCTGTTTTTGGCCATACAGTTACTCTGAAATTGAATAAAGGGCTGAAGTTTGTGTCACATTTCAAATGTCGAGTGACACTTGGCCGATGGCCTTTTATTAGCTCACCTGTCAAGGTGAGCTTATAGTATAGACTTGGTCCGTCGTCCGTCGGCGTCGGCGTCGTCCACAATTTTAAACATCTTCTTCTCAGAAACCACTGGGTGGATTGAAGCCAAATTTCATATGGAGCCTTAACAGGATGGGGGAAAGAAAGTTTATATATTTGGTCCAGGTCACATGACCAAGATGGCCGCCACGCCCATATATGGTAAAAACCCTTCAAAAATCTTCTTCTCCAGAACCAAAAGGCCTATGACCTTGAAACTTGGTATGTAGCATCGGGCATGCGGGCCCATCATAATTTATATAAATCATGACCTTGTGAT
Source organism: Ctena decussata (assembly GCA_963989385.1). Taxonomy (NCBI): domain Eukaryota; kingdom Metazoa; phylum Mollusca; class Bivalvia; order Lucinida; family Lucinidae; genus Ctena; species Ctena decussata. Next base: position 22,946,292 of record OZ022499.1, read on the forward strand.
GACCTTGACCTAATTTATGACATGGTCAACTTTGGTACATTAGGCTTTTATATGGGTAAACGCTTAAACGGTGGATTTCTCAGAAACTATTTAAGTCTTAAGGTACAATACTTGGTATACATGGTCGGCTAAATGACCAGATGAAGATATTATGTCACTAAAGGTCAAGGTCATTCCGTCGGACCATCCGTCGTCAAGATAAATTTTTTCAAACATCTTCTCCTCTGAAACCACTAGGCCGATTGAAGCCAAATTTCATATGGAGTCTCAATGGGATGGGGGAACGAAATTTTATACCCGGGGTCTGGGTCACATGACCAAGATGGCCGCCATGCCCATATATGATAAAAACCCTTCAAAAATCTTCTTCTCCAGAACCAAAAGGCCTATGACCTTGAAACTTGGTGTGTAGCATCGGGCATGCGGGCTTATCAAAATTTATACAAATCATGACCTTGCCTTGACCTTGACCTAATTTACGGCATGGTCAACTTTGGTATGTTAGGCTTTTATTTTTGAAAACGCTTAAACAGTGGATTTCTCAGAAACTATTTAAGTCTAAGGTACAATACTTGGTATACATGGTCGACTAAATGACCAGATGAAGATATTATGTCACTAAAGGTCAAGGTCATTCCGTCGGACCATCCGTCGTCAAGATTTTCAAACATCTTCTCCTCTGAAACCACTGGGCCGATATACTGGCAGGTGAGCGATCGTTGCCCTTGGGTGACTTGTTAAGTATACATATATGAATCTGATTGAGGAGAGAAAAGACGCCTTTCCACGAAGAGCTGCCTGCACCTGATCAGGAGCTTTTAACTTTTGATTCCTTTATTGCTGCAAATAGGAAAGGGAAGACAGATTAGACTCCTTGGATGTCTTTCCTGTTGGCACTAGCAGTAAAGAAACCTTCATCAGCCTCACCGGCGCATACAACTGTATTGTGAGTTTCCTAGTTAAGCTCTGTTGTGTGGCGATGTGCAGACAGGCGAGACATAGCCTTCTGCAGAATTCTTGTTACAAAGGGAAACAACTTTTGTGACTTCCTGTTTTCTTCACCTGACAACAAAGCATTTCCAAAATAGGATCTACTATAAAAAGAAAGAATTTGCTCCCAGAGGAGCAAATTCTTTCCTTTTAGAGTAGATCCCCATTTGAGAAGGGCAGCAAAAAACAAAAATGGCGGTCTGACTCTGAGAGTACTCTATTCACCTTCAATGGTCCTGGATGATAAACTGATCTTGTTCAACAACTATGATCATTCCAGTGATAAGGTCACATCCCAATCAGTTAGTGCAACTACAATGTTATTGAACTGACATGATCATAGCAGAACTCTTGATAATGTACTGACCTTAACAGTTTCCATATATGCTTTTGGACTTCAGTGACCAGCTTCAGGTGAGTGTTGGAACTTATTCTCACAATTTCTTGTTGCTTGTCATTGTTTATAACTTTCAGTGAAGCCTTTACTTAGTGAACAGAAACGTTTGTGACAACAAACAGTGCAAATCAAGTTCAGACAGATGGCAAACAGTGCAAATCGAGTTTAGATAGATGGGAGCAGATTTATCAGGAACATAAAGTTTTCAGCCTGACAGCAGCAAAAAATAGATCTGTTCTTAAAAAATAAATGCATATACAATGTTCAAAATAATTTACAGAGAATTTAATCTTAGCAATTTTGCTACCCTAAATATTTTTTGTCTGCTTTCAAGGAGCCAAAACCGAAGTTCAGAAATAGACTGAACTGCTAGGATTGACATGAATTTTGATGGATGATGAACAAACAGAAATCCAGATGCTATATTGCTATGGCAGGTGTAACAAAAAATGGAATTCATTCATGCTTAATATAGCCTCCCAGAACTCTAGATAAGAGGGAGTATTTGATGATAATTGAGGGATATTTTTTTTTTCATTTCTCATTGAAACCATGTGTTGTGACCCTTCATCTGAACCGTCTCGTCGAGACGGTTCAGATGAGGGGTCACAACATGTTTTTATGCAGAATTAAAGAAAATTATCCCTAATAATCACCGAATACTCCCTCTTATCTAGGGCTCTGTATATTGTACCTCCTTGCTATGGCAGGTGTAACAAAAATGGAATTCATTCATGCTTAAAATAGCCTCCATGTTCTTATGTTTAGGTGAATGTGTATGTCCTCGGAAAGACCTACCTGTGCCTGGCAAAGGAGCTGTGTATCAATATGCCTGAAATAGGTGAGTTCAAATTATCCCTGTATGAATATTACAAGATTTTAGCTACATGTATGAGGAGTATTTAGATAATTTTTCTCAGTCTTCACAAAACATGTTGTGGCATCTCTATAGAGATAATAATTTTTCATACATCTCTCTGGGAGACACATCTCCGTAGATGCTACAACGCTTTTGTGGAGAGATGAATGAAAAATTATCACAAAATTATCTTCAAATAATACTTTTCTTTAATATTTCAGCTTACATACCTTATGTCCCTTAAAACATGTACATTAAAAAATCTAAAAGGTTGTATTTTTATGTGCTTTGCCTGATATGCATGTTAAATTGATTTGCCTTCACAGTAAACATAGCAGATGCACTATTAAGCTACTGCAGTGTAAACAAGGCTGCCACAAATTGTATCAAATCAACTCTGTTTATTGAGAGATGAGATATTGTTTTTGGATTGCTTCCCCTGAACAATAAAAAAATAAAATAAAGAAAGAAGCTGTTAGTTCTACACCACCCCTAACTGACCCATAGGGTTAGGAGTTCTTCTACACCACCCTTAACTGACCCATAGGGTTAGGAGTTCTTCTACACCACCCTTAACTGACCCATAGGGTTGGGAGTTCTTCTACACCACCCCTAACTGACCCATAGGGTTAGGAGTTCTTCTACACCACCCCTAACTGACCCATAGGGTTGGGAGTTCTTCTACACCACCCCTAACTGACCCATAGGGTTAGGAGTTTTTCTACACCACCCTTAACTGACCCATAGGGTTGGGAGTTCTTCTACACCACCCCTAACTGACCCATAGGGTTAGGAGTTCTTCTACACCACCCCTAACTGACCCCTTAGGGTTAGGAGACACATGGAGGTAGGTGTGTCACTAACTTGCCTACTGCCTTTAAGTTCCATAAATGGTTGTTGATTCCAGCATGGAAGACATCCATCTTGCAGATGGGTGTTCATCTTGCAGATGGGAGTTCAAATAAAGAACAAGTAAGAAAAGAAAGAGTCAAATAAAGAACAAGTAAGAAAGAGTAAACTTCACAATTTATTAATTGATCTTTCTTTTATCATAAAGCTTAATTCAGCTATGTATTTGACAGTCTATACACATCATCAGAGCCCCATGTAAGGAAAGTGTTTGATGACAATTCTAGAATATTTTTTCTTAGTTTTCCATGAAAACATAAGGTGATTGCCTTGCCAAAGCGGTTAACAACATAAATTTGAAAAGGAAAACAAACAGGAGTTATCTGAGAATTATCATCAATACTTTCCAGTGCTTTAGATATGGTGAGTGTTTGAAGATAATTTTGAGATAATTCTTTTATTTTCTCAACGAAAACATATGTTGTGACCACTCATTAGAACCGTCTTGGCGAGACGGTTATAATGAGGGGTCACAATATATGTTTTTATACTGAAATATGGAAAATTATCCCAAATTATCCCGTTATCCCCTTTTATCTGGAGCAATGACTTTTCTTTAACTGGAGCTCTGACATCATAGAAGAAAGAAATAAAACCCACATTTAATTTCCTTCAGGAAGCAACACAATACACCCAAACATGGAAACAAACAAACAAATCAGTTTTGAAAAAATATATGCAGCAAAAATCTGCTCCAATGCAGGAAGTTGTCAATTCTCAAGATCATCAGATCATTAACAACAGTTGCTGACCTAAAGATGCTGTCAGTTTCCTTTGCTGGAAATAGACTTTACGTACATACATGTAACAACAATAGGCCATGATTCAGATCAGCAATGTTTATAGTTATACTCCTTTGCTCTGTCGCCGTTTCTGAGAAGCATGCACATTCACAATACGTATTAAGGGGACAACAGACACGTAATTTGATTGCTGTGTTTGTGAATCAGTTTTCACATGTAGTCTGAAAATGACATTTTATGCAGAGCTTTAAACATATTACTAATCACAGAAACTGTTTATTTAAAAGGTGAAAACAAATTTAACTGGATAGTATTTTGACCTAAACAATGATTATGTTGCAAACAGCAGTTTGATACACTGATGGTCATACTATGCAAAAAGATAATTTCATGTTCAGTGTGCTGTACCATATTTACCTAAATATTCAGACAAATGAGCCATGACACCACAAAACCAACAAAGTGGCATGTGCACCCAACAAAGACTCAGATCAGCCTTGTCATCCACCCAGTCTGAGCAGAGCTGTCACTTTGGGCTTACAGGGTAGCTAAGGGTGTAAGCTAGCTCCACGTGGTCAGCAAAGACTCTGATCAGACTCGGCTGATCTGCACCTTCGTCGGGTCCTCATGCCACTTTGTTGGTTTTGTTATGTCACGGCTCAAATATCCAAGAAAATGGTGAAAACTTAGATTAGATTGAAGGAGTAATCTAATGATTCATTTAGTACACAATTCTATAAAACATCTAGGCCAAGTTGCAAATCTAGCAACAGCATTAGTTAACGAGACATTTAATTTTCAAACATATTGTACTCAAAAACAATGCCATTTTTGCCAAAAAATAGTGAGAAGCTTTTGCAGTGCAAAAGCTCCTCACAATTTTTTAGCAAAACTATTACCACAAGTGATTTTGTGAGTACTGTGGGACTTAACAAATCCTTGACTAACCACTTTGTTAAGCTAACAATGCTTTGAACAACCGGGGCCTGTTAGCCACATCATGCAAAAATGGGGCTCAACATATTGGCGAACAGGAAAGACTCAAACCAGTCTGTGAATCCATGGGCTTCAGTTTTGTGCAAACAGATTCCTCAGGGCCTGGACATGGTGTGTGCAAATGGCAAAGGCTCGGATCAGACTGTGCAGATACACAGGCTGGTCTGAGCCATTGCTACTTGCATATGCTTACCCTGTTGCACTCAGAATGGCCAAAACTCCGTAGAGCTTTGGCTGTTTTGAGTGCAATAGGGCTAAGCACCCTTTTGCCTGTTTTAATGTTGGAAAAACTCCTCAAAATTCATCAACTGTTTGCATTGTATACAAAAACAGGTAGGACTCAGATCAGATGGATGTAAAGGCTGATCAGAATTTCCAATGCTCTGCACTCTATGACACTTTAGACATGATCGGCCTATTAATCTGCATCAGATTGTGATTTAATATTGTATTTTATTCATTAACAAGAATTCCGCGGAATGCTATGTCGCACCTGCATTGCTCTTTAACAGTAGTAAAGACTTTGGTTAAAAGAACTTGTATGAGAAATGGACAAAAACGCTAGGGTCAACACAATTTTGGATGTAAAAGTTTACTTAGTCGGAAGAGCACGAAATATAGGCCAAGGGTTGGAATAACTGCAACATCCCTCGTGAACATTCTTAGAATAAACTTTATGCCAGGTGTGATGACTACAGGTATCATACTTTCAGACAAAAGGTCTAAAACCCTAGTACCGACATAATTTTGGGTGTAAAATTTTGCGAAGTCAGCAGAACATTAAATATATATCAAGGGTAAATTAATTGCAACAGCCCTCAAGAACATTTTAAGAAAAAACTTGATGCCAAGTTTGATGATTCTAGGTGTCATAGTTCTTGAGAAATGGACTTAAACACTAGGGTCGACCTTATTTTGAATATAAAATTTTACGAAGTCAGCAGAGCACGAAATATAGGTCAAGGTAAAAATAAGAGCAACAGCCCTCGAGATCATTCTTAGAAGAAGCTTAATGCCAGGTTTGATGATTCTATGTATCATAGTTTGTGAGAAATGGACTTAAGCGCTAGGGTCTATGTAATTGTTGAGGGACCATTTTACGAAGTCAGCAGAGCATGAGATATAGGTCAAGGGTAAAAATTAAAGCAACAGTCCTCGAGAACATGTTAAGAAGAAGCTTTATGCAAGGTTTGATGATTGTCGGTATAACAGTTTGCGAGAAATGGACTTAAATGCTAGGGTCGACGCTAGGGTCGACATAATTGTTGATGGACTGTTTTACAAAATCAGCAGTGCATAAAATATAGTTCAGGGGTAAAATTAAGAGCAAAAACCCTCGAGAACATTCTAACAGGAAGCTTTATGCCAGGAAGCTTTATGCCAGGTTTGGTGATTGCAGGTATCATAGTTTGCGAGAATTGGACTTAAACACTAGGCTCGCTAGGGTCGACGTAATTGTTGACGGATGGATGGACGTACGGACCAACGGAATTACTGACGGGCGGACAGACGGAAAAGTGAACTACTATATTGCATCTTGCTAAAGCAGGTGCGACAAAAACTATTAAAACTAAATTATATAAATTCTCTGTGATGGCTTTGTTGTTATTAAAGCTTCTAACAAACAATAATAATACGTAGATCATTTGCCGTAACTGTTTAAGTCAAGGGAATTTAGGCTATACTACACTACATTTGTAAATATACCGCCAATCTACATCATTATCTGTGACAATATTCCCCCAAGGAGGACTATGCAGAGCCAGTCTTCACGAAACACCGTCTGACCGCCTGACATGTCTGGTAAAAATTCATTCAGTCTGGTAAAATTTTCAAAATTTTTTAGAACATTTTAATCATTTTACCAGATTCAGTCCTGTAAACTCTTGCAGACTTTTGTGAACTCTTGAGAGCTCCCAGTCAAAGTAAATATTTAGTAATAATTGTGGAATAACTATATCTCCATAAAATATTGTTTTGACTCCTCATTAGAACTGCCCGTATTTTGATGGAGATTAAACAGATATTATCATATGACGTGGCATCTGAGAGTGTAATAAAGCCATGCATTAAAAACGATAATCCACTAGTGGATTAAATATGCAAATTACGTTGTAACGTCATACGTTGCCGTCCATTAAAACGTCGCGTTTTCTAATGGCGAAATCGTGACGTTTTAGCGCAAATTTTGCTTATAAAATGCGATTTTAGTGTCATATGATAAATAGAATCTTGCATTCGTGCTCCTGTATTATTGAATTTATTAAACTCGTTGGGAAAAAAAACGATAAGATGCTCGGCAAAGCCTCGCATCTTATCTTTTTCCCCAACTCGTTTAATAAATTCAATAATACATGAGCACTCATGTAAGATCCTCTATTTATCCTTAATTAGCACAAAATATTATTCTTACTCAAGTCAGGGCTCCAGATAAGGTGGAGTTTTGAGCAAAACTCTGGGATAATTGTTCTTATTTTTCAACAAAAGAGTGTGTTGTGACTCCTCATTGAGACGGTTCTAATGAAGGGTAGCAGCAACATATCTTTCTATGGAAAAATGTGGAAAACCTTTCCTAAATTATCCCTATTACCCCCCCCCCCCCCCCCCCCCCCCCCCCCCCCCCTGTCTGGGGCACTGGTTGCTGCTGTTATCTAGAGCTCTGCATGTGGCATATCACTACTGGTTACTTCAACTAGTTCATCTGTACCAAACCTGCTAGGGAAATGTACAGAATAGGAAGTTTCAAAACTATAATACACATGTACATATAGCAGTATTATGCTATAAACATTAAATTTGTTCATTCTTACATTTATCAATTTCTGAATAATACTTTGCGAACTTCAGAACTGCACTGTTGACCCTTTCAGTGCAGTACTGGATGCCAACATTTTATTTGATTTGCAAAGTCACTGAAAGCTGAAAGCACCCACTGGCTATATAAACACATCAGATCCCACTTGTGTGGTCCACCTTATGTATGTAGCACATATAAATGGTGTAAAGGGAAATACTTTTAGAGACATACACACTGCGCAGAGTTATAGATTTTCAACAATAGAATATGACTTCTGGTAGCTGACCACCCTGTACACCAGTACCATTGGTACTGTCTGAAGAACACTGAAACTGAAAGGTTACTTTTCCACACTGAAGTTCTGCCATTCCTTCTTGTCCAAAATAGCTCAGTTCTGGACCATCCAAGACTGCACTGGCTGTATAGAATGTATCAGGCTCCACCTGTATAGGATTTTCAAACATTACAGGAAACGTGTTGCTAGAGCCATCAGAGAAGAACCTTGTATAAGTTTGACCTAAGATGTGGCCATTTTTCTTCAGTTCAATTTTAACTTGGTACTCAGTTGCACCATTACTAGAGCCATATAATCCGAAACCGGCCACAAATATTCTACGATCTACTGCAAACTGAATACTGTCACAGCGCCCCCTGTATCGCCACTGATTGCTTCTATAAGCTGATGATTGAAACCGATGACATTTTTGTGGCAGTAATCCTGACCTGCATTTCCTCTTAAAGGGCAGATCAGGCTTATTTCTGGCCGTGAAGTAGAGGAACACATTTGTTGTTTCATGTGAAGTAAGAAGACCAGACTGTGCAGGTCCATTAGCAAACTCCTCCAGAAGCATTGATGGTATCCTAATCAAGTAGAAAGCATCGCCAAGCACTTCCCGTTTGTTCTGCGGTGAGGGCTCCAGATCACGACGTTGACACTCTGCCTCTGCCCATCGACATACAGCACTAAATACAGTTACCTCCCTTGCATTAAGTGTGTCTCTAAGCAGAACACTTTCTAATGTGCTAAAGTCGATATCTGTAAAGCAGTCTGATGCCAGTGCTTCCTCAGCCTGAGCATCAATAACTTCCCAACACTGTTCCATTAAATCATGCTCCTCAAAGAGCCTGCTCTGGCTGAGTAGAATGCAAGCATTTCTTGCACTAAGACTGGTCTCCAGGTACTGAACACAGGCTCGTGCCAAGAATGGTACAATGTACTTCTTAGCAGCATACAAGGTTGCCAGAACGTTATCTGCAGCTAACTGAATCTCATCGCAGTACAGATACCTGTAACAGAAAGAAAACATTGGTGATCTATGAAAAACCAAAGCTCTCGATAAGAATTGGTTTTGATTATAACCTTGAGATGATTTCGTTTTCCCTAAGACATAATGTTATGGGAGGTGCTTACTAATATTTGGGGCAAAATCACATTTTTTCCTCACTCCCACATAAAAGCATACTGTATACCTCTCGCTGAGGCATCATAATCAAATGGGGACCACAACATACATTAAATGCAGAATTAACCAATAATTATCATCAAAAACTTCAATTTGCTAGTGCTATGCTGTGCTTTCCTCATTAAATCTGAAATCGCACAGTGGCATATGGCTTACTTTTACTTGATGCGCCGCAATACAAGTTTACATGCACTAACTAGTATACGGTAATGACCTTAAATATTCCAACAGACAGGTCTGAGCAAACATTGTAGACCCAGATCAAACTGCTCCTGAAGGAGCAGTTTGATCAGGGCCGTCAACATTTGCCATTCACTAAGCATCATTTGGATGCATTAAAGTGTGTAAAACTCACTTTGTAAGAATTTTCGAACAATAATCATCCCACTTTCGGGTGTCCAAAATTTTAGGGTCACTATGGTACTTGTAACAAGTGATGCATATTGTTACAGCTTGTAACTTGAAATGATCTGAACCTTTACTTCCTTAGACAGGATTGACTGAAGTGTTTCAATGACAGGATACTAGAACATCTGTATATCTGTGGGAACACCTCTTGAGACTATATTTTAGGTTTTTAGTACTCTCTTATGGGGCTATTGCTATTTATCAAAACTGAATGGAAAATCCACTATTTAATTCTGTAAAAGCAGAACTCCAGATAAGGAAAGGTAACAAGGATAATTTAGGGATAATTTTCTATATTTTTCCATAAAAACGTAAGTTGTGACCCCCCCATTAGAACTGTCTCGCCGAGACGGTTCTAATGAGGGGTCACAACATATGTTTTCGTTGAGAAATAAGAAAAAATTATCTTTGAATTATCCTAAATACCCCCTCTTATCTGGAGCACTGTAAAAGTTTTTGGTTCTGTTCCACAAAATACCAATGGCCATTTATGGACTCATTAATGATCGAGGTCTCAGTCAGAATAGGATCCTGGCTGATCACAATACATTGGCCCAGTAAAACTTTATACTATATCTAAACCATAAAACAGCAGAATTTCTGGATAATGGTGAATACCTGTGGTTCATTTAAAGACTAACTTGTGACCAACCATATGAGTGGGCTTTAGTGAATTAAAGAACCATATTAATCCTAATAAATGCTGGGGGGGGGGGGGGGGGGGGTTATTTAGTGCATAAAGAGTAGTAAATCAGCCACTGCAAAAATACCTCAAATAAACAGTATTTAGGTGACTGGGTGTTCAGTCGGAGGAAGCAACTCAGCTATGTTTGCCTCCCTTCTCAATAGAGGTCAACTCATACAGGAAATAATACCTCCTCTAGGAGCCAATTCTTTCCTTTAAGAGTAGACCCCATGTCAAAGAGCTACCTCATTTAGAGAAGCAAACAGACTTTAATGCAAGCTAATATAATTTTTGGAAAAGAAGCTGGGGAGGTTTATTAGAGCAGGGTCAGTTTATGAAAGCAGGGGCATTTATTAGGATTAATATGGCATGTGTCACTTTCTCCTAGTCACTGGCGAGACATAAACCATTTGTAGCTCTGCACAGCTGATCAGCCAGCTGTTAGCTTTACTGGCACAGACAAAAGATTACTTGCAGTACTGTATATCATATTAATCCTACTAAATGCCCCGGGGGCACTGCATTTTATGAAAGTGGGGCTCAGGGTGGGGGGGATTAGTCTTTAGAGCCTTAAATGTAGTAAATCAGCCACTGGCAGATACCTTTAATAAACAATAGTTAGGTGAATTGGTATACTTGCAGAGGAAACAACAACACTATTTTTCCTCCATTTTCAGTAGGGGTCCACTCATAAAGGAAACAATTTGCTCCTGGGGGAGCAAATTCTTGTCTTTAAGACTAGACTCATAAAGAAAACAATTTGCTCCCAGAGTAGCAAATTCTTTCCTTTAAGAGTAGACCCCCACATCAAAGAGCTACCTCATTCAGAGAAGCAAACAGGAATTCATGCAGGTGAATATAACATTATTTTCGGAAAAGTTGGAGCGGGGCTTATCAAAGTAGGGGTGTCTATTAAGATTTATATGGCAACTATTTTTTAGAAAAGGACAGAAACACTTAAATACCTTAGTAAGTTCTGAAAGGCTGCTGGTTCAACATCTGGAAGTTCCACAGAATCCTGGTTATCTGATAGTCCTCCATAAAACATAGCATGGAAAACTGAGCTTCCTATAGCCAGCACATACTTGTGAGCGGGAATCTTCTGTACATTAGGTGCTGTCCCAACGGTGAAACAAACATCGGCAATGAGGGGATTGTTATACATCACAGCATTTCTCTCCCTTACAGAGTTCTGATTTGCTTGCCAGTTGTATTCCTGGCTAACTTTTGCTGTGGGGAGTTTTGTCTTTGGAGCAGGGCTTCGATGGCTCTTCCATGATGGTTCGGTCACCGGTCTTGGCGACCTGTGAACTGGCTGTTTATTGGCAATGGGGACATAATTCTGTTGTACAACTTCTTGATTCACCTCTTCATCTGAATTATCTCCCCTAAACTTCTGAGGCACACAACTTTTAGTAGCCATCCTTATTGCACTGTGCATCTTTCTTCTACATTGTCTGTCATCTGTAAAATAAACCCAAGAATAACAATTTAGTGCTCCAGAATAAGATAAGAAGAGGTAACAGGGATAATTTTCCGTGTTTCTCCACAAAATATTGTGACCCTTCTTTAGAACAGTCTCAGCAAGACGGTTCTATCATGTCTATTGAGGTGTTACTATATTTTCTTGTGGAGAAATATGGAAACTTATCTCAAAATTATCCTCAAAACCATACCTTATCTGTCACACTGTCTGTTTGCCTCAGTTACATTTTCTTGGTACTTTTCAGGGTATCGCCCTAAATGTGACTGAGGCAAAAAAGTGTTTGAGTATGTGTTCATGTGCATATTTGTGGCTGGCAGTCCCCTGCAATGCTACAAGTCAATAAGAAGACAACATACCAGAAAGTGTTGACTTTTGTGTGATCTGTAAAGAGGCAGTAAATAGATTGAACATGCAGATTATATTTCCTAGTATGATACTGAATAGATTAAACTTCCAGTATATCTGAAGATTACTATAACTTTTTCATTCATGAACACATGCCAAATGATTGCTTGTCTTCAGCAGCTATTAATACAGGCTTAATTTCAGCTTATATTTAAATTCTTAAGTGTAATTATTTGTTGAGATACCCACACTACAGTTTTCAACTATTACTTTTACAATTATGACGGATGAATAATGAAATTTACTGATTAATGACAAGTCCAGATTGTCTCGTATATGCAGTCATGCCGATGTACAGTGCTTTTTCTACAGGAAGTTAAATGAATAAATTCATAAGATTGTTTTTTCCCCCATAGACTGACTCAAGTTGGTTTTGTAATTATTATGGTTTATTCTCATTTCCCCCCCCCCCCCACTAAGCATACAGAAAGTGGCCTTATGAAAATTTGTGATCCCCCCCCCCCCACTAAGCATACAGAAAGTGGCCTTATGAAAATTTGTGATTAATAACATTGCTAACTTTCTGGGGATAATTTAGGAATTATTTTCCATATTTCTGCATAGAAATTTCCACATTTCTGCGTAGAAATATATCTTGTGACCCCTCATCAGGACCATCTCACGGGGATGGTTCTAATTTCTAATGAGAGGTCACAACGTATATTTTTTATGAGAAATAAGAAACATTATCCCAGAATTATCTTCAAAACCCCACCCTATCTGCAGCGCTGGCTAGAATTTTAATAGTTTTCCATAACCTGCACATTATTGCTGATTAACAAGTGTTGTCGCGCAGATGTGAAAGGGACTATTAATTCACTGTAGCTTTGCCATTGTGAATAAGTATTTTGCGATCTGCCTTCCAACATCGTGACTGAGTTAACCAGCAGTAATTGAATTGTTAGAAAAAAAATGTTTCTTATTTATATGACACAGTGGCTCAAAATGTTGGATACAAGCAGTGCAGCTAAATATTTGAACTTTTCCCACCACCACTCCCTCTGAAACACATTTGAGAATCATTTAGCCATGTGCTGGGCATTGTAGTGTATAGGGAAGGAGCCTGGATATAAAACTTTGCCAGCTGGGGCATTTTACTAACTGCCTTATGGTAGGTTAAGGGCCTGCTTTCATAACAGAAGGTGTGGGATGGGTGTTGTTTAGCTGTCTTCCTTTTCTCTCTCCATCTCTTTGAAAGACAAACGGTTTCAAAGGGCTAGCGCAACCAGTCTCCCCTACATGCTAAAGAACGTTACATAAAATTGCTGACCGAATGGCATGGTGAAAACCCTGATCAGGGTTTTCACCATGCCAGTCAGCCAGCAACTTTATGTAACTTCTCACTTTCATGATATAAGCTGGCAAGTAAACCCCTTTAAAATCAACAGAGAATCTCTCACAAATTTTAGCTAAGTGATGTATTTTTCTCGCATAAAATTCTGAGCCAGAATCATTGCAGAATATGGCTCACCAAACAACAGTTCTTTGTTACGCGGAAGGTTTTACACACGGTCGACACGGGTGTAGAGCCTTATGCGTCGCCAGGACGGCGGAGGGTGACTTCCGGTTAAAGGGTTATCTACTAGTGTAATACACTAACAAGGAAACTCTAACAACGTTAGAATTTTTTAAGTTTATATATAATGTAAATTCTATATACAACAATACGATTTACAACTGTCACAATTACAATAATATACAACACATATTAGTTCATGTCGCTGGCCCAAGTAAGGTGTTTGTTTCAAATCTGTAATCGATTTGCGTACAGAACGCAAATAGATTACCGTCTGACGTCAACACCGTACTCGGCTCAGCGCCATGAACTAAAGGAAAACACAAAGAACAAAAACAACGTTAGTTTGAGCTCATACAAAAAAAACAAGGCCTTATGTTGGTAGACTTCAATTCGTCGTTCCCTGGATCATGTCATGGGCCAGTCCATATATCATGAGGAACACCAACTTATAATTACACGTGCACGATTATATACTGGTCGCTCCCTGGATCGTACCAGGGACCAGTCTATATATATTAACACACCTTAGTGGACGAACACTGTCCCACACTTGATGTGACCTTCAAATCTTATCACAGAATCTGGCAAAACTGTGCTAACCACTTCCGCCTACATTTTGTGCTTCCCGCCTCTGCTTAGGAACCATGCACAAACGGCGTTGTAACTGCCTCTACCCGGGTTGGTATTAACCTGGAGACGTTTATCGAATCTCCAGGTGAGACGTGGCTCTAAGCCCTAACAGCTGACTGACGGACTTGATGTGCCTAAAAATAACGAACTTACACTTAATACATTGTAACTACATAATAATAATACGTAAGACTTGGGCCTGTCTTGGAAATACCATACAACGCCCTCGGCGAATGCCGAGCATAACGTGCACACGCCAGCCGTGTCACTAGACACGACTCGCGCTCACGATGTAAAGCTAAAAGTGTGCTTACCACTTCCGCCAATGAAGAAACGTAGATCCTACCACGCATGTGCGTCGAAGGATCTGACGCCAAACATTGTCGAGAAGTATACTGACGTCAACAGGTATTACCATGACATATCCCACATAAAACATGAGCAATCTAGACAATAACCTATCTACATTAAATTGATTTACCAAAAATTTAACTCTCATATGTATTAATTCATTCCTTTAAACTAAGCGTAATACCATTTGCCATAGAATATAATAACTGAATAAGCGTTTCTAACACATTTGGGATCATAACGTTTGATCTGACATCATGACATCAATGATGTTATACCATATGACGCCGTCTAATGAAGGCAAATCAAACGCATGATGACCAAATGCTACCATTATAACTTATGGAAAAAACCCTTAATGTGGTGCATGCTATGGCGTCAATTGACGTCACGAGTATATAAATTAGTTCCATTACAAATCAATCTACTTCTATAGGCCACGTATACGTGAAACTAATATAAAAAGTGCTGACGTCGCAATAACATGAATGCAACTGACGTCACATGAATAACATGAATGCAACTGACGTCACTGGACGTCAAATAGACGCACACCATTGCAACCAACATCAGTGATATAAACTATTTCCGTAATTTACAAAACTTCCTAATATACAAATATTATGCGCAGCATGCTTACTAACAAAATCGGTCGACACATGCGCAGCCTGATCACTGCCAAGAAAATCAAATCAGTCGACACATATAATCATACCATATCAATCAGAAGTCACATTTTTCATTCTTAGCCAAACTATTCTAAATAAATATAATAAAATCTTACCCTTCTAGGTCTTAACACAGAATCTGGGCACACAACAATATAACATCCATCAAGAATTAAACAGCCACGTCTAACTTTTCATTAAAAGATAGGCGTATAAATACTATGCGTCTCACATTAAAATCATGCAATACGCTGTCCACGAGAGGTATTCACAAACAACCCATGCATAACGTAGCCACAATTTCCGTAAATGTTTTATTACCACAGTTACCCTAAAAACTGTAGCCTTACTGATTGAAAGGATTAAAATAATCTCGACGACATAGTGGACGATTAGATCCATTTCGTAACATAGGTTTCCCCTTAGGGAGAAAAAAACATAACAATGTTTCTTTTCTGAAATAGTACGAAATGCGATCGAATCGTAGGCTATGTCAAAACTGGAAAACTAGCTATATACACAACAACGGTGCGATGCATAACGTGGCCAAACTATCTACTAAGGTAGTCTGCCCCCAAATTATCTTGGCCACGGATTTACCTAATCCCAAAGTCAATCAATTCTCTGTGTCGTACCTGTCGTGCCTCAAATGGAATGGGGAAGTATGGGTAAGTCTGATCGAACACTAGATGGAAATCGCCACCTTTAAGTGTATCAGACGTAAAATTAACGTTGTCTTTGACATTACACCTACTTCGCACGACAGATCCCACAGGATCCGTTGCCTCTGCCTCTAATCTACTATCGCTAATTTGATCAGGAACTTTAAGTTTCCTATAGACCTCTTCACCTTGCTTAGCTTGTGACCTAGTCACTGCCGCCATTGCAAAATGGGACATATCGGGAAGTTTTGACCCGTCAATATTTCCAATAACCAGGTCATACAATGTATCTTCCATGCACAATGCCTCAGTTTTTCCTGTGAAAAATGGACAATCTATGTCAACCATTGCTAAGGGATACCTTTGGGTAGATTCATCAATCAAAGTTACATCAGATTCTCTACCAAGTAATTGATCATTAGAAACCAAGTTTCTACGAACGACACACCCAGTACAACCTGTGTCCCTTAAAACTACAACAGTCTTACCATTAACCGTACCCTGCGCTGTTGGTAATCGCGACCTTAAAAAGTAACAGACACCTTCCCTATCCACGTTATTATCGATTAATGGACTTTCTTCCTTACTCTTATAGAGACCTTCAATTTCATGAGACCTATTCATTGTAGTTTTACAAAAGCTCATTTGATGTCCGCCACCCCGACCACGTCCGCGGGAATAACCCCGACCACGGCCACGATCTGAATTACTACCCTTCGTCTGTACAGTATCGCTCTTACTCTGTGATCTTTGTGTCTCATCTTTCGGTGCATAACTACTCCCCTTACTTCCGCTATACCCGCTTGCACTTGCACCTACCTCCGCACTATATGCTTGCTTCCTATCGGGATTCTTAAAACATTTATATGTTAAATGTCCCTTACCACAAATACTACATTTTATCTCTGGCTTCGCACTCGGCTTATTATCAGATCTACTCTGAGTTACGCCCTTACTATCACGCTGCCCCTTATTAACACAAGCGTAGACACCGCCACGTGCTTCTGCAAATAAATCTGCTTCCCTAGCCATCTCACCTAGATTCGTGAATGTTTTCGGTTTCAAATGAACATATAGTTCTTTACTACAGGATTCTAAAAACTGATCTCTAGCGAAAAAATCGCAAACAGCTTCGTAAGACTGGTCTACTTTCGCCATTTTCAACCATTTATTAAGATACGACCTAAGTCTACTACTAAACTGAATAAACGTTTCGGACTTTTCAGGCCTATCATAGCGAAATTTCTTCCTAAAACCGCGTTCAGTCATATCAAAATTCTTTAACAACGCATCTTTCAACTTGTCATAATCTGCTGCATCATCTACAGACAATCTATCATAAACATCAAGCGCGCGACCTTTAAGTAATGCGCTTAAATATGCAGCCCAAACGTTTTTATCCCATTTATTCGCCGTCGCGTATTTCTCAAACCTTGATAAGTAACTATCCATTTTGTCCTTACTTTCATCAAAATACGGTAACTTGGGATCTCGCGCATGCGCTAATTTTTCAGCTTTCTGTTTTTCTAATTCAACTCTAAACGTTACCTTCTGCAACTCTATCTGATTCTTCAACTCGCGTTGCTGCAATTCAAAACTATACTTCAACTTTTCTAACTCAACTTCGCTCGACAACTTTGCTTCCTTATCGCTTTCGACTTGATACAACCTAGCTTCCCTATCTTTCTCGGCTTGCCGCTCTATACTTTCAATCCGCGCCATCTCGATTTCCCTATCCGCCGCAATCTTAGCTTCTTCCGTCGCGATCCTAGCCAATTCAATTTCCCTATCTTTTTCGGCCTGCGCGATCCTCTCTTTTTCCGCCGCAATCCTAGCTAACTCAATTTCCCGGTCTTTATCGTCCTGCGCAAGCTTTTCTTTCTCCGCCGCGATCTTCTCTTTATCAAGTCCCATTACCGAGTGCCTTTCTGCCCTCTCAGCCTCTTGCTGTTGCCTTACAAATTCCTGCAACGCCTGCCCTTCATAACCTAACTCCCTTCCCGTCTTAACTAACTGATCCATGACGCTTAACGTAATGCTCACGTTAACTTAACTGAAACCGACGTTCACTTATAGTCACACACATTAACTAAAACGTTAACAATAATAATAACAAACTAATCCAACTAAAAGGTTGATAAATTAGTATACTCGCGATCTAGACGTAGCCATTAAAGTTACGTTCATAACAGACCGGAAATGACGTCATAAACTGACGTTGACTTTGCCGAGAATTACTTTTCACTATTAAATGACGTAATTAGATGACGTAAATAACCCACATTTCAATTACGCCCAACTTGATCTAGCGTATCGGATATACAAACGTAACGTATGTAACGCAACGTATTAACACTGACACGACAACTGTACGTCCTACATTACAAAACCTTATAAGATACCAACGGTAAATCAAACTTAAGATTCTGATATTAGGTTTAATCACTGTAACGATATTGTACAACGTTACGGGTGACCTACGTTACTAAATCAGGACATAAAATGGACCTCAGTAACGGTTACGACACTACGTACAAACGTTTGAATTAATAAACTAACAGATTGTCATGCTACAGCAGTGCCAAGGTACTCAAACGGACCTTAAAACTAAATATGTGTCATCCGTGCCAAGACAATTTAGGTCTATATAACCTTAGTTTCCCCACTCAGATATGCAACCTGTTACATTTTATCACAAATTAATGCATGGGCTATCGCACTTCATCACGCAGGGAATAAAGATAGTTGACCTTAATTGAGTGTAGGTTACATTTACAAAGAATTTAGTGGCAAAATTGCTCCCCTAAAATTCACAGCCTTACGTCACCTTAGAAAAGAACAATCAGAAAGTCAATAATAATAAAAAAAATAACTGACAAAATTGTGCCTAGATTCTGTATATATTGTCAATGTGTTACACTGGCAGATATTAACCGGAAATCAAATCCCGTTACTTCATGACACCATGTTACGCAGAAGGTTTTACACACGGTCGACACGGGTGTAGAGCCTTATGCGTCGCCAGGACGGCGGAGGGTGACTTCCGGTTAAAGGGTTATCTACTAGTGTAATACACTAACAAGGAAACTCTAACAACGTTAGAATTTTTTAAGTTTATATATAATGTAAATTCTATATACAACAATACGATTTACAACTGTCACAATTACAATAATATACAACACATATTAGTTCATGTCGCTGGCCCAAGTAAGGTGTTTGTTTCAAATCTGTAATCGATTTGCGTACAGAACGCAAATAGATTACCGTCTGACGTCAACACCGTACTCGGCTCAGCGCCATGAACTAAAGGAAAACACAAAGAACAAAAACAACGTTAGTTTGAGCTCATACAAAAAAAACAAGGCCTTATGTTGGTAGACTTCAATTCGTCGTTCCCTGGATCATGTCATGGGCCAGTCCATATATCATGAGGAACACCAACTTATAATTACACGTGCACGATTATATACTGGTCGCTCCCTGGATCGTACCAGGGACCAGTCTATATATATTAACACACCTTAGTGGACGAACACTGTCCCACACTTGATGTGACCTTCAAATCTTATCACAGAATCTGGCAAAACTGTGCTAACCACTTCCGCCTACATTTTGTGCTTCCCGCCTCTGCTTAGGAACCATGCACAAACGGCGTTGTAACTGCCTCTACCCGGGTTGGTATTAACCTGGAGACGTTTATCGAATCTCCAGGTGAGACGTGGCTCTAAGCCCTAACAGCTGACTGACGGACTTGATGTGCCTAAAAATAACGAACTTACACTTAATACATTGTAACTACATAATAATAATACGTAAGACTTGGGCCTGTCTTGGAAATACCATACAACGCCCTCGGCGAATGCCGAGCATAACGTGCACACGCCAGCCGTGTCACTAGACACGACTCGCGCTCACGATGTAAAGCTAAAAGTGTGCTTACCACTTCCGCCAATGAAGAAACGTAGATCCTACCACGCATGTGCGTCGAAGGATCTGACGCCAAACATTGTCGAGAAGTATACTGACGTCAACAGGTATTACCATGACATATCCCACATAAAACATGAGCAATCTAGACAATAACCTATCTACATTAAATTGATTTACCAAAAATTTAACTCTCATATGTATTAATTCATTCCTTTAAACTAAGCGTAATACCATTTGCCATAGAATATAATAACTGAATAAGCGTTTCTAACACATTTGGGATCATAACGTTTGATCTGACATCATGACATCAATGATGTTATACCATATGACGCCGTCTAATGAAGGCAAATCAAACGCATGATGACCAAATGCTACCATTATAACTTATGGAAAAAACCCTTAATGTGGTGCATGCTATGGCGTCAATTGACGTCACGAGTATATAAATTAGTTCCATTACAAATCAATCTACTTCTATAGGCCACGTATACGTGAAACTAATATAAAAAGTGCTGACGTCGCAATAACATGAATGCAACTGACGTCACATGAATAACATGAATGCAACTGACGTCACTGGACGTCAAATAGACGCACACCATTGCAACCAACATCAGTGATATAAACTATTTCCGTAATTTACAAAACTTCCTAATATACAAATATTATGCGCAGCATGCTTACTAACAAAATCGGTCGACACATGCGCAGCCTGATCACTGCCAAGAAAATCAAATCAGTCGACACATATAATCATACCATATCAATCAGAAGTCACATTTTTCATTCTTAGCCAAACTATTCTAAATAAATATAATAAAATCTTACCCTTCTAGGTCTTAACACAGAATCTGGGCACACAACAATATAACATCCATCAAGAATTAAACAGCCACGTCTAACTTTTCATTAAAAGATAGGCGTATAAATACTATGCGTCTCACATTAAAATCATGCAATACGCTGTCCACGAGAGGTATTCACAAACAACCCATGCATAACGTAGCCACAATTTCCGTAAATGTTTTATTACCACAGTTACCCTAAAAACTGTAGCCTTACTGATTGAAAGGATTAAAATAATCTCGACGACATAGTGGACGATTAGATCCATTTCGTAACATTCTTACAAGGCAGCGTTGCTCTCATAACAAGCTGTCATTGGACAGTTAAGCTTTTTTATCAGGGGCTGTCACTAGATAGTACAGCTTACCAAATGGAACTGCCACTGGAAAAAATATTCTGTATTTATTTGGCTATAAGTTTTTCTCTTGCCAAAAGTAAATTCTTGGGTCAACAGCTACTAGAGTTCCCGCGAGGAAGCCAACTTCTTACTGGGATTAACTAATTTATTGTTTTTGCTTGCATTTAGCTGTCAGAAATAAGACTGAAGCGCACTACCGGTATTTATTAGTGGTTGCACCTTGAGAATCTCTGACTATGTCTTTATGAATATTTCATTATTGTTGCGATTTTTAAGTACTAGTCTAGAGAAGGTAGTTGGGACCGGGTGGGGTAAAATGGAAAAACAAAAATAATAAAAAATAAATGAAAAAGTTTTGACGACCTACCAACCCTATTCTTTTTAGGTATGTCATCAGAAACATGACTATTTTTTTTTCTTGGCCTAACCAAGTATGTCTTTCCTCCATCTTTAATCGAATTCGGGTAGTTTCGGTCCTATTCCCTTTCGGTGAGGTCGTTACGGCCTGGGTCATTTCGGCCCAAATTCAAGGGTTGGTCGTTTCGGCCCAATTGGGGTGGGTTGTTTCGGCCCGAGTTCAAAGGTGGGTTGTTTTGGCCCGATTTTAGGGGTGAGTCATTTCGGCCTTGTGTATCTATTACGGCAAACAGGTAATGTCATAGTTTTATTTCACCCTAATACCTGTTTGACACCTCTAAGATAACCACCTTTGGCAAACAAAGAAGTGTATACACTCTTAAAATAGGCAGTTATAAAAGAGCACATGTAATTTTAATTGGCAACTGATACAAAGATGATAAGGCATTACAGGAAAATCAGGGTTCAGAAGGAAAACAAACAGGGTAAGGTAGGATAGGGGTAGAGGGGCAGGGTTGGGTGTGCGGATAGGCATGCATGCTGGGAGAGACAGACAGACAGGTATGCACTCAGACAAGCCAGGTATGCATGCAGATAGATAGATGGGATGGGGTAGGAGTTGGTCGGGTAGGGTAGTAGGGGTAGAGGGTTAGGGAAGGTGTAGAGGGGTAAGGGTAATGGTAAGGCAGGGATTGGTAGGGTAGGGTGGGTGGATAGGCACACATGCTGGGAGAGACAGGGTATGCATTCAGACAAACCAAGTAAGCATGCAGATACAGTACACGCAACGTGAAGACTTGATCTGACAAGCTCTCGCGAGAAATTTTAATCTTTTCCACGAAAGTTTAGTGGGGTTTTTGCCTGTGAAATGCGTGGGAGATGCGAGACACTCGCGAGATGCGTGACGTTAAACTCGCGAGAAAACAATTTCTTTTCACGCGAGACACGCAACTTTCGAGAGAAAGGATTAACTCCATGTATGCTCAGGTGAGTCATCGGCGTCAAACTTAATCACGCGTGACGCGTGTTTTCGAGTGGAAAGGATTAACGATTCCTGTCAATTTCACAGGTCATTATATGTTGTACAGGTAATTCATTTATATTTTTACTTTGGGCCTAAAAAAAAGTTGTGATTCCGGTTTCCAACCGACCGGTCTTTTTTAGCGACGACTAAAAAATTTTTAGCGGCAAAAATTACGATCGGCAATTGCCGCCATTCCAGAAATAACCAAAAGTGCCGAACAAATAGACGGCATAAACCGCTCACGCTATGACGCGTAAAGCATACCAGTTTGTCGCATAGTATACAATACTGCGCAGGCTGATCCTAATATTTACTATCAGCGTATGGAATAAGATTCCTTTCACCATTTTGTGCTCTGAGCGGCGTCCTTTGATGTCAAGGCACAAGACTGACCTATAAACGTGCTGTGTTTACGTATTTCAACAAATGCTACCGTCTTCACATTTTATTACGGCGAAGGCCCTGAATGCGTTCAGTCACCTCTAAATATGAATATAGATATTATGTTTATTAGTCCAAATACTTTGAAAATTTTTCCGCGCAGCAGAATCAGTTTCTTTTTTCATATAGATAAAGTGATTTTGCAACGCGGAGATCGGAATAAAAAACAAACTTCTCACCTCTTATTTTTCAATCATTTTGATGCATTTTTAAAATCCAAACACTTTGACTATTGATCCACGACGCAAAATCATATTTTCTATATTTCTTGAATGAACTGATATAATAAGAGGATGCAGCTGTGACGTATTTTTTTTTTAGCTGTCAAACCAACAGGTTTACAAATTTGCATATTTCAGCGAGTGGTTAAGTGGACGTCAATCACCTCTGAGACAGCCCATTTGCTAATCAAGTCATTGTTGTCGCGTGCGCTTTTAATGGAAACTTGACAGCTCTTACATCAGAAAGTTTATATTGGTTAATAAGTAAACATTTCGGCACGTGCCACTAGCGGTATATCTTTGAGTTCAAAAGCTGATCGAAACGCTTTGATCTTTGTGACTGTTTTGACATGGATTGGGCTATTATCGGTGGCGGCTGAGCGAAAATTTTTGTCTGTGTCATCATTCTAGAATTTTGCTACTAACTAACCTATTAACAATATTCTTTCAAACATAAGCCTCTCTAATTAACTCGCTGCGTAACTGCAACAAAATTACGCTGATCATGATTGTTTATCAACACATCCTTAATTCGTAACGATCAAACAATACTTGCGTTGAGGATGCGATCAATTAGGTTATTCACGCACGCTTACAATGTATTAATTGAACCGTTATCAGCGTCGAAAAAAAAAAATGCATTGCGAATCGTAAAGGTATATGTATAGAAACTTGCATTTACTGTACATGTACATTGTACCTACCTGGACAAAATTCCATGCGTGATGCGAGAAAGTTTCTCGCATACATCACTCTATGAATTTCACGTGAAGTGCGAGGGATTTTCTTGCGTGGAACGTGGCGATTTTCAAACACGCGAGGAAGTTTAGTGTGAAATGCGTGAGAGTTGCGAGAGAATCTCGTGGATTTTAATCTCTTCCTCGCTATTTTAAGTGTCGCGCAAGAGCGTGTCAGATCAAGTCTTCACGTTGCATGTACTGTAGATGGATAGATAGATAGGGGTAGGGTAGGTAGGGGTAGAGGGGTAAGGGTATGGGTAGAGGGGTAATGGTAAGGGTAGAGTAGGGTGGGTGTGTGGATGGATAGGCGAGCATGCTGGCAGACAGACTGACAGAGACAGACAGTTTATGCATTCAGACAAACCAGGGATAGATAGATAGAAAGATAGATAACAATTTATGATTAAAAATCAATAAATATCTCCGACTATAAAAATTAAAGTCAGAAAACACATTTTAATAGCTATTAAAACTGTATAAAAAAAGGGCCAAAACACCCCCCAAAATTTGGCCGAAACGACCCACTCCTGAAATCGGGCAGAAAAAATCCAGGCCAAAAAGACCTGACCGAAAGGGAATAGGACTGAAACGACCCATTACCTCTTCAATCCAGGCTACCGGCGGTTAGGTGGGGTTACAGTAGTTGAGTTTAAGCAAATGCATATATGTGCGCATGCGTATAGTGGTTACTCGTGCTGTTCATTCAGTAACTCTAGTTACTCGAGTTGACAAACCGAAACTGCTCTGAATTGCTAAGCATATCATGTTTTTTGATACTCCCATAATATGAGATATCGGGTATTCTGACGTCCATATTTTATGTTTTTATGCTGATATTTACATTTTTACTTTCATTGAATACCCGATCTCTCATCTACCATTGAGGTTTTGCATTTGCATCTTTAACCATCAGTTGATGTCGTGGAAAGAAATTGCCTTTAACAAGCCAAACAGGCCTGCTTGCGTTTAGTACATGTTAAACCTGTTTAGAGACATACCAATTATCAACATACCATGAACTGTTAACTTGTAAATTGTGAGAAAAAAATGATCAGAAATGAGATTTCCCGTAGCTGGCAATGGCCTGTAATCCAAACAAATCCCACAATGCAACAGATTCCTAAAGCAAGAATTTTTTTCTTTGGCGAAAAAAAAATTAATATAGATTTCATGAAGAGAATCCGTGTAGGGATAAGAAACATTATATACTCTGAACAAACTTAAGAAACATTATATACTCTGAACAAACTTAAGAAACATTATATACTCTGAACAAAAACTTAAGAAACATTATATACTCTGAACAATTAAAACTTAAGAAACATTATATATTCGTAATATAGATTTGATTAGAATATTTCTTCCCATTGAATATATGTGTGTAAAACAACTACATCTCACATATTTTATTTTTCTTTCCGCAAAAATACATATTTGTACAACATATAACATTGTTAGGTGTTTCTACAAACTGTTTTTATTGTATTTGTTAATTTCGTTCAAAATTATCATTTTTGTATTTACCGACTTTTGTCAAACAAAATGGATGCCAGTGGAAAATGAAAAACTCTAACAAAAGAATCCAGATCAATCTGGCAAAGTAGAGTGTTCAAATCATTGAAGTTTAATGATAATTAACAGCTTATAAATTGATCTTTATTATTCAGCTGTTATTTTCTCCAGACTTGATCAAAAGTGTTTGCTCTGGTTTCAAGTAGATGGTAGATAAAACGTCACTCTCCAAGAAATGAAAATGAAAGTAGAAATGAAAATGTCAGAATAAAAATAGGAATAATAAAATGAAATATTAAATAAGAGAGTGGCAAGTTTTATGTTATAGAACTAGTTTTTTGAAAGCTCAACTTGTTATAGAAAATACACCTGCACTTCATAGAATGCTTGTTGTATGTGCAGAGATTTCTTGTCAACTGCTTTTGCAGCTGTCAGGACTGATAAAATGTGTGGAATTGTATGTTCCATCAGTTCATCACTTATGCTAATGACACAAATTCCCACTCACTTTCTTTAGCTTAGATAAGCACGTTTATCAACAGAGTTGCATTCACCAGCATTTGCTTACTTACTCAGGTAATGTTAATGATGGTTTCTGTATGCTAGATATGCCAGTCCACCGCGAAATTTAGAAGAAAATAAAGTTTTATTTCTTCTAGAATTTTAGATATTTCATTGTTTTGGTAATTGATTCCCATAATGCAATTTTGGTCAAGGGAGGTAATGGTAATCACCGTAATGAAGCAGGTTTTCCTCCGTTGTAGGGTCACCACCCATAAGGGTAGAGTACAGAATCTGCAATGTAGTGATTTTCTGTAGTAGTTATGTAATACATTTACATATTATTTCTTAATTGATACACTGTGACTATATTGTAGGGGCATTACGTTGTATATGCCCATCTGTCTGTTTGTCACCTAAAAAGTTGTGTAATCGACTCCCCCCACAGTTTTCAATCAGTAGTACTAAAACTACCATATTTACCATCACTATAATAATTACTACCTTTGTTGGATGAAAGTTATCCCCCATCATAAAAAATGGCAGAAAAACAGGGCAGTAATTACATACACCTTGCCAAGTTGGGGTCACCTACTGGAGCTACAGAATATGCAAGGCTGTCGGAAGCGCTGCGGCCGGTGCGGCCATGGCCGCCCCAAATTTTCGGACAGAAAAGAAAAATGGAACATGCAAAACAGCGAATAACTGCAAGGAAAAACAACGAAAAATAAATAAAAAAAAAAGAAAAAATGAGAGAAAGAAAAAAAAAAAAAACGAAAAAAAAGAAACATGAACACGATGATACAAATAATCATAGTATACCTTAGAATCGTTAATTAAAGCCATCCACGGATCATTATAAGAGATTAACGTCAGAGGCTCTTGAAATTCAAAGATTACAGAATTTAACACCTGTTAAGCAGTTAAAATTCATACTTGACTGGTCGTATGGGCTCACTGTTAGTTTTGGGCGTGTTTATCTGTATTTTATTTTTTCCTTTTTGCTTTTCGTCAGAAATGTATATATATTGTGCAAATAACGAAACATTGTCACTTTAATAAGTCCAGGAGTAAAAGTTGCATTGAGCTAGTCAATGAAATTATGCTAAATTATGCTAATTTAGAAAGTGTCTTTTCGTATAACGAAATAAAAAAAGAACTCTTTAAATAGGTAAGTAAAGTCTTTATTTAAAGAGGGCAACACAACAGGATTTGCTCTAAAAGGAAAGAAATTGTTTCCTATAAGAATTTACCTGAGAATGCAGAATAGTTGATTCCCTCAAAGGTGTGCCCATTCACTTTTAGCTGAGATGGAAATATGTTGAAGCCTGTGCCCCTATGCCTCCTTCTAGATACGCGCCTAAAATATTTTGATCTGCTCTTGTGTTTTCATGATTTCAAAATCAAATTCAAAATAATTTTCTCTTTTTCTTTTTCTTTTTTTTTCACAGGCTTAAGAAAGCAAATAGTTTATCCAGTGCGTTTTTAGCAATACATAAAGCTGATTCAGAAAGCTACAAAAGAGCAGAAATGAAATTGCTCTTTTTCAGCTTGTATTCAAGCTTGCCAGAAGCCCCCCCCCCTTCCCCCCCGCCCTGCCTCGAACTTAGTTTCGCGCTTCGTCGCTCGCCATGGCAGCACCAGTTACAATTTCCTTCCGCGGGCCTGATATGTGCCTGCTCAAGATGGATTCATGGACCCATATTACATGTTTCCTTTATATTTGGATTCAAGTGATCTTTGAATGATGGCTGCTTGAAGACAGGGGTGGTACTATATAAAGAGTACCGGTAGTAGTATTTCAATTCTATTATTGACTTGCCCCCGCACCTCAGCGGAAAGAATCCATAGCCGCAGTAACAGGGCGCCGATCGTCCGTCCCTATATAAAGAGAATTAACACTTGAAAAATGTCATTCTATTTCTTGATCACATAGTGTCATTCAACACCTCCAGTCAACCCAGTCAACCAATAAAATGGTCATAACTGAGAATTCTGGTCCACTGATTGGTTGAATATATTTTCACACCTGTACAGGTAAATCTGCAGTGAGATGGGAACCCCCCCACCCCCACCCCCAGCAGAGAAGTCCTGTCTTTAAGCAGATGACCTTAATAAGGTGACTGCATAACTGCGTAAGCAGATTTGAATATTATAATGACTCATCAATAGGTACTTTCTGTTACTACTTTCAGATCCATGCCTGTATATTCCCAGGTTTGCTCATGCCCTGGAGTTTGGAGAGAAGACTCATGAGGTGTCCATGACGGCCATGAGGCTGGTGCAGAGGATGAAGAGAGACTGGATGCACACTGGGAGGCGACCCAGTGGGCTCTGTGGGGCAGGTAACTCATTTGAATACTGTAGTGTATTGTATTATCCAACAATTTTAAGGAGAGGAATTTACTCCAGCAAAAAAAAAAACACACCTGATGGAATGGCAAACATTGAAGATCCTGATCAGATTGCACCACTGGAGCCTGGGGCCAGTGGTTCAAAACAGACAACAATGTTTAGTCATTTTCAAATGTACACAAAAATACTGCCATTATTTGCGGAAAAAACATAAAGAGCTTTATCAGAAAGACATATTAGCACATTTGATTTTATATGTACTAGAAGAGTGAATACTTCATTAAGCTAAAGACACTTTAAACTGCCAAGCCCAGGTTTTGGTCTGAAATTCGCAAGAATACTAAAATTGCAGATCTGTTTGATCAGTCTCTAAAGAGTGTTGAAAGGTTTAAAAGGAATGGGCCACTTGTATGTTTTTCTGCCATTTTTACAAAGGAAAACATTTATGACTTCCTGCATGCTTGCTTCACTGGACAAGCCCTTCGAAAACTTGAATCTGCTCTTAATGGAAAGGATTTGCTGGGCAGCATATTCTTTGCCTTAAGAGTTGATCCCAATTAATTTAGAAGGGATGCCAAAATAAATATGGTATATAGAGTTGCTTCCGCTGAAAGTGTACCCATTTATCTTAAATTCCACAACATTTGGTTTAGCAAGGTAGCAAGTTTGGTTTAGCAAGTTTGGTCTAGTCACAATGATCATAGATCTGTGCAAAATTAATGTAAATGGGCATACTTTCAGGGGAAGCAACTTTGTCATTTTCATTTTGTTTCCCTCCTAACTGAGTCAACTCTGAAGAAAAGAATCAGGAAGGGCAAATCATCCAGGAAAGTAACTGAAAGACAAAAAAGTTGTCTCCCTTTGAAGAAATGGTCAAAAAACATGGAGGTGGATCCAAACAACTTAACTCAAACTTTGTATGGCATTATTTTTAACTTCTGAACCACTTGATGTAGGAAGCTGATTAGTGGTATAATAGTTGATGAGTTTAATATTTTTGTAAAGATTAGATATCTCCTTTTTAGACTTGGACATTCTAAAGTTTGACACCTTAAGTGGCAAGCATATGGTTGGGGGCATAGTGTTTCACACACACAATTTCTAGTTTCAGGACATATGAAAGTCAGGGTAAGTTGGAAGAGTGGGATTCAGCTTCTAAATGGTAGGTTTGTACTACAAATGAGCCGAAACGTGAGAAAACCAACAAAATGGTTGTGCGCGCAGTGCAGACTCAGATCAGCCTGGGCATTCGCCCAGTCTTATCAAAGTCTTCACTGTCCCCATGGAGCTAGCTTAGACCCTTAGCTACCCTGCACAGAAAAGACTCTGGTCAGGCTGGGTGGAAGCCAAGGCTGATCTGAGTCTTCTCTGCGTGCGCATGCCACTTTGTTGGTTTTCTCATGTCGCGGCTCAAATGATGATAAATAATCATTAACATGGACCTTTTGTTTTTATTTTCCAGCTCTATTGGTGGCTTCAAGAATCCATGATTTCTCCAGAACAGTCAAGGAAATTATTAAAGTAGTCAGGGTTTGTCAGTCAACACTCAAGAAAAGGTATCTTTCTTTGTAAAATTTATGATGCACAATTTTTTTTATTTGCATGTATATTTTAACACTTTAAGCACTGGAAATGAAATATTTAATTTACAAACAGTGCAGATCCAGATTAGGGGGCTCTTAATGAGCCCCCTAATCTGGATCTACACTGTTTGCCCTCTGGTCTTTAAATTCTCATTATGATACAGCTTGGATGAAACATTATTTGAAATCTTAAGAAAGTAGTGACTGGTGACTCAGGCCTGGGTCCTCGTCGTGGTGCTTATGTGCACTCATAAGGCTGTGCAACGTTTCTAACTAGTTTCATCAGATTATTCTGACTCCTCAGAGATTTTCGTGTTTGAAATAGCCTGTTGCTGGCTTGTTTATATTGTCCCGCGCGCGGCTCACGTGATCCGCGCCGAAAACGGCGTCCGCGCCGAAAACGGCGCTCCCTGTCACGTGAGCGGCCCAGGGCCGCTCTAAATGGCTCCGAGAAATGTTGTCTATTTAATAATATGCGAACTTCACAAACAACAAGAAGTCGGCGAAACTAATAGAAAGACAAAGGTCAGAATGATAGAGCACCAACGTGATACCCGCAATAACGGGACACACCGGTCGCTAATCATTTTAACCTAACAACTACTCCCTACAACATATGAAATTTCAGATTGTTGAAATTTTAGCATCAGACCCTGACAGTGAAAAAAGCATTGCCGTCCGTCGGAGAAAGGAGCTCCACTGGGTCTATCAGCTCCACACACTACGAATGTCCGAATAGGATCAATGTTCAAGGGTAAAGCCGGAG
The DNA here is from genome assembly GCA_963989385.1 of Ctena decussata. Lineage (NCBI taxonomy): Eukaryota > Metazoa > Mollusca > Bivalvia > Lucinida > Lucinidae > Ctena > Ctena decussata. The sequence continues at coordinate 22,976,900 of OZ022499.1, forward strand.
TTTTCCAGTCACTCGGAATTATTTGAAATCTTGCATACATGAATTTTGTTATGTGTATCTGCTTGTTTTGTGCTCTAAGGGTCAGTGAAACACGTCCATAAGTTAGTTATATATAGAAGTCAGTTGGAAAATGTGTTGTCAACTCAAAGTTAAATGTATAAATACATTTTCAAGGGAGGTGACTCTGACAGGGACGTATCACAGGGGGCTGCTGTTAAAGAGCAGAGCAAATTCTGTCCTTTAAGAGCAGCCAAACCTATCAGTCGGCTGTTGTCTCGCTCATAAAATGGAGGCTTACTTAGGAGGTGTTATCATACATGTTAAATGATAACCACAACTCACTTGAGAAATAAATTTCATTTTTTCCGATGTTCATTGAAGTATGAACACAGTGGGTCATGTGCCAAGTAAATCAGATGCCCACAACATATGTTTTAATATGATACTTTGTGACAGTTAGCCGAAAACTGTCATCAAGTTCAACTCTTCCTCTAGTCATTATCTATTACTCTTTCCTTATTTCATGTACACCTTTTTTCTGGGCAAGTGAATATTTGTTTGGACAAGTTAATTTTGTTTGTTTACGTGTCCATGGACAAGTAGAAAATGTTGGTATTTCCACAGCCCTGGCTGATGGCATGCCAAAAAGTGCAGACACTAATCAGACTGCTGCAATTGGTCTTACACTGTTAGCTCATGCATTTCTTTCTGAAGGTGACTGGGTACACTTTAAAGGGAAGCAACTCTGCCATTATAACATTTTCAGTTTTGCCTCCCTTTTCAGTTGGGGTCAACTCTTAAAGGGAAGAATTGGCTCCCTCAGGAGCAAATTCTTTCCTTTAAGAGTAGACGCTATTTTTGAAGGGCTATGTCATTCAAGGAAGCAAACAAGAAGTCACAAAAGTTGTTTCCCTTTGAAAAATGGCAGAAAAACAAGGAGCTGTACCCATACACCTTAATATTCAGGCTTACAGTATTTTGACGTGTTTCAGGCTGGTAGAGTTTGAAGATACTCCCTCAAGCCAGTTGACGATTGAAGAATTTCAGACAATTGACTTAGAAGAAGAGCATGATCCGCCATCATTCACTGAAGGCAAGCGAAAACTGGCCAAATCTAAAATGGTATAACAGTCGACAAAGTCATATTAGTACTGGCTTTTCTTAATTGAGCTTCCAAGTGTATAATTTATTATGTCTGCCATCATTCACTGAAGGCAAGCAAAAACTGGCCAAATCTAAAATGGTATAACAGCAACTGTTGACTGAGTCAAAATAGTACTGGCTCATCTTAATTGAGTCAAAAGTTAAAATGGTGTAACAGTTGACAAAGTCATAATAGTACTGGCTCTTCTTAAGATCTTCAGATACAGAATAACTGTGTTTTTACTTTGTTAAAACAAAAGAGAGTTATGGTACATGGTGAAATCTATCAACTGTGGATTATATATACACACTAACAATGTCTACTGTAAAGACCCTATGTTTTCGGGCAGATAGGTCTGTACACACAGCGGAAACAGAGATCAGACTGTTCCTTAGGAGCTAGAATGATCAAGGACTTCACAGTTTCCATTTTATTTGCTCATTTTGGTAGGCATTACTCTATGGTAGAACCGGAATAACAGGAAAATGAATGATAGCATTCTGTGTACATTTGAAAAAATAGAACCTATAAAGCAAAACATTTATTTATTTATTTTTTTACAGAAGGAAAGGCATTTGATCATACTGAGAGGCTTATCGCATTTGATGTGTCATTTGTACTTTCAGTTTCCGGAGCAGAGTGAGAAAGACATGGAAGAAGTGATGCGACTTCAAGAGGAGATTGATGAGCTCTTGATTAACCAGAAACCAAGGGGAATCTGGGCCTCATATGCCAGTATGTATAGTATTTGGTTGTAAGATGGGCGTGTTTCCCTTCCAAAACAACCTTAGAAATTTAGTTCCATCTTTAATACAAAACAATCCAAATCCAGATCCATCTTACAAGATGGATCTAGATTATTGGGATTGTTTTGGAAGAGAAAATACCTGTCTTTGAGCAGAATTACACATGACTGATTTACATTTGGGGTAATTAATAGCCAAATAATACAGTATACAGAGCACTAGAAAGGTCAAGCATTTGATGATGATTTTCGTTTATTTTCCACAAAATCATATGGTCAGACCCCCTAGAATTGCTTTGCTAAGATGGTTTTAATAGGTACTACAACACATGTTTATGCCAAGTTGGTTTTGATGAGGACCTATATGAGCCGCGACACAAGAAAACCAACAATGTGGTTGTGCGCCCAGCGCAGACTCAGATCAGCCTGGGCATTCGCCCAGTCTGATCAGAGTCTTCCCTGTCTGCATGAAGCTAGCTTAGACTCTCAGCTACCCATTTAGCGCTTAGCGAAGAGTGTGATCAGACTAGGTGGATGCCCAGGCTGATCTGAGTCTGCGCTGGGCACATGACCACATTGTTGGTTTTCTCGTGTCGCGGCTCATTAATTATTTATAGAGAGTAAGCAAAAATTATTTACTGTAGGATGTATCATCAAATACTCGCATTGTCTGAGTTCTGATGCATACATAAATGGATGGTTTAGCAGTTTATGGCCCAGTCAAAAGAAATTTAATTATTTCAGAACTAATTGAAAATTGGTGAGATAAGAAGGATGAAGCTAAAGCTATGAGGCTGTGTAGTGCTTATATGTTGCTCATCTGACTTTGAGCCCATGAATGACAGGCCACAGGCGATCCTTCAAACATGCCAGGGGCAGATAGTTCATAGTGCAAATAGCTTGAGTTAAGGTTCTCAGCCATGGTATGTCTTTTCAGTCCTGTAAATTCACACTACAGCTAACACATCCTTATGAGCCATCTCATCTGGATCTATGCTGTTTACAATTTCAACTATTATCTTTATTTTTTGGTGCTTTTGATATTGATATGCTAAAATCAATGACACACACACTATCTCTGTCTTTGATGTTTTCAAAATTTGACACTCATGTATTTTCCTTTCTGATGAAATGAACATTTTATGGGGAGAAAGATTTATATTGCTTGCTTCTAGAATTTCTTCTGCTGTGTTTTTCCAGAATTAGACGACTCTTGTTCTGTTGATTCTGACACCTCAAGGTTTAGTGACATCATAGAACCAATCACATCCAGTGTCTCAGGAAAGACAACTATCTCAGATACCCAGCCACAGGACAGTGATCTCAAATCAGAGTCATATTTACACACTGACTCAAGTAGGACTGAAGATGGAAAACAAATAAAAATTGACGCAAGTTATGATGCCAGTAAAGATACAAATGAATTATTAGATAGTAGGACTAGTTCATCAACTAATAAATTAGAAACAAGTGAATCTGTGTCAGGGAATATATTTGATAATAGAACTACAGTAAATTGTGACATGGCCAAAGGTGATGCTTCTAACAGTAAATCAGATGACAATTTTAGTGCAATAGCGACAGAACTAGTAGTTGGCTCAGAAGATCTGGCAACGTCAGGGGAAAGGTTAAAACTACCAGTGAAAATGGGATTGACTGTACCGTCAATAGATTTAGGTGTGAATGACATTGTGAGTGATATTCTCAAGGAAGGAAGTGAAAATTCAGAAGGTAGGTTTCTAGTATTGGTGGTTGGATAGTTTGACCTGAATAATAAACAGGGAAGACTGTTGCTTCTCTTTCACTGTATGAAAAGATACTCATTTTTTTCTTCAAACCAAACCAGTTTCAAATACTTCCACCTATGTTTGTCACAAACATAGGTGGAAGGATTTGAAATTGGTTTAGTTTGAAAGATTTGTTAAAAAAAAGGAAAAAGAAAAAAGAGCTTTTTTGATGCAGGGAATGAGGATTAGTGCATGCCATCCTGGTGTGCATTTGAAAATGGAATCTGATGCACTGGCAGTGTGACTTCTGATTGGATAACATCAAAACATTTTGACACTATATCCTGTGATATACCATAGGTAACTGATGAAACGTCACTTCTCATTTGCTGATGTCTGACTTAAGTTGCTTTCTTTGTTACAAAGTAGTACGCTTTGAAAGGTGAAAATGTAAAAATGTGCTTTAGAATGGAGATAACTGCAGTAAAAATTGTCATTTGGGGAGGTAAATTGTAAATATTATGGTTGCAAATTGTGTTTTGTGGCTCTGCAAAACAAAGCTTGCGACTTTAAAACTGACTATTTACTTTAAAAAAAAAAGACAGTTTTCAATACAGTTTTCCTCTAAGAGTTGATGCCCCATTGGGAATGTAGGCCAAAATGTAAACAATAGACCTATTTTTCCTTAAAGTGTATCCATATACCTTAACTAAAATGGTTCAAATCTTCAAATATTTATGAACAAATCCGGTATATCTTATTTCAGATGGTTTGAATCCAGAGGAAGAATTAGATATAGAAGGTCTGGATGATGAAGAACTGGACAAGGTATTGCCTTTGATGTTACATGGGCATCCGCCCACTCTGATCAGTGTCTTCGCTTTGCACTTAGAAGGCAGCCAAGGGTTTAAACTGGCTCTATGCGGAAAGGGAAGACTCTGATCATACTGGACAGTCACTTTGCACTTAGAGGGTAGCCAGGGTTTAAATTGGCTCTACGCGGACAGCGAAGACTGATCAGACTGGTCAGATTCCCAGGCTGATCTGAGTCCTCACTGGCCGCACATGCCTTTTTGTTGGTTTTTCTCGCTTTGTTGGTTTTTGTTGCAGCCGCGGCTCATATGAGCCATAGCTCTTACGTTACTGGGCTCTAGATAAATCAACTGCTGCGAGTGAAATCATTTACCATTTTTGCGCAACTTTCAAAAAACAAAGGAAGAAAAACAAATAAATAAAATAAAAAATGCTTATGAAAATAAAAATTAGAAAAAAATACGTAGCAAGATGTCAGTAACTAAAACTCGGGGTAAATGTTACTTCTTGAAGTTATGACTTACTTAAAAACACCACAGTAGACATATCAAAATGTTATTATCAAACGACTTTATCTAGAGGCTTCCTTACATCATATATATAGAAAATGTAACACTATTTAGATGAGTGGGTAAGTTTCAGGGGAAGCTATGCCATTTATGTCTCCCTCATAGAGATCAGCTCTTGAAAACAAATATGGCTCTAGTTTGAGAAATTCTTTCCATCAAGAATAGACCCCTTCTTAGACAGATTTTGTCATACAGGGAAGCAAACAGAAAGTCACAATAGTTGTTTTCTTTTGAGAAAATGGTGGGAAAACATGAAGTTGTATCCATACACGTTAAAAGCAGGGTAGATTTTATAAATTTTCAGTTTATTCTGACTGAGAAGGAAGTGGTTGTAAAAACAAGAATCTGGATGGCAGAAAATGCTGACTACCTTCAGGCCCAGAAAGGTATGGCGTACTTTAATTTGGGATGTTCCTGTTTCTTCTACTCTCCTTTTGCCTATTCCAGTTAGGCCTACAATTTTACCCACTGTCAATTACGATTTCATTCCCATTTCGGTACTCAGTAAAAAAATTTTGGTATTTATTTTATTGTTTAACCAATCTTTTGTAACTGTTCATCAGCATGTTCATAGTAGATGAAATGGGTTTTGGTGAATTGGGAGAAAACCTGTAATTTATCCCAGACATATGAACTATAATGCTGGCACAGACTGTGTAAACCCAGATCAGACTGCTTCTAGAGCTGTAATAATTTACTGGGCTTTGCCAGTTACTGTATTGGCTAAAATTTAGTTTTACATGAGCCAGCCAAGAATGCGTTCTGTACACAACAAATTACCACATGAAGTTTGTGAAATTGTGGCGTATGTTTACAACTGTACTATTACAAACCCTGTTCATTTACAATGTATATTTGCTTTAATACACTTGAGATAATCAAACAGTCAAATTCATCCTTCACTATACCCATAATTTTTAGCATATCAAAGTTCATTTAAATACATAACCATCGATTGTGGTGTAGTTGAGATTATATATGGCAAGTACATATGAGTTGTGGCATGAAAAACCAACAAAGTGGTTGTGCGCCTAGCGCAGACTCAGATCAGCCTGGGCATTCCACCCAGTCTGATTGGAGTCTTCTCTGTCCGCATGAAAGTAGCTTAGACCCTCAGCTACCCTTTAAGCACTAAGGGAAGACTCTGATCAGACTGGGCAGATGCCCAGGCTGATCTGAATCTGCGCTGGGTGCACAACTACTTTGTTGGTTTCCTTATGTTGCAGCTCATATGCATCAGCATTGAAATAAATGCAAACTGAGCCATGTTGTCCAAACAGGTACCGTGGAAAATGCTCTGCTTATCTGAAGTCTTTGCCTTTCAGTGTAGATCCTGTTGGCTTGCTTCTACATTACCATAATGACCCTAAAATTTCGGACACCCGAAAGTCAGACAATTATTGTTTGAAAATTCTTAGAAAGTGGATTTTCCACACATTTATATATCCAAATGATGCTTAGTGAATGGCAAACGTTGTAGTCCCTGATCAAACTGCTCCTTCAGGAGCAGTTTGATCTGGGTCTACAATGTTTGCTCTGACCTGTCTGTCCAAATATTTAGGGTCATTACGGTAACTGTTATTACTTTCTCAGAGAAGGAGGAGAAACTGGCGAGAGAAAAAGAGGAGGAAGCCAAGAAACCACCTGAGAGGAAGGTTAGTGCTGTAAATTTTAATCACTATATTTTTTGCAAGCTGTTTCATTCACGTTATGTTGGTTTGGGAATTATTGGTGTATCCTTTAATTCACACCTAATTTTTTGCTTGTCAATTAACATTTGTTTTTGGGGATTCAACATGTTACATATTGGTGAGATTCCTGAATTCACAAGTCAGTTTATTTTCAAATATTTAGGAAACAAAAACTGTCGCAAATATTAAGTGATTTGGTTTAAACATTTCAACTCCTGTTATCTCAAACTACTGATATCTCAAAGTAAATTTTCTGGTACCAGAAAATTTACTTTGAGATATCAGTAGTTTGGGCTGAAGTTTGACTTCGAGATATCGAGCGTTGACTGTATTTGCTTTTTCAGTTACATACATATTACACAAACATACTTCAACCAAGTCTAAGGATGGGAACAAAAGTGGATACAGCCTCTTCTTGATCTACACTAACTACACCTTTTATTACCCACCTGTAATATTTTTACTTATTACAAGTAGTGACTTTTCCTAATTTTGGAATAATCACTTCATAATGGTAGTATGTTTATGGTCCCAGTGTATAGAATAATTAGGGTCAAGTTGGGTAAATTATGACAGCAGGTAAATTCGGACAGTGACATTTTTTCCTATATATGTCAGCTGTTTGGAATTAATAGGAAACTAACTAGGCAAACAGTGAAAGTCCTGATGAAACGGCTCATGATGAGCCGTCTCATCTGGATTTTCACTGCTTGCAATGGTATGTCTGAATTTATACACTGTCCGAATTTACCCGACTCGACCCTAGTGTAGTAAGCTGCTAAATTCTGTTCCAGAGAAAATCTTATAAAAAGAAAGTGACTGTTCAATACCAGGAAGGGCAGACTGCACAAGAAGCCATACAGAAAATCATGCAAGAAAAAAGAATTTCCAGTAAAATCAACTATGATGTCTTAAATGACTTGACTTTTAATGCCGCAACATCAAAGAGTAGCAGTAGAAAGCCAGATAAAACAACGGATGCGGGGCCAGTTATTACCCCTATAGGACCAATATTTGAAAACAGGACTACCTTAGCAACAAGACTGAGAAAAGCTAGTGCGACTTCAGGTTCTCAGTCTGAGGTATGTATGATAAAACTAAGAGCACACAGTCTGGGTTGAAGGTTAGGGGACTATTTGGTGATAATTTTTGGATATATCTCACTATTTGTTGTAACTTTATGAGAACTTACACTGTGGCTGGACAGAACAGAAAGGCTGTAATAACACCTGGTTAACTATGTTTTCAAGGATGTGACAAAACGAAAAAGGACAAAGAGTCATAGTTACCAAACAACATGGTCAGAAAGAGCTGAAAGGGAATCAAAGTTACCAGACCACCTGGTCACCAGGTAACTCTGACTCTTTTTCGTTTGTAACAGCTTTTTTTGTTTCGTAACAGCCCTTGTAGATACATAGTTAACCAGGGGTGAATAAGGGTCCACAAAACACATATGCTTTTATTGTAACTTCTAACACAACATGCTGAGAGAGGGGAATGGAATTTTAGATTGATTTATTCTGCAACAAATTACTGGTTCTTCAAGCATTAGGCTAATCGCTGACATTGTGAAAGTGTAAACTGACCAATGCAGTGGCAACTTAGCATGTGAGATAGTCCCACCAACAAAATTGCACATGTTCAATGTCCCACAGTAAGTCTGTGATTTACCTTACAGTTTCTGAAGAGATAGATGAGCCGCTACACGAGAAAACCAACAATGTGGTTGTGCGGCCAGCGCACACTCAGATCAGCCTGGGCATCCGCCCAGTCTGATCAGAGTCTTCCCTGTCCGCATGAAGGTAGCTTAGACCCTTAGCTACCTTTTAAGGGCTTAGGGAAGACTCTGATCAGACTGGGTGGATGCCAAGGCTGATCTGAGTCTGCGCTGGGCGCATAACCACATTGTTGGTTTTCTCGTGTCGCGGCTGAGATCCCTGTGTAAAGTAGGTGTGGCTTCGGAAAAGGTGTCTGGTTTGATAATGAAATGATGACATGAAATTAGCCATGACACGACAAAATTAGCAAAGTGGCATGTGCACCCTGCAAAAGACTCAGATCTGCATGGGCATCAGCCCAGCCTGATCAGTCTTTGCTGTGCGCATAAGGGTAGCTGAGGGTCTAAGCTAGCTCAATGCGGACAGCAAAGACTCTGATCAGACTGGGTGGATGACCAGGCTGATCTATGTCTTACCTAGGCGCACATGCCACTTTGTTGGTTCTGTCTTGTTGCGTCGGTTTTTGTTGTGTTGCAGCTCAAATTATTATATCCTAAGCTAAATTTTATTCAACCAAATAATTTTTCTTAAGTTATTTAAGGTGAAATGACTCTGCTGTTTTTATTTTTGCCTCCCTTTACAATGGGGTCAGCTCTTAATAGAAAGAATTTGCTTCCCTTTGGGAAGCAGATTCTTTCCCTTGGGAGAAGACCCCATTTTGGATGCTCTATGTCATTCAGGGAAGCAAAAAGGAAGTCATAAAAGCTGTTACCCCTTGTAGAAATGGTGGAAAAATATGGAGGTGTACTTCTTTATTTGGTTGGAGTATGTAGGCTTAGAAAGAAAGAAATGATTCATTAACACAAAAGACTCATGTTATATGTACAAAATTTATTTATTTATTTCATCAAGTACAGATTCAGGCATGTTAATAAATATTTGTTACAATACAGATCGAGTCAGGCTGAAAATTGAAGAAAAAAAATGTACATTACATAATACATAATGATTTTACAATATTTACACTACTATCTAAACAGATATATACAAGCTAAGTTTATTTTCAAATGTTAGAAATATTTAACTAGAATTTTGTCAGCTATAGACAAAGGCCTAGATAAGAGGGAGTATATTTGGCAATACTTTGAAATAATTTTTGTGAAATCTGCATTAACCCAGATATTGTGACCCCTTATCTGAGCTGCCTCATTGAGGCAGATCAGATGCGGGGTCACAACATATGTTTTCAAGGAGAAATAAGAAAAATTATCTATCACTTAGAATCAAATACTCCCTGTACAGACCTTTTGGTTTTCCTTTTAAACATTTAAGAGCACTAATTTTCAGTGAATCAAATCTAAATCATGCTTGTTTACAAAAGTTATGTACATTATGCAAATCAAAAACTTGGTTTAATGGGCCTGAACAATATAAAAGCCAGTGATACTTTCCACTTCAAATTGGAGAGAGGACGGACAGACAGACTCGGTGCCAGGAGTGTGCAACTATGGATTTGTTATGTGAAGCCTCCTGTGGAACATTGTTATGAGTATTGGACAAAAAAAAAACCCCCAAAACAACATGAGTTTCTACCTAAATAAGCATACAGCCTTTAAAGGGGGGGGGGGGGGGGGGGGGGGGGGGGTTAAGTATTTACAAAATCTGGCTGTTTTACTATACATTTGTAAACATAAGGTCTGTCAGGGCTTGAATATATTGCACATTATATCATAGCACATTTGATTGTTCAAACCTTCTCATGTAAATACCATAAAACTCTTAGAAACAGGGCACATGCCAAAGCAAGCTGGTCCCAGTTGTTTAACACTAATGACATTGTTAAATTTTCAAATATTTTATATGTAGAAATACTGCCATTTTTTTGCGGAAGAAATGTGAGAAGCTTTTGCAGTGAAAAAACTGCTCATAATTCTTCAGCAAACACAATACCGCAACTGATTTTGTAAGACTTTAAGCTTTGAACAACTGGGCCCAGGTCTCCACTTGATAGAGCAGTTGGACTAACTCAAATTCAAAGATGGAAAAATCCATCACCGAAATTTTATCTTTGGTTGAAGCGCTTTATTTTATTACAGTACTATAATACAGCTTTTATCTGTTGTTTTGAATAATTCTTGGGTCAGTAATATTTTACACATATCCGTGAATGCACCTTACTTTATACATGATCACAAGTCCCTAGGAAGTTCACTGAATAATGAAGACAAGTTTCTTGAGAAGTGGAATCTGTCTGTGTCTCTGTGGTGGCTCCCTGGGCTGGTTGGTGGGGTCATCAGTAGCATATCCTCTGGGTCTCTGATGGGCGTTAGAGGTGGTGGTATGTCAAAGATGTTGATGTCCCTAGGGGCTGGTCTGGTAGGGGTTGTGGGCAGACTTTGTGGTGGGCTCAGAGGGTCATATTCAGCTGATATGTCTGATGGGGCCTCTGTAGCTAGGATTTCCTGGAAATAAAATATAAATGTATGATCATTGATGGATGACTGGGCGGTTTTTAGCTCGCCTGAACGAAAGTTCAGGAAGAGCTATTGTTGTCACCACGGCGTCGGCGTCCGCGTCGGCGTCCGCGTCAGCGTCCGCGTCAGCGTCCGCGTCCGGATTGGATGTTTTGGTTAAAGTTTTTTAAAGACCTATATCTCCCTAACCCATGGATGGATTCTTTTGATACTTTCACTGTAGTTAGATATTGGTCCAAAGTTTAACATGGTGCCACCCCCACCCCACTCCTTGACCTTGATGTCAAGGTCATATACTTAGAAAATTGGGAGTTTTTTGGGACTGGATGTTTTGGTTAAAGTTTTCTAAAGCCCAGTATCTCCTTAACCCATGGATGGATTCCTCTGATACTGTAGTTATATATTGGTCCGAAGTTTTCCAAGGTACTACCCCCACCCCCCTCAGTGACCTTGATGTCAAGGTCATGGACTTAGAAAATTGTCTTTTTATTGATTGGATGTTTTGGTTAAAGTTTTTTAATGACTTATATCTCCTGAACCCATAGATGAATTATTTTTATGTTTGCACTGTAGTTAGATATTAGTCCAAAGTTTTACAGAGTACTGCCCCAGCCCTGCTCGGTGACCTTGATGTCAAGGTCAGGGACTTAGGAAATTTGGTCTTTATTAAAGTTTTCTAATTGCGTACTGATTCATAATGCTTGGCAGAGATTTAGTTTACACCTGAACTGATGTTAGACACTTTTTTGAGTTTTTACAAAACACTATATACTTACCCGACTGGATGACCTTGATGTCAAGGTCATGGACTTTGAGTTTTGTCTTAAAGATTTTGATTAGTTTTATATTAATGAAGACATAATTTCACAGTGCCACAATGGACTCAGTTGATACTAATACTTGGACTGATGTTAGATAACGGTTAAAGGCTTTGATACATCCTAGCCCTGCCCCCCCCCCCCCCCCCCTACCCCTTAGTTCTTTGACCTCAAGCTCATGGACTTTGAAATTTCATGTGGATTTTTTTTTTAATTTAAGACATTTCTGAGATAGCTTTTGTTTATAAATGTGTTGTCATTATGGACATGCTTGCCTGAAGTTTTATACATAGCAGTCCACACCACCATAGCGACTGTGTGATGGGCAAGCACCTATTCAGGCGAGCTATGTTGTCAGGCGACAGCTCTTGTTAAGTCTTTTTCAACAGTATTACTAAGGCAACTCTCATGATGGGCTCAGCCTGTATGTTTCAGTGTACGTTTAAAGATATATTATGATCCCCCATTAGAGCTGCCTAAGATGACATTTCTAATGAGGGGCAATAATATATGATCTGCAATACGACAAAACCAACAAAGTGGTATGTGCACCCAGTGCAGACTCAGATCAGCCTGAGCATTTACCTAGTCTGATCAGACTCTTCGCTTATCGCTTATAGGGTAGCTAAGGGTCTAAGCTACCACCATGCGGACAGCAAAGACTCTGATCAGACTGGGCAAATGCCCAGGTTGATCTGAGTCTGCGCTGGGCGCACAACCACTTTGCTAGTTTTCACGTGTCGCAGCTCAAATATTCAACATCATTAATTCTTCAAGTTGATGGCTACACAGTATTGCCAAAAAGACTAGAATTTTAAGCGGACTTATGAAATTTTGTATGTTATTCTGTGACAAATATGCTACGCAAGGTTCCCTGATAAATTTGAACATATTATATGCCACTTATTCACTCCAAGAAAATGGTGAAATAATCAATTCCTAAAACTTGCATTTTTTTTATGAGTTAAGAATACATGTTTCAGTATTGACTGAACAGAAATCAAGTCAGTTTTATGTTAAACCCCTCATTTATTTGGATCTGCGGATATTCCGTTTCTTAAGGTAAATGAAAGCATTTTCAGGGGAAGCAACTTTGCCACTTTCATTTTTGCCTCTCTTTTCAATGGGGTCCACTTTCAAAGGAAAGAATTTGCTCCTTAGAATTATTTGGTTGAATAAACTTTAGCTTAGGATATGATAATTTCATGTCAGCATTTCATTATATATCAGTTCTTGCCTGCAAGGGCCTTTCTTAGGAAAACATTGTTTAATCATTATGTGAAGGTTGAACACAACTTTCACCGAGACCAACCCCCAGATTATGGATGCAGAAATATTTCCAATTTTGCAAAATTTCTCATAAAATTGGAAAATTTCTCATAATGATCTTAGGAGTCCATACAGCTCAGTGTGTTAAGTGCTGGCCTGCTAAGCTAGCGGTCCATGTTTGTTTCCTGCTGGAGGTGGAAATCTTTTCAACCTAAAGGGGTTCCATTGCACATTGCCTTTCATTCTCACCCTCCCATTGGCCTGATATGACTGAAAATCTGTTTGAAAGGACGTATAATTCAAAATCATAATGATCATACATATAAGGACAAACATGGCTTGGCAGTGTCGGTCTAGATCCTGCTGCTCCTGCATTTAGGATAATTTCTATACAGTAAAAATTCTATAAATTGGGGCACCTGACATCAGCATGATCATCCCGAAAATAGAAAGTTTGGTTTTACAATGCAGTAATGTTCAAAAGATGTAGATCGAATGGCAAACAGTGTAGACCCTGAACAGCTTGCTCTTTTCAGAGCAGTCTGATCTAGGTCTGCACTGTTTGCTCAGATATGTCTGTCCCAATATGTAGAATTTCTAAAATAAGTGCTTATGAAATATTCATACCTGCAGTATGTCAAAACTTTCTTGTTGGAGTTTGGACCATTTCTCATTTCTGTATTCCTCATACATCTTTTTGACACCCTGAACTACGCTGATCTGGAACACTAGGTAGTTGAACTCTTGGTCTGACTCGGGCAGGGGGCGCTGCTGAAGCTCGCGTAATCTCCTCTCTGAAATATATGGAAGTATCTTTTTCAAAGAAGTACCCACAAAAATGCTAAGGGTGTCGAAAGACTTTGCAAACAGTGTAGACCCAGATCAGACTGCTCCTAAAGAGCTGTCTGATCACAGTCTGCAGTTTGCCATTTCTTTAACAATTTCGACACATCAACTTGTTCAAATTTTAAGTATTAAGGTGAAGGTTTCCCACTATTTAGGATAATTACAGTATGGCAGATTGAAGTTTGTTATGATTTTTCAGATAAGATAGGTGAAGTTTTCAGAAAAATTCTGTGTAGTAATTAGCTTTGATTTAATCTACCAAAATGAGTAATGACCCTGAATATTCGGACAGAAGAGTCCAAGCAAACATTGTAGACCCCGATAAAACTGCTAAGACTGCTTCTCAAGGAGCAGTTTGATCAGGGTCTACAACATTTGCCATTCACTAAGCATCAATTGGATGCATTGACGTAAGTAAAATCCACTTTCTAAGAACTTTGGAACAATAATTGTACAACTTGCATGTGTCCAAAATTTTAGGGTCATTATAGTTATATAAGGCAGTTGTTTCATTTGTTATAATGATGGTCTCCTAGAGGCTCAGCAGAGCAAAACTGTACCTCCAGGAAGGATTCATTTTGCTGAGCCTCTTGGAGACAATCATGATGAAAGAATATGTAAGATGTAAGAATATGTAAAAATTGTAATTCAAACATGGTTGAAAATGAGTTTCATTTTCTATTTATTGGTTTGTCCGAAGTATAGAGATCTGTGGCAAAAAGTATAATTGTCATTGGCCAACACTGAACAAGTTTGATGACCTAATGAGTAACACTTCAAAACCGGGTTATTATGCATTTCTGTATTTTGCTATGAAGTTGAGGGATACTGTATAAGACGTAAATATGACTATGAACAGGCCACCTTAGTTAAATGAATATGAATAAAGTACTCAGTTGCTCCTATGCCAATATTTAATATATGCTATGTTTTCATGTTCTCATGTAGGCTAGAAACATATTTTGTATGTCTAATGCTGAATAAAAAATTATTTATTTATTTTTTTATTATTAAGAGAATGGAAACAACAACTATAGCCTTACAGTGGATTAAATCAATGCTGTTTTGATGGTACATGTAACACATACTACTCTGAATTTTGCAAAATAATTTACTTAATGTCCAAAAACCACAACAAACCTACAATATGATCTACTGTAATTATGTAAGGCTTTTAAGAAGAATCAGGTATAAATATATTACAAAAGACGTTAATTATTTTTCATCAAGATGCAAATAGCACTCAGTGTCTCTTGCAAAGGGTGAGTAATGCTGTCAGTAATGAAGCTGGAATGCTGATAGCAATTTTAAATTGAAGACTTCAGAGCTCTAGATAAGAGGGGTATTTGATGATAATTGAGGGAAAATTTTCTTTATTTCTCATTGAAACCATATGTTGTTACCCCTCATCTGAACCGTCTCATCAAGATGGTTCAGATGAGGGATCACATCATATGTTTTTATCCAGGTTTAACAAAAATTATCCCTAACTATAACCAAATGCTCCCTCTTATCTAGAGCTCTGAGACTTGTTATTTGAATTAATATTGTTATGGAAGATTATGGACCAAGAAATTTAGAGGCAACACAATGGACAATCTGACTGTCACAATCGCATGATCCTAACAATAAATAGGACAAATAAATAGTCTTACAATGCTGATTTTTACACCTTTGTCTATAGCATATGTCTTTGGTTAAGGGAAAGGGAATTTAGCCAGTTTAATACCAGAATATTTTTAAACAGTAACCTTACTACAAGAAAGGTGTTTCAAAGTGTTATGGTTAGGCTATTGTCTACAATCATAAAATGATGCATTTGAGATGCATGTCAGTAGGAGACGTGCTTAAGATAGGAAAATGTACAGTGAAATGAATATATTTCTTAGCAGAAAATTACTTTGTGATATTTTTGCTAGCTTATTGTGCATTAGTATAATCTACATTATTCTCACTTCAGGATCTTTGATATCTATTTTTGATGGTATGAATGATCTGTAAATTAGAACATACACCCATGATGATGTACTGTACTTATAGAATTTATGATAATATCTGAGATTTTAAATTAAGAATACTGTACATTGACTTTGATGCAGATTGTTATTTATTAAACTATATTAAAACTTTAATAAAAAACAATCTGCATCAAAATCAATGTACAGTATTCTAAATCTAAAACCTCTGATATTATCATAAAATTCTAAAAGTACTGTACATCATCATTAGTGTATGTTCTAATTTTTATATCATTCAGTTTTTTTGTTTTTTTTTTAATTTAAAGGCAATCAATAAGTATCTTAAAATAATAATAGAATCATACCTAAGATATCCACCTGTCTTGAAGCACACTCATGTAGTTGATACAGCTCTGGTAGTTCCATAATTGCCAATGAATTAAACAATTGATTTATCTTAAGAATTAAAGAGTTTATCAGATGCAGTGAGTAATAGCCAATTAAAAGAACTGATGTTAAAGATTGAATGATAATCTGAAAACATCTTTGAAACTTTTATACACTTTTAAGGTATGCACACTTCTTTAATTGTTTTCTTTGATCTCTTTAATGTAGGGCTGACTTTCCTAATTATTTTTCTTTGATGTTTTAATTATTTGATACCTTCTGTTGTTTCATACAACAGAAGGTGTGAAAAATTTAAAGCATCAAAGCTAAATGATTAGGTAAGTCAGTGTTGATATGATTTAATTGGTTAAGTGTGCAATGATGTATGGGAGAAATTGATTGATTTTTGATTGGATCAATGTGTAATAATCAAGTAAACAATGATTGTTGGCTTGTAGTAATTATGCACACAAGAAGGCTATCAGTACTGATGTGTTGCACTATCTTTTGAAATTTTGGGTCATTAATGCAAACATTAAAAAAGACAACATTTTTTCTGGCTGCTTCAAAGGACTTCACAGAGTTCCATTATCTGTTTGAAATTTGTGCCATATTTTTCGGGTTGGGTTGTCATAATCCTTCAATCCTTCTGTATTAATATTATGAATTTTATTATTAGCTTTTAAGTTAGTGTTTTTATTATTCTGTATTTTTCTTATCGACTTTTCTGATGATGTAACCATAGCTAGTATAACAAAAATGGCATAACACAAGGCGTAAGAAAGGCAGTTTTATTTATGTGTGTGAGTGGGGGGAGGGGGGGGAGGAGGGAAGAGAGAGAGATGGGCTGCAAGGGGGAGAAGGAAATAAGGGTATGAGTGGGGTTGCAGGGGTAATGTCTTTTCCCCTTGAGATTGCAGTTTTATTCATAGATGACTGAAAAAGTGAGGTGCTAATGCAATGCAAAGTTCCACTATTACAAAAGCTCCACACATATTTTTCTGCAAAAATGGCATTCATTTGAAAATGTAATATCCAAGAGCTGTTGCCATTAAGATTTGACCACCATTGAGAAGGGAGGCAAAAGAGAAAAGAGCAATTTTCCTTTCCTGACAGTGTACCTATTCACCTTTAAATCTCTGTAAAAAACACTGATACTGTAAAACACTTATATTTGGTGGGTACTGAATTTTGGCGATATTGGCAGTGAAGGCAAAGAGCGCCAAAATAAAATTTCGCCAATATTTGATTTTCAATACATTGACATACACACAGTATAACAGAGGTTCAGTTAAAGAGGAGTACCTGATGAGTTTTTGAGATTGTTTCTATACCATTACCATTCCATTAAACTATACATTGCGACATCCTATTAGAATCGCCTCAGTGAGGCGATTCTAATAGATGCCACAATGTATATTTTAATAGGAAAGTAAGAAGTAAGAAAAAATGTTAAAAATCTATATAAACTTTTTTATATTATCTGGAGCCATGGTATATCATGAGCGCCAAAATTAAGTTGGGCGAATATGTCATTTTCATTAAACTGCAAAATTTTGGTACCACAGATATTAAGTGTTTTACAGTACACACATTGTGACCCCTTATTTGAATTGCCAGGGGGAGGCAATTTTAATGGTGGTCACAAGACAGGTTATTGTAGAGAAAGAAGAAATATTATCATAGAACTGACATGCTGTCCTCTCCTTATTAAGATTCTGGGTAATATTTTCAGGAGCCGTCTAAGAAGAAGATGAAACTACCAGTATCAGAACCTGAGGTAGAGACAGTGAAGCCTGATGATGTTGTTGTGGAGTCGGGGCCTGTACAATATGATCAGAAAGGTATGTTAATCTGTCTGTCCTTTGAGGTGACTGGATACACTTTCAGGGGAGCAACTATGTATTTTTTGCATCCCTTCTCAATTTGGGTCAACTCTTGGAGGAAAGAATTTTGCTACCTGAGGAGCAAATTATTCCCTTGAAGAGAAGATCCCTTGTCAGAAGGGCTATGTCCTCCAGGGATGCAAACAGAATGTCAAATAAGTTGTTTTCCTTTGTTAAAATTGCAGAAAAACATGGAAATGTATCCATACACCTTAAACCATGTGCTGATCTGTCAGTGCTCCATATGAGAAGGGATAACAGAAATACTTTAGGAATAATTTTCCATATTTCTCCCCTCATTAGAACTTCCACATTTAATTTTATCTCTGAATTATCTTCACTACCCCCTCTTATTGAGAGCTCTGCCTGGTCTGTCTCTGTCAAACATATTAGGGACTGATGGGCCATGGGTTTCTGAGCTTGTACAGTTGGAGATAGGGTTTTGTCTCTCCTGCAGCTAATAGAAAGGGGAAAATAGGTATTGCTTTACTGGTATCTGAGGCATATAGATTTGTCAAAGGTTCTGGTCAAGCTCTGTTTCTATGACTGGGCAGACAGGGGAGACACAGCATTCCACTTTGAATTCTTGTTGCACACAGAAACTACTGAAACCTGCTACTCTACTTTACAGAGATTTGACAACTTCATTCTTTCATTAAACAAAGGTAATTGAAATGATTGACAGAGGAAAGGGTACAGACTAACTAGTAAGTGTAACAACCGGCATGAGAAAAATTATGAAGTTACAGGTAGTGACCCTGCAGCGTTTAAATCACATTTTTTGTAAATGATGTATTGTTACATGTATCTTCCTTTTTGCTTGAGATACCTATTCTACTTATAAACGCTACAATGCTACAAACCTGATTGATAGTACTGTATAGGGCAGGGTAGGGGGGTAGGGGTCATCTTTCAAAACAATTCCAAATATCTAGATCCATCCTATAAGACAGATCTAGATTTTGGGATTGTTTTAGAATGGAAAAAACCCACCTCATATCAGAATTCCACAAGACTGATTTAGATATTTGGAGTCATTCTAGAGATGGAAAAATACTGTTTTATAGCCAAATAAATACTATATATTTGTATTAATTCACAAAGTGCAAATAAAAAAAAGAAGTACTCAGACATTCATTCACCATGTTATGTGATTGTTTTTTATACAGATGAGGTGTATGAAGAGGAAGAAGAGGCTGAGGATTATTATGAAGAGGACACTCACCTGAGTGCTGCACAACTTCTGGGGCATACAGGTAGATGTAATAAAAGTTATAGGTACACTATTGTCAATTTTACTAGGGCAACCAATTTTTGTGGCTTTCTGTTTGCTTCCCTGGATGACAAAGCTCTTCTAAATGAATCTATGACAACCCACCGACAGACAACTGGCCGACACGACAAGTCACAGACATACTTTTTTCACCGACAACCAACTCACCGACACGACCACTGGCCGACAGGACAAGTCACAGACAATTTTTTAAAAAACTCACCGACGTTCGCCGACACTCACCGACACCCATCGACAGAATCTTTCCTAGAAGGATGAAACGCGAGAGCAGTCACCAATCGCACTTTAAGTGCAAAATCAAGATCTTCTATAAACCGTTGCCTGAAACCTAAACTGACAACGTTGCGCCAGTTCGCTTGACCGAAATGAAAAAAGCAGCATTCAATTACGATCCCGGGAAACACTTCCTTGGCTGCCTTGTGTGACGCTGTCTCAAAATCGAAACGGAAATTTTCAACCTCAAGTGTTAACCCCATTCAAGAATTTTGGATTTGATAGCAGTGAAGGCTTCTACATTCACGTCTTTGGATTTTTTGGGTAGAAGACAATATACAAGTGGCACCATGCAACCGAGGTTAGAACCATGAATGGTGTACAGTTGAGTGAATAGAGGTGGAGCAACATTAAAGGTGCCATCTGCATACCAGGTTTTACATGATGAAAGATTTGACAGATTTTCATTTGTTGCAAATATTACTATTTTCCCATTGTCATTAGTGTAAACAATATTTGATTCAAAATACTGAACAAATACAAAAAATACAATCTCACAAGAATATAACTCAATACAGTAGCTTGAAAGGGATTCAGAAGAAAGTCTTACGACTTATATAATCTGTATCCCACAATTACTGTATATTTATATATAACAAATGATTTGAAGCATACATGTACTACTGCCGATTGATATTTCAGCATAATAGGCTAAACAAATTTAGGAAAATTGAAAAACTTATACCGAATGAAAGCATTTTCAAACATAAATAGTCAATGTCATCATTGCTGTCATATATGATCCAACTTTCACCGGTATTTGTAAGTGACCATTGTCCAGATAAATCGATCTCGCTGATGCTTGAAGGAGCTTTTGGCATGTGTTTCCTTCGTTCCCGCTGAACGACACGAGCTTTAGGGATTATTGAAGTTGTTTTCACTTTTGTAAAGAAATATAATAGGGTTTTGTCTGTGAGTTGTCGTGTCGGCGACTTGTCTTTGTCGATCAGTTGTCGTGTCGGTGAATATTTTTTTGTCTGTCAGTTTTTGTCTGCGAGTTGACTTTCGGTCAGTTGTCTGTCGGTGAGTTGTCGTGTAGTGCTTCTAAATTAGGGTCTTTTATAAAAGGAAAGAATTTGCTCCTAGAGGAGAGTTGATCCCAGTGGAGAAGGGAAGCAAAATGGAAATTGCAGGGTTGCTTTCCCTGAAACTGTACCTTACCTTAAATAGACTAGTTTTGGGTGAGGGCTCTGTAGGATTAGAACGACATTTCCATTGCTGTTCTAATGAGGGGCTGCAAAATAATACATGTATGTATTTATGGAGAATGAACTGAAATCTCTGAACTGTGGCTTATCCATCCATAGTAGCCATATCTGGAAAAAAAGATCTTTTCATAGTAAGGGAAAAGTCAAGGCACTTTGTGATTAGTCAGAAAAATTTGCAAAGGACTTGAAAAATCAAGGAATTTGAAAAAAATTGACTTCCACAGTTTTCAGAAAATATACTATTCAGTTCAAGGAGAAAGAATATAGTTTCAGGAATGATAATCAATGCTCACAAGCACTTATCTCCATTCTCATTGGGGGCTACTCTTTAAGGAAAGCATTTCCTACCCAGGGATTCTTCCCTTGCAGTGTAACCCCTAATTTTAGACTCAAGTGACACCTTTAGGATTGTTAAGTTAAAGAATATAATCAATTTTTGGATCCATAAAAGAGTATGGAACATTGAAAACCTATCAGGGAAAATTCAACTCAGGGAAATATCAGGGAATTTTTGAATTGGAAGATGAATTGCAAACCTGGCTTATCTGTAGCTTTGAAATTTATGTTTGTTTCAGGTACAGAAGAAGACTACTATGAAGAAATGGAGTGAAGGGTAAAAAGCAGATGAAAAACAAGAGCAATGAAGAGACCAGAGTAACTGAAGAGACATGAAGGGCAAACTAATTGACTAAGTTACTGGATCATAACACTCTTAAGAACTGTATATCAAAAGATTAGCAGCAGGATATACATTTTGGTTAAACAATTAGAGGTTACTCTGAAAGGAAAGAAATGGGGCCCCTGGGAGCAAACTCTTTCCTTTAAGAGTAGCCCATCAATGAAGATACAGTTAAATGCTTGTAGGCGTCAGTTATACAATATATATATGTATGGAGAGAGAGATACAATAGAACGTTGTTTCGAGAATTGAAACAAAACAGAACTGATACAATGAAATGAAATTAAAAAAATGTCAGTATGACAACATGGAATGCTAGAACAAACATAAGACAATAAAATTTTATAGGTTGTCATATATGAGAAGAAATATTGGAATTTGTGAAAGAAATTCTATGATAAACATAAGACCATAACACTCAGGGATGAAGTATCATTACATTGGTAATGATAAAGGGTATGATTTAGAAAGATGGGGTATTAAAATTTTTTAGTACAACAGTATCTTATATTAACTCTGAACTAGCATTAAAACAGCGTAAAGGTATAATTTATGACAGAAAAATGATGAAACATGATTATTGACAGACCAGTATGCAGATATTATAATAATTTGAGCTGTTACACGAGAAAACAAACAGTGGTTGTGCACCCAGCACAGACTCAGATCAGCCTGGGCAACTGCTCAGCCTGATTAGACTCTTCGCTTATGGCTTAAAGGGTAGCTAAGGTTCTAAGCTACCTCCATGCCGTCAGCAAAGACTCTGATCAGACTGGATGGATGCCCAGGCTGATCTGAGCCTGCCACTTTGTTGGTTTTGTCAAGTCATGACTCATATGACGATGTGACTCAGTAAGACCGTAAAAATGTGTTGAAAATGAAATATGAAATGATAAATATAGGTATATGTCATATTAATGAAATGTCAAAGGCCAGAAAATTGTAATGTACAGACTTGTAGATATTGGGATTATCAGATGATACAATATTTATTTGGTTATAAGATGGGGGTTTCCCTTAAAAAAAACTACCACAAATATGTAAAATCTACTTTTTGTGGTCTAACTATAAGATGGGGTTTTCTCTTCCAAAACAATCCCAAAAATCTAGATCCATTTTACAGGGGCATGGTCAAATCTCAAAAGGAGGAATGAATCATTGCAAAGCATAGTACAAAGTTGAATAAACAGGATTCAGGGCTTTATCCAGGTATTTTGGGAATTGGGCCGTTTCCCCGAAATTGGGGAAAAAATTGTCCATTTGGGATTGAAAATTCCAGGTGTTAGTTTCAGAATTTGGGAATTCTGCATAATATTTTGAAGAAATTCTCTTTGGGAATGGGGCCATTTTTCAGTCCCTATGAACAAGTAGAAAATTCCCTGAGAATTTATGCAATACACAACATGTTTCATGACAAGACAGGGAGGAGCAAAACGGTTGAACCAGTAGGACTGGAGTTAGTCAGGATGAATGCTCACACAAAAAAGAAAAGAATAAAATGTCATTGCAAATAAATGATTGAAGTATTAATGATATTACTAGTAACAGACACCATAACATAACAGGCTGTTATGCCCAACTTGGAAGCAAACAGAAAGTTACAAAAGTCATCCCCTTATGTAAAAATGGCAGTGTGCACATACACCTTAAAGGCAGAAAAGGTGATTATGAAAAAATAAGCAGGTTTTATGTATGTAATACATGTAAGTAAGGATTTTTACGTGAGAACACAAGTATTATCAAATTATTAAACAGATCATCCAATACAAATGACATTAGGATAATGACTGACTGACCAGTCAATATCCCATAATACTAACTGGCTCTGTTTCAAATCATCTTATGAGTATGAAATGAACACTTTTTCTCAAACACTAAAAGTCATTGTTAGCTACGAACTGTGAAAATTTCACATATTCCATTCATTTGTCTGTGTGTGAAAAGTAAAGGTGACTGCATTGTTGTGCAGGCTAGTCAGAGCCATGAGTGTTTACATAATTTGCTATGGACCAGTACAGAAGATCTTAGTCTGCACACAATGCAAAATTTTACATTCCTGCATATAAAATGACATCAATTTTAATGATAGAAATTTTAACTTTCAGTCATAAAATAAGCTATTTCTATAAAGTTGCATGTTCAAAACAATCCAAGGGCATTATTAAATCATTTTAACCAGGTTGATGAGATGTTGTAATGCTGTTGTCCACACATATTGTACATGTATATTGTATTTGATCTACCCTTAGTTGAGAATTAGATGTAGGTATTTATTGCTGATTTGTATATTTATTTACTTTGTACATTTTTTTCACAAACGGCAGAATTAAATAATGATACTGATCTTGTATTTCTTAGTTATCTTTACCAGTTACCAATATTAAAGAGTCATGTCTCACTATGGTGAATAGGAAGCATCTCTTCCATTTTTGCCTCCTTTCTCATATGAGGTCAACTCTTAAAGAAAAGAATTTGCTCCCCAAGGAGCATCCTAGGGAAGCAAATTCTTTTCTTGAAGAGTTGACCCTGATTTGTATGCACTTTGTTGTCCGGTTAAGCAAACAGGAAGTCACAAAATTTGTTTCCCATTGTGTAAATGGTGGAAAAACAGAGGTGTATCCATTAGCGCTTAAGATGCATGGGTACACCTCCATAGTTTTCTGCCATTTTACTGCTTTCCTGGACAAAAAAGCCCTTTCAGAATGAGGTCCACTCTTTAAAGCAAAGAATTTGCCACAGGGGACCAAATTCTTTCCTTTATGTGTTGACCTGCACTGAGAAGTGAGACAAAAAAATGAAAATTGGAGAGTTGCTTCCCTTGAAAGTGTACCCATTCACCTTAATATTGTGTTATGAGCTCTTCAAAGTCAGCAATAATTTGGAGTTGCAACTTGGAAATAACCACAAGTTGGTATAGTCAGAGTTGAAGATCCAGAGCAGTCTGAGGCCATTGAGCCTAATCAGTGATTATGTTGTTTATTGTATTTTCCAGAAGGTCTGATAACTTCAGTACCATCCCATCCCTGCATGCTACATTTGTGATAAAGGCAATCCCGCCGCATGATGATAAAGTGAAATGTGTTTTACTGAGACTCGTTAAGGTAAATGGGTACACTTTCAAGGGAAGCAACTGCCATTTTCTACATTGCCATGCTTTTCAATGGAGTCAACTCTTACAGGAAAGAATTTGTTCTCCTATGAGCAAATTCTTTCCCTTAATAGTAGACCCCTTTATTGGAAGGGTTTTGAAACCCAGGGAAGCAAACAGGAAGTCACAAAAGTTGTTGCCGTTTATAAAACATAGAGGTGTACCCATACACCTTAAATGCAATTTCTTTATAATGTACATATAGTACAATGTATCATGTGACATGCCAACCTTTTATCCAGCAGCAACTCCTATTTTGTTATAGTCCTATCATTTAGAAAAGATATGCTAATTCTTTTATATTGGCCATCAAATGAATGGTTCTGACATCTGCACTGTGGCAATGCATTACGTAGGCCATTAACCCTGAGACATGCAAGTGGGTGTGTTTGACAATAAAACTCAGTAACTCAGTCAAGCCTTCATATGAGGAGATGCAACTGAACATATGAGCCGCGACACAACAAAACCAACAATGTGGTTGTGCACCCAGCGCAGCCTCTGATCAGCCTAGGCACCCGCCCAGTTTGATCAGGCTCTTCGTTAGTGCTCAAAGGGTAGCTTAGGGTCTAAGCTACCTCCTTGCGGACAGCGAAGATTCTGATCAGACTGGGCGGATGCCCAGGCTGATCTGAGTCTGCACTGGGCGCACAACCACGTTGGTTTTATCGTGTCTTGGCTCATATATGAATTATTATCAGGTC
The DNA here is from genome assembly GCA_963989385.1 of Ctena decussata. Classification (NCBI taxonomy): domain Eukaryota; kingdom Metazoa; phylum Mollusca; class Bivalvia; order Lucinida; family Lucinidae; genus Ctena; species Ctena decussata. Next base: position 23,002,251 of record OZ022499.1, read on the forward strand.
ATCAGGATATGAATTCAAACAAAAACAGGGATTGTTATGTGTCTTTTTAACAAGCCTCATCACAGTAATATTGAGATAGTCACACTGGGTAATACTTAATAGAGACAGTTAAACACAAAACTGTAAATATAATTTCTTCATTTATGTTACTCAGATGATCAGTACATGTAAGTCAGTAAAGGTTTTGTTTGATTCAATTTCTCTTTCATTGTCATGAATTAGCATATTTTTACAAAATTGACAGCCATAATGGGGATAATCATTTAAAAATCAAGAAGAGTATTTCTGATATCTGTGTACAAAATAAAAAGAAATAAAATTAGATACAAAATGTGAATATAAACAAAATAAGACTTGAAACTATGAAAAATTCAGTGCTACAAATATAGTTTTTAGTCATACACAGGTAATTTTGATACATTTCTTATTTCAGTGTAAGAGTGTTGGTTCCCTCATGAAAATAGTTTGCAATAGAACATGCACAAGCAGCAAAAGTTATAATAAAACACAGTACAGATATTTAGACTTCCTGTTTGCAAAAGTATAATTTCAAATGTATGCATTGTGGCATCAGGGGCCATATTCATTAAGCCACTTAAGTTGTTGCTATACGGTTGCTAAGGCTAAATATCTATATAGGAGATTCCCTACAACTATGAAATTTGGTCTGGAGGAACAGTCTTTGTAAGACTGTTCCTCCAGAGCAAATTTCATAGTTGTAGGGAATCTCCTTCAAAGAAATTTAGCCTTAACAACAGCATAGCAACCACTTAAGTCGTTTTATGAATACGGCCCCAGAACTTTTACTCTTCCAATTTACTTTTACTCTTCCGATTTATGTATCCACAATCAGGCTGTTCTATGGAATTGTTCGTTTGGCAAATTCTCATAGCAATTTGTACCCTACTTTATCCATTCCATGGAAAGACAAGCATAATGCTTAACCCTTAAAGCACCAAATAAGCAGACAACAAAATTAATGGCAAAATTTCAAAAACTGATTTGTTCAAACTACGTGTATCATATTCAGAATTCAAAGACAGTGGTCAAACAGTGTAGATCCAGATGAGGTACTCATGATGATCCATCTCATCAGGATCAATGCTGTTTGCAAATTCAACTAACGTGATTTTGCCTATATTTCGAGACACCTCAAAATAATTAATTTTTCCATTTTGGACAAATGGAAAATTAATAATTTTTAGGAGTCCCAATACTAAAGTACATAAAGGTATTTTCATTTTTGGTGCTTTAAGTCATTGTTAAGACAATATGCATGTAAACAGCAAAATTAAAAAAAAAAAAAAAATACTAATCAGTCAGTAGATTCATACAGTCTGGTCAGTGTCTATGCTAGAACTTCTGTGATAGGCAAAAGGATATGAGCAAATGGTTAAATGCACACAAGATAAAACAATAAATTAGCTTTCAAAAGAAACGTGGCATAAATATAAACAATATATACATGTATATCACAAAGCACGATGGACCTCATCGTGAGATCATTCAATAAATCCTTGTCAATTGCTCAAATTCAGGTCAAATGGACAAGTACCCAAGATGAGCTGGGCAAGCATATTTGCATATGCCCTAAGACAATTTTCACACAACCAGGCTCATATAATAAATCAATAACAGTATTTCTTAGGTTACAAGACAGGGTTTTCCCATCCCTAGAATGACCACAAATAATTAAATCAATCTTATGAAATTCTGTTATGATGTTGGGTCAAAACAATCCCAAAAATCTAGATCCATCTTATAAGATGGATCTAGATTTTTGGGATTGCTTTGGAAGGGCAAAAACCATGTCTTATAACTGAAGGAATACAGTATCGCATAAAAGCAACTAAGTGTTTGATAGTGTACCCTGTACAGAATGATAATGACAAATGTCAATGATAATGGTGAAAAGCAAACACCCATATCAACTTGACAAGAGTATTGTACTGTATCAATCAAGCTACAAGACGGGGTTTCTTCCCCTCCAAAGCAGCACAAAAAATCTAGATCCATCTTATAAGATGATCTAGATTGTTTGGACGGTTTTAGAAGAGACTCCACCCCCCACCCCCAATCCCACGTCATATAACCAAATAAATATAAAGGATTGTGGAATGACACTCTTTTTCTATACATTGAGAAATCATGTCACATAGTGGTCTGAAGATAAAATATATACTCAAAAAAAATATTAAAGGGTCAAACTTTTACCCTGCGATTTCTGGAACATTTCAAACATTTGGTAAAATAAATCATTTCTACCTTCAATTTTATTCATTTTACAAGTTTTATACACATGAAGCTTGAACCTATAGCCTTTGTCTTGACCAAGGTCAAGCTTTAACTCAAACTACCCCTAAAATGAAAGTTGTTTGAATTCCCATAGAGAATTGATAGTGTGTCAGTTTGGTCGAATATAACTACCAAAATTGCTATGAGTTTTAAACTTCTTATAGCTTGCTGACCTTAAAAATGATTTAACTTGATGACTACCGAGCAATTTTTCAAAAATATCATGAATTGGCGAAATCGAAAATTTTGGTGAATTTGTTCCCTATGGACTTCAAACAACTCTGATTTTGAGGGTAGTGTGAATTGAAGTCTGGACTTGATCAAGATATAGGCCATATTTTCAAACTTCATGTGTACAAAACTTGTAAAATGAATGAAATGGAAGGTGAAAATGATTTATTTTACAAACGTTTGAAATGTTCAAGAAATCGCGGGGTAAAACTTTGACCCTTTAATATTTTTTTCGAGTATATATCAAACAACTGGTATTATTAAAGCTAGAGTAAATATAAGAACCAACACAAACTTTGGAAGACAACCTTGTAATCATGGCTCAGTTGCTCAAAACAAAAATGCTAGGTTAAAAAAGCTGTTAGTCATGAAATTGTAAACTTTTCTACTCCACATAAAATCAAATTCAAAAGCCAAATTACACACCACTGATTTACGTATCTGGGGTACTTAATGGAGAGAAACCCTGTCTCATAGCCCAATAAATACAGTAACCAGCAAGACCAATTGCTGTTACAATAAGCTATTTAACAAGAGGGCCATGAGGCCCTGATCCGCTCACCTGAGCAATTGGCAAAGTGGCTTTTTCTTATGTCTGAAATTGTCAAAATATGAGTCTAGGGTCAAAAGTCAAAGACTGACCATGACCTCTTGTACTCATAAATCTTATTGTGCTAATAGGCATTAAGATAACCATATATACCATTTTTAGGCCAAAATCTTCAAAACTTTCCATGAAATCTTATGTTCTAGCATTTTCCCATATTTGACCATGCTGCAAAAAAGGTCAAGGTGAACCCCAGGTCATCATTTGAACAGTCTTGGAAGTACTCTAGTACTCCATGCTACTTACCAAGTTTCAAGGCCATAGGCATATTGGTTCTGGAGAAGAAAAATATTAAAGGTTTATATCATAAATGGGTATGGCGGCCATGTTGTCATGTGACCTGGACCATTTCAACACATTTTTGTTCCCTCAACCCCTGGAGGCTCTATATGAAATGTGACTACAATTGGCCCTTTGGCTTTTGAGATAACTTTTGAAAATGTCAAAATATGAGATCTGGGTCAAAGGTCAAAGAATGACCTTGACCTCTTGTACTCATAATTCTTCATGACCTCATTAAGATGACTGTATATACCTATTTTTAGGCCAAAATCTTCAAAAATTCCCATGAAATCTTATGTAGTAGCATTTGCAATATTTGACCTTGCCGTAAAATGGTCAAGGTCAAGCAAAGGTCATAGTTTGAACAATCATGATAATACTGGAGTACCCAATGCTATATATCAAGTTTCAAGGCCATCGGTCAACTGGTTCTGGAGAAGGAGATTTGTAAAGGTTTTTACCATATATGGGCGTGGCGGCCATGTTGGTCATGTGACCTGAACCGTTTGAAAAAAATTTCATTCTCTCAACCCCTAGAGGCAAAATATGAAATTTGGTTACAATTGGCCCAGTGGCTTTGGAGAAGATTGTTTGAAAATGTCAAAATATGAGAGTTCTGGGTCAAAGGTCAAAGAATGACCTTGACCTCTTATACTCATAAATCTTCATGTACTCGACTGCATTTACCAATTTTAGGCCTTACTCTTCAAAACTTTAAATGAAATCATATGTTCTAGCATTTTCCCATACTTGACCTTGCCGTAAAAAGGTCAAGGTCAACCCAAGGTCATAATTTGAACAATCTTGATAGTACTTGAGTACCCAATGCTACATACCAAGTTTCAAGGCCATTGGTCAATTGGTTCTGGAGAAGAAGATTTTTAAAAGTTTTTACCATATATGGGCGTGGTGGCCATGTTGGTCATGTGACCTGGACCGTATGAATAAATTTTTGTTCCCTCAACCCCTGGAGGCTCTATATGAAATTTGGTTTCAGTTGGCCCAATGGCTGTTGAGGAGATTGTTCGAAATTGTCAAAATATGGACGTTCTGGGTCAAAGGTCAAAGAATGACCTTGACCTCTTATACTCATAAATCTTCACATACTCATTAAGATGACTGTAGATACCCATTTTTAGCCCAAAATCTGCAACAGTTTCCAAGATATCTTATATTCAGGCATTTTGCCATATAAAAGCACAAGGAAGCAAATTTGACCTTGCCGTAAAAAAGGTCAAGGTCAACCCAAGGTCATAATTTGAACAATCTTGGTAGTACTTGCGTACCCAATGCTACATACCAAGTTTCAAGGCCATCGGCCTATTGGTTCTGGAGAAGAAGATTTTTTTAGGTTTTTACCATATATGGGCATGGCGGCCATGTTGGTCATGTGACCAGGACCGTTTGAACAATTTTTCGTTCCTAAGGTCCCAGGATGCTACATATGAAATTTGGTTGCAATTGGCCTAGCGGTTTTAGAGGAGAAGTTGTTTGAAAGTGTGGACGGACGACGGACGACGTACGACGGACGCCGGAGCCTTACCATCCTATAAGCTCCCCCGGAGCCACTGGCTCAGGTGAGCTAAAAACTGAACAAATATAGAGGATCTTACATGAGTGGTCATTTCATATGAAATTTATGAAACGAGCCTATGGCGAGTTTCATAAATTTCATACCAAACAACCATGAGTAAGATTCTGTTTATCATATGACCCTTTAAAATTGGATTTTAACGCTTTCTAACTGAACACCATTTCAATAAGAAAACGCATTATTGACATGCACGTTGTCAATGACGTTACGTATACACACCCAAGTGTTATTACACATGTGGTCATATGATTTTTATGACAGGACGTTATCCACTGAATAACAGCGATTTCATATGATAAAAAATTATGGCCATAGCACTGCCAACATTTCCACCATTTCCAGTGCATGACAAGTCCCCAGATCTGCAATGGAGAAAATGGATTACAAGAGCTGAAAATATGCTTGTAGGCATGGATGTCAAAGATGACAAAAGAAAGTTTCTTCTGTTACACTATGCAGGTGAAGAAGTTTCAAAATATCTAAATTGTTGACAAAAATGCTATGTGGGAAAAACGAAACTCTCTAAGTCTATTTTGCCCTTAAGAAAAATTTGGGATATGAAATATACAGGCTTAGACAGTCCAAAGAAGAAAGTGAAACTACTGACAGCTCAGTTAATTGTGAATTTACAGACACTGAAATTAAGTCAAAGACGTTTACTCTACAAGACTTTGCCACAGAGGTCATCATGAGGAATTGAGATAATATAAATCATTATCAAATGCTACAGCTCATGAATTGTCAGAAAAGAAGCCTTCAGAAATCGAAATAAAAGCATCGCAAACGACTGCGTGATACCCCGCCACTGCAAACCTTTGTCACACACCGATTTTTCCAGATTTATTTGTTTCTCTGTATAACCCCAGGGCAGGGGCAGCCTAACCCCATCGAACATGGATAAAAGTCTTTGTCAGGACAGGACACTTCATTACTCTGATAACTTACAATAAGCTTCGGGTAAATCACTTACCACTCTAATCAAAAACAATTTTAGTGATTTTAAACATGTGGCCATAGGGCAGGAGCAGATAACCCCTTAAGGGTCAAATTTTAATCACCACAAGAAGCTTTTATTACTTCTATCATTTGATGTAAATTTCAGAAAATCTGATTCACATGAATTCATATAGATTTTATCATCATTTTAGGCATGTATATAGCCCGTGGGCAGGGGGAGATAACTCCCATGGAGTAAATTTGAGCATCACTGGAGGCTTTCAACACTCTGATCATTTGCTGTAAGTTTCAGAAAAATTGCTTCTAACTCTGTGGTCCAACATACTAGTTATTGAGCCCAAACCCAAAAGTAAGAACAAGGTAAGAAACTGTGTTGACATGAGTGAACCTAACAGGATAATTAAAAGAACCAGCTACATTTTTTCCAACTTCGGACAACACTATCATGGACTTTAATGGTAGTAAAGTGTTTACAAACCTGGATTGCAGAACCCCTTATAACCAGCTTCTTTTTTCAAAGACACATACAACATACTTTATGACACATGCTGGACTATTTTGCTATAAATGGCTTCCTTTGGAATTAGTTCAGCAGTGGAAATAATAAACTAGAAAATTGTGTCTGTAAGACACTAATGATGCCCCCCTGCAGCGCCTGTCACATGACGTGTTTATCCATAAAGCACCTACAAAGAATCCATTGAAAACATACCCTATCATGTAAAAAACTGCCCAAAATGACTAAGTTAAAAAGGCTGTGGTTCTGTCAAAATTAATTCTAGATCTATCAAAATGCCTCATGCATATCTTCAAATATGTTCACAATATAGACAAGGTTTGAAAAAGATCCACTGAAAACTGTGGAGCCAGTTGATAACAGAAACTCCATACTCTACAATGCAAAAATTTCCGTAGAATGACTTAAGTTCAAAAGGCCGATATTCTGTCAAAGTTAATTCTAGGTCAAACAAAAAACCCACATGCACATCTTCAATACATTCACAGCATGTATGTAAGGTTTAAAAAAGATCCATTGAAAACTGTGAGAGAAGTTGATTACACAAACTCTATACCCTAGAATGCAAAACTTTGCCTAAAATGACTAAGTTCAAAAGGCTGATATTCTGTCAAAATTAATTGTAGGTCCAACAAAAAACCACATGCACATCTTCAATACATTCACAGCATGTATGCAAGGTTTGAAAAATATCCATTAAAAACTGTGAGAGGAGTTGATTACACAAACTCTATACCATAGAATGCAAAAATTTGCATAAAATGACTAAGTTCAAAAGGCCGTAATTTTGTCAACATTTATTCTAGGTCCAACAAAAACCCACATGCACATGTTCAATATGTCCACAACATGTATGCAAAGTTTGAAAAAGATCCATTGAAAACTGTCGTCGGAGTTGATTACACAAACTCTATACCCTACTATACAAAAATTTGCCTAAAATGACTAAGTTCAAAAGGCCATAAATCTGTCAAAATTAATTTTAGCTCCATCAAAAATTCACATGCACATCTTCAATATGTCCACAACATGTATGCAAAGTTTGAAAAAGTTCCATTGAAAACTGTGGGAGGAGTTGATTACACAAACTCTATACTATAAAGCGTGACGAACAGACAGACGGACGGACAGACAGACAGGGGCAAATCTTAATGCCCCCTGACTATCGTCACGGGCTTAATGCCCCCTGACTATCGTCACGGGGGCATAAAAATACATTGAAAATCATAACTGCTTTACAAGGACTTGAAGGAGTACAAAGATAAGCGATGATATCATTGTGTCTGGAAAAAAATCAAGAGGAATGTGACTTGAAGCTTGGTTCTTATGTCTTTGTGAAAAGAACTTGACCTCGAGTGAAGGTTACTGTGAACTGAATAAAGACAAACTGGTGTTTTATGGACACATGTTCAATGCAGTTGGAATATCAGCTTCCCCTCGGAAGATGCACTCAATTAAACAAGAATTCCGCGGAATGCGGTGTCTCGCCTGTCAGCGCTTATGACCTAAACGCGAAAAATCGACAAAGTTTATAGACACCCTGTCAAATGTATCTTGAATATGTAGTTTCTAGCCATGAGTAACTATGTTGCGCCATAATAGTACCAATGAGCCTTTGGAAAAGTTAACAAGGCAATATGTAAGAGTACTAGGGTGAAACTTATTATCAACTAGGCTGTCTGTAGCTTTATCTATGGGGCCGGGAAAGATTCCAAATGTATACTCAAATGAACATTTACCCTACACTTTTATATCATGCTGCATGTTCTTAAGGTGTATGACTGCACCTTCATGTTTTCTCCCTTTTTACAAAGGGGAACAACTTTTGTGACTTCCTGTTTGCTTCTCTGGATGACATAGCCTTTCCAAGATGGGGTCTACTCTTAAAGAAAAGAATTTCTTCCTAGAAGAGCAAATTCTTTAATTTAAGGTTTGACCCCCATTGAGAAGAGAGGCAAAATTGGAAGAGTATAATATGTAACATAAAACTTCTAGGTCAATGGTGGAGTAGCAGCTCCTGACCAATTTTCATACATGTAAGCCAACATGAACTCCACGGAATGTGGTGGCTCGCCTGGCAGAGCTTTGTCACAAAATAGAGCCAACCCAGAAAGCTGGATAGAAGTTAACATTGCTGCTGCCAGAAAAGTACTACCTATGAATCACTTCTGCTGGGCACAGGCGGAACAAAAATAGAATGTTATTGCAAGTCATTGACTAACAGAAATCAAGTCATTATATTAATGACTTTTTCATGTTCTGTATATACAACAACATATTTCAGAATTAACCACACACATATATATTAATATTCAATCTGGTTAAACAAAAACAACAAGCATTTTGAATTCTAAACTAAATAAAGCAACACAATTAGAATAAAATACAATCAACAGTAAATATACTCTAAACGATAACACATCCATTAAATATTGAGGTACAAATATGACTTAGGTGTTATTTAGTAGAGAGAAAAAACAAAGATTAAATGTTTCAAAAGCAAGTGATAAGATGTTAACAAATTAGCAAACAGAAACATCTCAAACAAAATTTATTAAACATGTTCAATAGACAACTGAATCTAGTTTTCTCAGCCTTTGTGAGCAAAACATTAAACTTAAATGAACTATATGCTACATACAGTGGTCAAACATTGTCTACCCTATACAGAGCTCCAGATAAAGTGGGGTTTTTGTGCTTTTTAAACTTATAGAATTTTTTTTTCTCAAAATTAAATAAACAATATTTTCATTATTATTATTATTATTATAATATTTATTTCTCATAATAAATATGTTGTGACACTCATTCTAATATTTTTCCTAATTTAACAAAGCAGCAACTCTAGGATGTGCAAATTTCCAAAAATGTTTGGTCACTGACTTCTTCTTGAGACCAAGATGATCATGAATGTTAGTTTACAATGACAACTGCATCAAAATGGTTTAGAAAATTGAATATTGTAGCATTATCCTCTTATACTCTGTCAGAACCTAAATATTTTCTTTCAGTGAATTATTAGTAATAATTACTGTCAAAGGCTGTTTGGAATCCAGGATAACTTTACTCCATGCCATCTTGAAGTGACATTGTGCAATCTGTCCGCCAGCCTCATGTATGAAGAAACAAAAGCTCTTGGTAAGGAAAGTTACTGTAATTGTATTTAAGTTCACTGGGATATAAGTTTGTTGCAATTTTAGACACTTTTACAGGTATTTAAGTTCGCGAAGTTGTCATGCTTTCCTATTAGTCCTTTGTAAAATCGTCATGTTCACGGATATAAAAGTTCACACATTTTTGTTGACTGCAATAAAAAAAAAATGATAGTGCACCGCAAACATAACAGTATTTCTTGATTACAACCAACTTGGTGAGGTGGTTCTAATGACAACTCATCACAGTTATTTATTGAGCTATAAGATAGGGTTTTGTCCCTTCAAAACAACCTCAAAATCTAGATCCATCTTATAAGATGGATCTAGATTTTTGGGTTGTTTTGGAGGGGCAAAACCCTATCTTATAGCAGAATTACACATGACTGGTTAATACAGTCAACTCTCGATATCTCAAAGTCAAAGTTCATTCCAAACTACTGATATCTCAAAGTAAATTTTCTGGTCCCAGAAAAATTACTTTGAGACAACGGTAGTTTGAGATAAAATGAGGTGAAATGTAAATAAAAACAGAAAATTTGTCCCACCCATATTCTTTGATATAAGAGGGTACTTTGAGATATCAGTGTTTGAGATATCGAGAGTTGACTGCGCATTTTTGGGGTTATTCTGGAAAGGAAAGCCTCTAACCTTATAGCCGAATAAATACCATAAGTGAGCCGCGACGTGAGAAAACCAACAATGTGGTTGTGCGCCCAGCGCAGACTCAGATCAGCCTGGGCATCCGCCCAGTCTGATCAGACTCTTCGCTGTCCGCATGAAGGTAGCTTAGACTCTTACCTACCCTTTAAGCGCTAAGGGAAGAGTCTGATCAGACTTGGTGGATGCCCAGGCTGATCTGAGTCTGCGCTGGGCGCACAACCACATTGTTGGTTTTGTCGTGTCGCGGCTCAAGTATTTATGGAGTATGAACAAAATTCATCCCGTAATTATCCTTAAAACCCATGCTTATCTGGATCTCTATAAACAAGTGGCTGCAAATGATAACCAGAATACTATATCACACCAGCTTGCTTTCGAAATGAACAGTTGCTATTTAACACTTGCTGTTCTTGGCTGTTTAGGTAGCCTTTCTTATAAATGCTATAAGATATTTAAAACATAATGCTGATGACAAATATTATGCAACATTTGAGCACAAATCCTCCTTCTTGATCATGTATTTTTTACAATGGCTGACATCAATGAGTATTGCCTTCACAACAAAATCCTAATAATGCCAAATAAGAAAAATACCTGTGTTTTGGGGAACCTAACCCTACCCAAATTTACTAGTGAAACCTAGGACTTTTTTAAAGGTTTTCTGGAAAATATATAATTTCATGTTTTTTGAAAGGTATTTCTTTCGAGAAAAAAAAAAGGTGTACCTACCCTACCAGTGCTCCAGATAAGAGGGGGTACTGAGGATAATTCAAAGATTATTTTTCTAATTTCTCCACAAAAACATGTTGTGACCCCTCATTAGAACCGTCTCTCTGAGACAATTCTAATTAGGGGTCAAAACACATGTTTTTGTGGAAAAATATGGAAAATTATCCCTTAATTATCCCTGTTACCTCTTCTTATCTGGAGCACTGTACCCTACCTAAAATTTTCAGACCTGTTACCCGAAACACACTTATTCTTTTACTTGGCCTAATAACAAGACATACCGGTACTAATTAAAAGATCCTTGTTCAGATTATAATGAAATGGTCATCAAATTAAGACTGCAATTCATACTCTGAGGAATTGGTAACATAAAACTTTTTCTAAAATGACATTTTCTTAAATCATTTTCTCCTATAACTTCAGTGTTTTTTGCTTATCGTTTGAGTAATTTTTCAAATGTGATGCCCAATGTACATACACTTTCAGGTCACATAATTTGATGATTCAGCCAAAAAGTTATGGCTGAGATTTTTACTAACTGTTTTTTCTGTGAAATGTCTTGGCAGTTTTTGGTAGTTAAAAATTGGCAAAAGCATGCCAAAATGGTGCAGAGTTGGTACAGTGAAAATTCTCAGTATTGGGACAGACAGGTCTGAATGAACAGTACAGAACCATGTTAAAAGCGCGGTGGCTCAGTGGTTAGTGCACTTGGCTCTGAAGCCAGATGTCGTGGGTTCTATCCTCACCCGAGGCTAAATCTTCCTATGTCTAAACGCGTTTTTCTAACATCATTTGCAGGGATGATGCTAATAAGTGTGCCGTCCTTCGGATCGGGACATTAACTGGAGGCCCCCTGTGCAGGGAGATTCATCCCCTGTGCAGGTTAAAGATCCCTACTATAGCTACATGGCTATACGTAATCTTTCATCCTGCAACACCGGAGTGTACAAAAGTACACCGTCTGTGTCCCCTCGGGGGCTTAATGTGTAAATGGAAGAAAGAACCAGAGCAGACAGTCTGATCTGGGTTTGTACTGTTTGTTCCGACCAGAACCAGATCAGACTGCTCCTGATCTCGGTTTGTACTGTTTGCCATTCCATGTGCATCTTTAGAATACATTGTTGCCGTGTAAACCCAAACGATTTATTTTTTTGAACAGTCACGGTGACTATTTTTGGTGTCCCAATTGTTAAAATCTTCATCATATCTGTGTAGTCCAGTTAGTGCCTACTTCTTGTGAAGGAAGGTTCATCAGCTGGGTATACCCTCATGTTTTGTGCCACTTTAGCGAAGGTACACACCTTTTGTGACTTCCTGTTTGCTTCCCTGGATGACAAAACCTTTCTAAAAGTGTGTCTGGCTCCTAGAGGATAGAAGCAGAAATGAAAATGGGATGCTGCCTACCCTGGAAGTGTACCTTTAACCACCCTTTTTATATGTCATGGAACACTAATTTCCTTGGGATTGCAAATAAATATCCATGGTATAATAAATTTATTTCCATGCTATAAAAGTTCAAATTCAGAATCTTTCTCATCATCATCAAGATTAATATTGATGTATCCGTCGGCAGCTACAGCCCCACCCCCATTCTCCACTGACTTATCATCAGAAGCACTGTCTTGGTCGGCTAATAAGTTTGTTTTACTGTCAGAGTCATTAGGTTCCATTGTTTCCTTGGTTCTCTTCTTTCTTGGTGCTTCAAAGACGGTCTCCATGACACTATCTGGTTCAATCAAGCCTGAAGAAATATGAAGGAGCTTCAGCATGAAAAAAGTACATTTATCATATGATGCCGCTGTTATTCAGTGGATAAAGTTGTGTCATAAAAATCATGTGACCACATGAGTAATAACATTTAGGCGCGTAAATGTAATGTCATTGACAACGACCATGTTAACAATGTGTTTCTTATTGAAATAATATTCATTTTGAAAATCCCATTTTAAAGGGTTACACCGTTCTTTTCCTGCAAATAAGAATTATACGTATGCGGGAGCGAAGCGGACGTGGAGTGGCGCGGTGAGGCGTGGAAATAGCGCGGGAATATCGAGGGAACAGCGTGGGATTTAATCTTTTTCACATTCCACTACACGTCACGACGCGTAGCGATTGGTAGTAAGATGTCGACGGCTGTACTGTATATGATAAACAGAATCTTACACACCTGGTCATTCAATATGAAAATTTATGAAACTTGCCGAAGACTTGTTTAAACAAGAGGGCCAAGAGGCCCTGAATCGCTCACCTGAACAAAAAGGTTAAAGGTCAAACTAGGGTCATAATTTGAACAAACCTGATAATTTGCAACCATTTCCAAATGGTTCTGAAGAAGATTTTTGAATGTTTTTCTATGTATTGCTATGTTTCATACCCTGGACCCCCTGGGGCCAGGCCATTTTGGACCCTGGGGCCACCATTCGAATATGAATAATCTTGGTAAAGGACCACCAGGCAATGCTAAAAGCTAAATTTCAAGCCTCTGAGCCAAGTGGTTTTAAAGAAGAAGATTGCTGAATACTTTTCTATGTATTTCTATGGTTCAAACCCAGGACCCCCTGCGGCGGGGCCATTTTTGACCCTGTCACCATCATTTGAACAAACTTGGTAAAGGACCACTAGGCAATGCATCATACAAAATTTCAAGCATCTGCACTAAGGGGTTCTGGAGAAGAAGGTTTTTAAGTACATTTTAACCCAAGACCCTGCCCCAGGGCCATTTTGGATCCCAGGGCCACCATTTACACAAACTTTGTAGGAGTCCACCAGGCAATGCATCATACCAAATTTCAAGCATCTGAGCCAAGTGGTTCTGTAGACGAAGATTTTTAATACTTTCCTATGTATTTCTATGGCTCAAACTCAGGACTCCCTGCCACAGGGCCATTTTGACCCTGGGGCCATCATTTGAACAAACTTGATAAAGGACATCAAGGCAATGCATCATACCAATTTTCAAGCATCTGAGCCAAGTGCTTTTTAAGAAGAAGATATTTGAATATTTTTCTATGTAGTTCTATGGTTTTAACCCAGGACCCCCTGTCGCGGGGCCATTTTGGACCCTGGGGCCACCATTTGAACAAACTTGGTAAAGGACTACTAGGCAATGCTACATACCAAATTTCAAGCATCTGAGCCTTGCGGTTCTGAAGATGAAGATTTTTAAATATTTTTTCATGTATTTCTATGGTTCAAACCTGGTACTCCCTGCCCCAAGACCATTTTGGACCCTGAGGCCACCATTTGAACAAACTTGGTAGAGGACCTCTAGGCAATGCTCCATACCAAATTTCAAGCATCTCAGCCAAGCAGTTCTGGAGAAGAAGATTTTTAAGTATTTATTAGTTTCGAACCCAAGACCCCCTGCCCCAGGGCCATTTTGGACCCTGCGGCCACCATTTGAACAAACTTGGTAGAGGACCACACGGCAATGCTACATTCCAAATTTCAAGCATCTGAGCCAAGCAGTTCTGGGGAAGAAGATTTTTAAGTTTTTTCATTTTCGAACCCAAGACCCCCTGCCGCGGGCCATTTCGGACCCTTGCGCCACCATTTGAACAAACTTGGTAGAGGATGACAAGGCAATGCTACATGTACATACCAAATTTAAAGCATCTGAGCAAAGCAGTTTTGGAGTAGAAGATTTTTAAGTATTTTTCATTTTCGAACCCAAGACCCCCTGCCCCAGGGCCATTTGGGACCCTGGGGCAACCATTTGAACAAACTTGGTAGAGGCCCACTAGGCAATGTTACATACCAAATTTCAAGCATCTGAGCCAAGTAGTTCTGGTGAAGAAGATTTTTAAGTATTTTTTAGTTTTGAACCCAAGACCCCCTGCCCTGGGGCCATTTTGGACCCTGGGGCCACCATTTGAACAAACTTGGTAGAGGACCACTAGGCAATGCTATATACCAAATTTCAAGCATCTCAGCCAAGCAGCTCTGGAGAAGAAGATTTTCAAGTATTTTTTAGTTTCGAACCCAAGACCCCCTGCCCCAAGACCATTTTGGACCCTGGGGCCACCATTTGAACAAACTTGGTAGAGGACCACTAGGCAATGCTCCATACCAAATTTCAAGCATCTCAGCCAAGCAGTTCTGGAGAAGTAGATTTTTAAGTATTTTTTAGCTTCAAACCCAAGACCCTCTGCCCCAGGGCCATTTTGGGACCTGGGGCAACCATTTGAACAAACTTGGTAGAGGACCACTTGACAATGCTTCATATCAAATATCAAAGCCCTAGGCCTAGGGGTTTCAGAGAAGATGTCATTTAAAGCAAATTGTTGACGCCACACGACGGACGACAGACACTGGGTGATCACAATAGCTCACCCTGAGCCTATGGCTCAGGTGAGCTAAAAATTTCATATGAACTGACCACTTGTGTAAGATCCTCTATGTATGGTAAAATTTCTACAAATCAGGACACCAAAAATAATTCCTGTAATTTCCCTGAAATTGAAGAGTTTGGTTTTAATATGCAGAAATACGTCCAAAAGAAGCAGATGGAATGGCAAAAGTGTAGACCCTGATCTGGAGCAGTTTGAAATGGCAGAGCTCTAGATAAGAGGGAGTATTTGGTGATAATTAGGGATAATTTTTGTTAATTCTGCATAAAAACATATGTTGTGACCCCTTATCTGAACCGTCTCGACGAGCCGGTTCAGATGAGGGGTCACAACATGTGGTTTCGATGAGAAATAAAAAAAAATTATCCTTAATTATCATCAAATACTCCCTCTTATCTACAGCTCTGAAATGGGCCTACACTGCACTGTTTGGTGATACCCATCTGTCCCAATACTTAAAAGTTTTGCGACAATGTAAACAGAGAAGACTCATTAACCAGCTTCCTAAGTCTGATCAGTCATCTCAATTCTCCTCAGTTAACTACAGACCACAGGCGCTTGAAGTTTTATGCTAATGATGCCACCAAATATCCAGACTATTAGCTATTTTGAAGAAATGGCCAGGTGTGCAAGCATGTGTTGTGTTCAGACTCCATTACGGTCTCCAGTTTCCGGTGTATCAACGTCACACAGCAACGTCATCAGGTTCTATTATGGGAAAAATGAAGTGATTCTGCAGATAACGACCCTCTTAAATGTACAGCTTCCTACTCTGTCCAACCATCAAACAACAAAATCGCCGATCAGACTATGCGGATGCGCAAGCTAATCTGCATCTTTGTTGTTCGGAAAGTTAGTACATATAAGCCTCAGTCAATAAATTAGAATTTTACGCCAACTTTACTGCGCAGTTTTGACGTTGTTGACGTGAAAATCCTGACGTCAGTTTCATCATGTTTGCTTCAAGTTTTCACTCGTAAGAAACGTTTTGACCGAAATTAGGACAAACAAAATATTGTAAATACATGGAAACAGTGATTCAACGACATTGGTCATATCTAAAAGAGTAATTGAATGATTTTGCTGATGTGTGATTTTCAAAGCGTACAAGCACATGCTCAACTTTGGCGCAGCACAGTAAACCGGAAACTGGACACCGTAATGGCGACGGTATTTTGAGGCAAATTTTGAATTCAGGATTACAGCACCGCATAGACCATAACTGAACAAATTTATCATGTTTATAGATACATTTTGAAACGATGTTTATAGGTAAGAAGTTTGCTTTTGTTGGGGTGTTTCTAATTGGCAGTTTTAGCAGTCCAAAAAATCGAGCGTGTTTGCTTGCATACCTGGTCATGTTTTATGAAATGGACTATAGACTGCGTCAAGTTTAAAGGGTTTTGAGTTTGTTTTTTTATGCATAGAACTCCAAGCGCCTGTGTATAGACCAACAAGAAACTCAACTGTATAATATAGATTAACTTATCAAGACTGTATGGATCTCAAGACCCAGATACAAAGTCTTGAAGTCATCTGAAAGACTTTGTAGTTATAGAGGCTAACTTGACTTTCTTAAATTTCAGAGTTAGTAACTGGTTCCTGTGACAGGAATGTACAGACCTACATGTACTTGATGTTTGCCTAGCTTGTATGAATGTAAGGGATATTGAAGTTCAAATTATCTAGTACTGAAACAGCTGACATCGACTCTACGTAAAATTCCATGCACTTATGCATTTCTTCGAAAGAATGGCTTTATTTCAACCACTTTTAAACTTCAAACTGCTGAGTTTGAACAATGAATTCCTCTGCCATTAAATTCAAACAGCTTTAATCAACATTTCTTGGAAAATGTTACTACGTGTACCACAAGCAATATACAGTGTTTCCCCTAAAGCGGAATGGCGGGGCGCCGCGCCCTGCCCCTTTTTGGTCCCGCCCTTCTGCCCCAAAAACGTGTCATAAGCGCCCTCCTGCCCGAAAAATATCAGTATCCAGTCCCTTTTCCAGCGCTGCTATTACGATTCGGTTCCATTGTGTCCCATACCTGTAAAAACTGACAACTCAAGTCGATCGATAATCTGTACACGTGCTCATCAATAAACACCAATCACGGTGATTAATCTGTGGCAATTATCACTTCGCTATACCCCGTCATGTGCTAATTGGAGCGGAAAATTACTTCGCCAACTGAAAACACATGCTGGTTACCGGCTTTTAAGATGTCAAATGCATTGCGAACATGGCGATAGTGGAACTCTCGTTAAAGTGACCAGCCTGTTCCGACTGTGAAATTAACGGGTAGCACCGTTAAACTCGTTTGCCTCGCTCCGATAATGACACGGGCCTAGTTGAGGGTGTGGCAGGTGGGGATTCAATCGGCATAACGGTGCCGCTTGCCGCATCAATACCGATAACTATTTTTTCTCCGTATCACGTTGCGCTATACTACAGAATTCGAGGCCTATTAGACTCGTACGACAATGCAATGATTCAATATCTATTTTCCCCGTAAACGTGTCAGATACGTAATATACGGTCATCACAAATACGGATCATGCTAAATTTGCGCAGGCTGATCAGCTCATACATGTTTTCATGAAATCGTCACAGGTGTCAACGATTTCTGTTTATGAAAGTCGGTTCGTTCACTTTAAGATTAGTTTCCCGCATTTTTCTATCTAGTTCCCGCCGATTCAGGTGTACTATCTGTGGAACGAGAACCAGTCAATATTTATTAATACTACCTCGGGAAATCCGCGATCTTTAGCATCTCAACAGCTCAGCTGTCACCATACAGTAATTTGCGATTTTTACAAATTTACCGGCCCAGATATGCAACAATATGCGATCCTTATTTGATATTTAACTAGTCTAGAGAGGTCTTACGGTAGGTATGTTCATCTAAGTGTAGAATTAAACTCGGTTTTGAGATAGACAGATTTTGAGTGGAAACAAGTATCAGCTTTGATCAAAATCACTAAAATAAATCAGACCCATCATCCGAGGTGCAATTTTTGATGTGTATATGGAGGGTGAGGGAAAGGTGGGGAGGTAGTGGTGGTTTGAGAATGCCGGATTGTTTTTTTTTCTTCTTTTTTAGCAGTTCAATTTTTTTTTTTTTTTTTTTTGAGTAATTCAACAATGGACTGGTCACACTAACACTGAACAGTACTGCTAAATTACACTACATATTAACACATAATGGTAGTGTTACTGCACTGAAATGTCATACTTTTGAGGTTAATTATTCGATGTAGGCCGAACAACGTAAGTAACATTGCCCCTCCAGATGCCTTTTGCCGCGCTAAAAGTGCCCTTTATTCCGCAGCACCCTGCACCTTTTTCAGTCTGGGGGAAACACTGATATACCGTATAATTAAATGGCAAACAGTGTAGACCTTGATCAAACTGCTCTTGAGGAGCAGTCTGATCCCAGTCTACACTGTTTGCCCAGGCTGATATTTTTATTTCTCTTAACAGAGCTCCAGATAAGAAGGGGTAACAGGGATAATTCAGAGATTTTCTTTCTTATTTCTCAACGAAAACATATGTTGTGACCCCTCATTAGAACTGTCTTGGCAAAAAGGTTCTAATGGAAGGTCACCATATAAGTTTTTTTTTTGGAAGAATATGGATAATTATCCCTAAATTGTCTCTATTACCCTCCTTATCTGGAGCACTACTGAAGCTAAAAGATTTTTCTTACCAGCAGCTTCAAGATCGTATTGTGGCAGAGGAGCATCCCCCTTGATGAGATATAGTACAGATCTGCTAGGCCATAACAGGTGTATTAGAACTATATACGACAATGTGTCTGCTGCATACGTTATACCTGGAAAAGATACTTGTAGTATTAATTTTACTCAATGAAAAGCCTTGAGCTAAAATATAAGGGAAAGGTATGTCTGAGGCTCTGAGCAAACAGTGACGATATCACCAGCTAAGCAGTCTGGCCCCGAGGTTATAAAACTTTTTTCATGCTCAACTCAGCTGAGCATGGAATTTTCTCTGCTGATAAATATGAAAATGCCAACTAATGTTGGCATTTTCATATTCATAAGCAGAGAAAATTAAATACTCAGCAAACCTGAGCAAGAAAACATTTGTACTTATCAGTAATTTGCTATTTATTAGCAGGTAAAATTTCATGCTCAGCTGAGTTGAGCATGAAAAAAGTTTTATAACCTCGGACCCTGGGGGCTGCACTATTTTGCCATAGCAGACAGGATGAAAAAAGAATCTTGAATCTAACTGCTGTAACAAAATAAAACAAGCTACATGCTGGTTGGACCAGGATGTCTGACCCGAAGTTTCCCAACTACATAAAATACTTGGATGTAAAACTCAAATGACATAATATGGAGTGTGAAGTAGACATCAATGGTGCTGCCAATGTTATTACATATCTTCCTGCACTGTCGTGCAGCTGTGCTTCGTCTTAACATCTGAGCACACATTTACAATGGCTTACATTTTGAACGCATGCAGCTCCATACAAAATAACAAAAGAATTTTATTGTGATAAAATCAGTTTCTATTACTAACATGACCTTTAATACATATAGAAAATATAGATCAAGTCATCTGACCATATGAAAGCTGGGGCCTGTTACATTAACTGCTTCATAAAGTTTATCACTTCACAAAGTAAAATAAAATACATGAAACCAGTTTTTCAAAGTATGGTTATCTTAACAAAGTCTTTAGTCAAGGATTTGTTAAGTCTTCCTGTACACATAAAATCAAGCCTGTGAATATTTTTGCCGAAAAAATGGCAGGGTTTTTGCATACAATACATTTGAAAATATGACATCTTGTTATTTAATGATGACATTAGGTAAGAAAACGACAGTTTTGATACAATTTCTGTTCATTCTTTAATCATCTTTATTCATCTTTCTTGAAATTAAAGATACCACAGTCCAGTTCATCTGCCTCATACTTAGATTGTTATCTCTATATTGACAATGGGAAGCTTGTTACTAGGCTTTATGACAAGAGGGACAACTTCAATTTTCCCATAGTTAACTTTCCAGTTTTGAGTAGTAATATCCCTTCAGCACCTGTATACGGAGGTTATGTTTCTCAGCTAGTCTGCTATGCTAGAGCCTGTTTCAAATAGCAAGACTTTGTTGAAAGAGGGAAGCTACTCACCCATAAACTGCTGACACAGGGTTATCACAAAGTAAAGCTTGTGTCGACAGTTAAAAAGTTTTATGGGAGACATCATGACCTCGCTGATCCCTACAATGTGGCCGTTTTTAAACTAATTTCCGATTTGATGGCCTTAGCCAAAGCTTAGTTAAGCTTTCAAATACTGGACTTCCATTTTCACTGACTTCTTCCACTGCTACATAGATATGGTGGGTGTATTATAATAGGCAGGTGATGCTTACTACTCGCGAGCACCTGATCACACCTCTATTTTGGGGTCCATGTCTGTGTATCTAGAATATTCTGGAATTGTCATTGTCAATGTTACAATAACTTATGAGTTCGGACTTATGATTTGGGTATTTTGACCATTTTCATTTATGAAATAATATGTTGTGGCTTCTCATGAGAACCATCTCAGACAAGTTTCTATCTAACAAGAGTTTTGTACTTACTCAATATTGTTTTATATCGCCAAAGGAAAGATATTTGGGTCGCCACCAGGACAAGAATCGGCAAATAAATAAACCATACAAGAAAATAAGCACCAAACTGTTGGAAGAAATCTAATCTGTCGGGATGTTGGCTTTGGCGGAATGTTCTTCGTAGTTCAACTATAAACCAGATCATTATCACCATTCTAACGCCTACTAACACATAACCAGGCCAGGAGTTCCATTCATCTTTGTTCGTTATTATGTCAATTTCAGTCTGAAAGGAATAATATTGTTTATCAAAGCTACTTAATCCTAATGCACGCAGAAAGGCCAAAACTCCATGAAGTTTTGGCCGTTCAGAGTGCAATATGGTTAAAGCGCTCACAGCTCAAGTTCCCCACATGAAAGTGTCTAAACATAACATTTTAGAAAAAGCAATGCTATCGTCACAGTTCACACATCAAGATATCAGCTGATGTGCATATGAGCTGCGACATGAGAAAAACAACAAAGTGGCTGTGCGCCCAGTGCAGATTCAGATCAGCCTGGGCATCAGCCCTGTCCGATCAGACTCTTCGCTAAACACTTAAATGGTAGCTATGGGTCTAAGCCACCTCCATGGGGACAGCCAAAACTCTGATCAGACTGGGCAGATGCTCAGGCTGATCTGAGTCTGTGCTTGGTGCACAACCACTTTGTTAGTTTTTCTCATGTCGTGGCTCATATACAGCGTAAAAAGTAGGAGAAACAGATTTTTGAAAAAATGACAAATCTCTCTACAAAACACTATTTTCTGATCTCAATTTGGTTCCTTGTTTTGAAATATTTATAACCTGTAATATTCTTGCACATGACACAAGATTGTTTTCAGCCCAACCAGTAATGTCTTACAATGAGCATTATGGTAATAGCATTGGTGACATAGTTACAGAGCTCTAGATAAGAGGGAGTATTTGGTGATAATTAGGGATAATTTTTGTTAATTCTGCATAAAAACATATGTTGTGACCCCTCATCTGAACCGTCTCGACGAGACGGTTCAGATGAGGGGTCACAACATATGGTTTCGACGAGAAATAAGAAAAATTATCCTTAATTATCATCAAATACTCCCCCTTATCTAGAGCTCTGTAGTTACTTTAATAGTTCATATCTTACTACAGTACCTACTAAAGCATTAAATATAATGTAATTACGAGTTATCATTCATTCTATATTGAACAAATAAAATTTTACCAAATACTTTCTTAACTGGAGCTCTGATCAGGGTTTTTCTGGATGCAAGATTGAAAGTCTCAGGCCCCCAAAATGATTGTCTGGGACTCCCAGAAAAAAACTGTGCATCCACTGGGACTCTCAGAACAAAATCCAAGTACCGATAATTCAAAGTGATGAATTCTAATAAAAATTATACTACCCTTGGTACAATACAAAGTAATGATTTTCAGAATGTAGTGTTTATGAACTTCTGATATTTGATTTTGACATTTTATAAGATTTTTCAGAGTACAGGACCCTTTACTTTCGGCATTGGACCCTTAAGACTGTGAATCTAATAAAATGAAAATTTTCAGGCTCCAGAAGCGTGCATGTCACATAATTCTTGATTATAATGTTGATAATTCCCATGAAGTTATGGGTTCTTTAAAAATTATGTCTATATATGATCGACTATTTCTGAGAAAAGCCAAGTTCATGTTTAAAGTATATAATAACCAAATCCCTACATGCATTTCTGAAAATTCACTTTGTGGAAATGAAGTCGGTATGTCTGTTATTCTAAGATCAACCACATCTGGGTGTTTTGTGCCACCCCAGCCTAAAAAGGAGTGCTCTAAGCATAGTATGAGGTATTCAGGCTGTTTAATATGGAACAGTTTACCCAATGAGGTTAAATGTGCACAAACCCTTGAGACTTTTCATGGAAGATGTTTGAAATGGCTAACACGATGACTGGTCTCAATGGTACAATAGTCTAAAACCTTGTCTGGTGTATGAAAATTAAAAGCTTAAAACTTACCAAGTTCCAAATGAAAAACATTGCATTCAGAAAGGTGTAAACTCCCCATACACCAAAGAATGTATATTTTGATGTCAATTTCATACTAGTAACAGTCCATCCTTTTGCTATCAGTAATAACAGTAACACAAACAAGCATTCAGCAAACATTCCCAACAAGTTTCCAATGATCTTTAACCATTCAGCTCCAACTCCATTGAATGCAAAAATGAACACATGTATCAGATTAAATACTACTCCAGTGAACTCAGTTGATATACACACTAATAATATTTTTGTAATAGGATGCAACTGCTGCTTAAAAGCATATATCCATACTGGTAAAATTATACCATAAAGTAAAGAAAATATGAGATAAATTTCAAAAACATCATGCATTTCAAAAGAAAACTGATGTTCAAATGGGTTTAAATGTTTTGAAGCTGGATCCCCATTAACCAACCAGATGTCATATTCAAGCTCTATATCCACAGATGAGTTGTGGAACCAGGAACAATTCCTATTCGATGTATTTTTGTGACAGGCCACCAGGCTCAGATACCAGAACCTGAAAAACAGAAATACATAATGCAGAGCAAATTAAATTCTTTCCTTTAAGAGATGAATCCAACTGAGAAGGGAGTCAAAAAGAAAATGACCGAGTTGCTTCCCCTAAAAGTGTATAAATTCATCTTTTGGTATTTAGTTAGATAAAAGCAAATATTCCACTGTCTGCTCGGAAAGTGTACCATATTTGTCGGCTGCATTATTGCAGAACTGATTGTTTAATTTGTAAACACTAGCATGTTGGATTAAGGCACAGACAGTATTAAAGAGTTTTCTCTCAGTTCCAAATCTGATGAGTCCCTGGTACACTAATCTTTATTTTAAGGGGTCCATGCAGAAATTTTGTTCTTTCATATATCGTCAACATTTCTTTGTCTACAGTGGCTATACAGATTATTTGAAAACAGACATCTTGTGCTATTAAAATATGCTGAAAATAAATAACTATTTTGATTCTTCAACCCTATCTGTCTGGTATTCGCACTTTCTCTGATACCAGAATTCAAAACGTCACAGCTCTAGTGACTCTGAGAGTCACAGAGAATTCTCAAGATTTCTTTCTAAAATTCTGTTCTGTTCTGTTTCAATTCTCGTAACGACGTTCCCCAAGTGGCTCAGCGGTACTTAACTGGCGCTGAGTGTCTGTCCATATTTTTTTCATTCTTTAAGTTCCAGAAATACTTTTAAGAGTAAATGACGCAGAACCCTGTGTCAGAAAGTACCCTGTATATATTGAGTATATAGCCTATAGCTATTATCTGTAAGACTATTAATCACAGATATTACAAGATACACCGCAAATCTATCCAAAACCCAGAGGAGATACACATACTGATATTCATTAATGGGAAACTCTCCCTAAGTTATG
Organism: Ctena decussata; assembly: GCA_963989385.1. NCBI lineage: Eukaryota > Metazoa > Mollusca > Bivalvia > Lucinida > Lucinidae > Ctena > Ctena decussata. The sequence goes on from OZ022499.1 coordinate 23,026,658, forward strand.
ATTTTTGTCAACTCAGCTTTAGTGATAATCGGTAAAGGCGATTCCTCTATCTTGATTCAACACAAAGTTCTGATACAGTCAAACTTAATGGCACTTGATTCAAGAGAATCTACCAAATGCATGCAACTAGTTAGTACATCATCTGAGCGACACCTAAGGTGGGGTTTAGAGGATAATTCCAAGATAATTTTTCTTTTTTCTCTACAAAAGCATGTGCCGCCTCATTAGAACCACCTTGACAGAACAGTTCTTATCTGGGGTCTAACATGTTTATGGAGAAATATCCCTACGTTGTTCCTGTAACCCCATCTAAAATCTGGACATTGAATAGATGTGTGTCAACATTTATACAGTACAAACCTTGGCTGAGCATTATCTTGAATTTTGTATGTAAACTGATTCTCTGGCAGGACGTTACTTGGTGTGTCCTCATCTTTACATAGTTTTCCTTGAGGGCAAGGAACATGTCTAATAAAGTCTTCAAGTCCTTTAGGATTACAGGTTGAGTCAAAAGCAATAGTGTCGATTTTATTAAACATTCTGTTGCATGCATTTTCCTTTGACAAAGTACTGTTCCCATGCAGCTCAATGAAATATTCACTGTCAGCCAGGACTAGAGTATAATAGCTATATGGCTGGCTATTTGTTGTAACATTCCCATAAATAAAGCCTTGTGTATCATCCAGTTTCCCAGGGTCTGTCTTTTGAAACCCAAACTTTGCAAGAAAAAGATAAAACGTTTGGGTCTTCCATTTGCCAGTTAAATGTAGGCTATTTACGTGAAAATCGTTTAAAAGAGCGGTGAAAATCAGTAGATAAAACAGTATTGAACTCTCAAGCATTATTTGTGAAACCGCCTCTAGAGTCAAACACGAGAAAACAGTCCGTAATTTTGTTTCATTTTCCACGTTTTGGAAATGTCAGTTGTCATGCAAACTTCCGGTTAGAATCTCTAACATCCGGCGTGGAGTTGAGGTAAAAACCCATACCATTTTTGTTGGAACCAAAACCTTCCGTCGGGGAGTAGCTCTACCCTACTAAGCAAGACCCTCCCCATGATCTGAGTTTATTACTGAATGGGCCGAAGGCCATATCTAGAAACTCTTTTAAATGCTTCAAACTGTTTTTTTTTTCTGCTAAGCACATTTTTGCCTCATGTCTTGAAGACTGATTCACGAACATCATAAACATAGTCAAACATACGGATACGAAACACAAAGAAAAGTTTTCATTGTTGTGGCCGGTTAATTATTTATACAGATTGATGGGCCGCAAAGTTTATACAGATTAATAAGCCGTTAAAATTTCTCTGCACTTTTTTCTGCATATGCTCATCTGTTATCTGTTATCTTCAATCTTTACATCCTTCATAGGACAACCGTAGAGTTCTACGTAGGTGTTGTTTTATTACATCTCGTATATACCTCCACCACAACTTGCCAACTAACTAAGATTTTTACAGTATGTACAGTGGGTATCAAGACCCTATCTCTGCCTAGTGGGGATTTCCCTTAACATTCTGTATCTAGCACAGTGTAAATTATGCAGTAATCTTCTGTTCTGAATTTCCAATGATTGAAGATTAAGGGCATCTGTAGAGTTTTCATAATCCAATAAAAATGTACAGTCTAGAATAATATTCAACTGGTAATTTATATCCAGGTCCAAAAAGTTAGTATCACCTTTCAGCTTGTGAAATTCATAGGTAATATGCTCATCCCAAAATCTGATGCTGAATGCTCTACAGGGTGTTAAGAAAGTTCGTAGACATTATTTAAACTTGCACTGAAATCTTAATAATGTTTTGCTTTTGGCAAAACTTTGTAAGAGTGATATAGGAAGCACTACCAAAGATATGCAACATATGAATTTTTTGTTCGATTTCAAAATGACGAGAAAATTTGAATTGCCATGGACACACCCACTACAGGGCTGACAATGGTGAAGGCAAAATTTTGATTTGCTTTAGAGTTCGGCATCTTAAGAGCTTGGTTTTTCAAAACAAATTCAAATATCTAGGATGTAAAAGTACTGGTATTGCAGGGAATATTTTCGTGATTTTTTCATTTAGTTTTTATTATTTTCCGACGGTTTACTACGAAATTTCTGACTAAATCGAAAGGGTACCCCCATTCTCAATTGAAACTTTAAATTTTAGGGGGTAGGGATAGAATCTATATCAGTATTTGTAAACACAGAGGCATTTTGCAGATTTCTTTTAGTCACATGTTATTAGATTTGTTCTCACATCGAGCATAAACATTTGATCAGATTTTACTTTTCATTTTTTTTGCAAAATCACTCTTAACAAATTACTCTTTAGATTTAACTTCAGATTCATTTTGTATTAAATTTTGCACGAAAACCTTATTGTTTTGAAACAAATTAGGTAAGAATATGACATTGTTTAGAAAACTCTTAAAATATTTCATACTGGGATAAAATCCTCTGTAATTAACAAATGTTCTTGTCATTTAGATGCATTATTGTAATAGAAACGCTATTTTATCAACACATTTGCATAATTTGACTTTTTGGTGGTAAAATTTCAAATATATGATAATTTACAGATACACCACAAATATTTCGATTTTTTCCCCTTGTCTCCCTTATTTCTAAGACCCACTCCATGATATAAATGATTTTATGTCCACTTTTGATTTCAAGTTTCTTTTCAGATGTTAATTCATTACCCCCACCCCCTTTGCCAAATATTAATGCCCCATCTGCTTTTTCATGTCAGTGAATCATCTGTCAAAATATGCATGTTGTTCAGGATTTCTTACAAGCTGTAACAAATAAAATACTGTTTGGCTTAGTCTCTATCATTTAAAGGTAGGTTCCTGGACTAGCGATAACAATTATGTCCACAAAATAATTACGTCTTTTTCTGAGCAGTATTCAATTCTCTTATTTTTATGAATTTGTTGCTACTGAGAAACTCGTCAGATGTTGAAGAAAATAGTCGTTTTCCTTTTTGGTTAATTTTCTTTCGTTGGAAATCCAGTTCTAAAAATAACTATGTTTATTATGTCTATAAGTGCGCGATTTCTGATGCCATTCTCCGAAGGTCAATTTTCCCTTGCCGTAAGGTCTCCTTGTGGTCCTGGCATGGCGGACGGGTTAAAACTATCCAAAAATGCAATGCAGCATGACGTCAGCTGCGTTATCTATTTTGGCGCGAACTAAAAATAGCGCTAACTGGTGTGCGAAGCAGAGTTAGGAAATCCTTTGCAAAACAACTTTCTAATATTTTTTTGATTTACACTTTTTAGTGAAACTTATTCATTCCCTTTTATAAGTGCTTTCCAACAACTTGGATGAAAGATCATCAAAATTATGATGCATTCCAAAGTACAGGAACCTACCTTTAAGTTAGTTCTAAAATGATAAATCACTGAGGGATAAGAAAAAATAACTGTTTAATATGCCACACCTTTATGCGTAAAATCCATGATAAATAGCAGGCCACTTTGACACCTTAGGTATGAACTGCTAATTTTATTACGGTAAAGTGCCATTGTCAAAGTTGTAACATTGTGGGTCTTTTGATATTGAATAGTTCTTGAAACCTGTAAAGTTTAAAGATTTAATGAATTATCTTCTGAAGTTATATGCAATGTTGTTATGTCTCCGAACTTTCTTAACACCCTGTATTAAACTGTTACTCAGAAACATCACGTCGTATTGATGTCGATGCGACATGGTGACGTCACATCGACGTCAGTGCGACGTCATTAGGATGTAATATGCCTGCTGTGTTAGTGAGGAGCCAGAGCATTTTTTACGACGAGGCACCTGGAAGTCGGATATAACAAACGCAGGCATTGAATTTACTTGGGAATGAAATCATCTGATCGACAAGATTTCTTATACCTCATGATATTGTACTACTAGCAATAAAAATGATCATTTTCTGGATGTGAAGCGGCGACCAAAGCATACACAGCATACTTCATGACAAACTCAGATGTTTAAGGTATGTGCAAGATGGGTCCCGAGAATGATGTCATATGACATGAATTAAGCTATCGAGTGTCAGCGTCAGTGGAGCCTTGCTAATTCGGTACAACGCCAAACTAGATCATTTAAGGGTTGTAAACCCGTGATGAAAACCTTGCTTTATCATTATGCATCGGAGAGCAAACAAGAATCTTTGTTCAGAATGGAAACACGCCACATCTCCACAGACAAAGAAGTTCAAAGCCACCAGGTCCACCAAGAAAGTTATGGTGACCATTTTCTAGGACAGCTAATGAGTGGTCCACATCGACTACCTGCCACATGGAACCACAGTAAATGGGGTATATTACGTTAATCTATTGGAACTGGTGCGCCAACTATGGTGGCTGGTTTGTGCCATTTCGTCTTTTCGTCTTTTCGCCGCGAAAAGACGCCACGCGAAAAGACGAAAAGACGAAAAGACGCCATGCGAAAAGACGAAAAGACGAAAAAACGCCACGCAAAAAGACGAAAAGACGAAATAACGCCAGGCGAAAAGACGAAACCCGCCACGCGAAAAGACGAAATTGCAGCGCGAAAAGACGAAAAAACGCCATGCGAAAAGACGCCATATGAAACTCTTAAATTGTCGTCTTTTCGCGTGGCGTTTTTTCGTCTTTTCGTCTTTTCGCCTGGCGTCTTTTCGTCTTTTCGTCTTTTCGCATGGCGTTATTTCGTCTTTTCGTCTTTTCGCGTTGCGTTATTTCGTCTTTTCGTCTTTTCGCGTGGCGTTATTTCGTCTTTTCGTCTTTTCGCATGGCGTCTTTTCGTCTTTTCGCATCACGTGTTTTGCATTAAGATAATTATATCAATATATCCTATTCTAAATGCAGTTAATACTCTGAATACTTAGACAGGTGTTTCTTTTTTAAACTGTGTAGACCCTGATCAGAATGCAATCTGTAGAGAAGTGTACTAATCACGGTCTGCAGCTTTTGCCGCTAAACTCTTCTTTTAAAAACATTACCAAAAATATGAGGAAAGAAGTCATTATGGTATATCTACTGAACGGACAGAAAAGAAAATAAGCCGTCCTAATGTTTTGGAGTAAAACACTCCAAACAAATTTCATCCTATCTTAATTTTGATCTTAAACTGCCTAAAAGATTAACCACTTGTTGACCATTTTCCCTAATTTGACATACATTTAACTGCAGCTAACCCAAAATTTGGACAAGTTTATAGTTTTCTAAAGACGTGCCAATCGCAGACAGAGCAGAGCCTGATTAGACTTCTCTTTGGCTTATGTGTCCCAATATTTAAGAATATTATGGTATCATTTAGCTGCAGCTCAAGCTATAACACTTTCTTATAGGAAGTATTTTTAATCTGAATGCACCTCTGTGAGAGATCCATTTTAAATTGAAAATGTGCCTCCTTCCGCCTTTTTTACAAAGGGGCACAACTACTGTTACTTCCTCTTCAAGACTTCTTTAAACGGCAGGGATGGATTTTGCTAGCTCAAATAGGGCAGCTGAAGACAGGACTAGGTGGAAAAGGAGTGTTTTAGAGTCATCTGTGGTGCCCCAACGACCGCACAAGATTATGGGACCAGCGGTTGCAGTCAGTTCGACCGCCCCCCCTCCCCCACCCCTCCACACACACACACACCCTCGCCTCAGTGGTCCTTCAGATGTGATTCTAAACCGCGTGGTCCTGCCTTCATATGACCTTAGCATTGGTGGGACGTTTTGCCCAATTCTCTCGATCTCTCAGTTTGAACAATAATATTGTAACACAGTTTACTAAAAAAATACATTACAAGCAAATAGTAGATTAGGTGCTAGCATTAAGTAATAAATTTGGACCATGTTACCATTATGATCCTAAATCCTAGGACATATGTGTCCTGGGAAAAGAGTGGTCTGGTCAGGCTCTGCATTGGTAACCATTCTGCGTATGTTATGATACAGCTCGAGATATGAAAATCTACTTGTTCAAACTTAATAAAAAAACAAAACAACAACAAAAAAAACGGTTATTTTTACGTAGGATGCATGGAGACACAGGTTTCAACATATTCGCATCTGTGCTTAAGGTGAACGGGACCACTCTGCATTGGTAACCATTCTGCGTATGTTATGATACAGCTCGAGATATGAAAATCTACTTGTTCAAACTTAATAAAAAAAAAAAAAAAAAAAAAAAAAAAAACGGTTATTTTTACGTAGGATGCATGGAGACACAGGTTTCAACATATTCGCATCTGTGCTTAAGGTGAACGGGACCACTCTCAGGGGAAGCAATTTTGCATTTTTGCATCCTTTCTTAAGGAGGGTCAGCTCTTGAAAGTAGAATTTGGTCCTCTAGGAGCAAATTCTTTCCTTTAAAAGTAGACCTATTTAAGAATCTACTTTTTTTCTGTTTGCTTCACTTCCCTATCTTGGAAAGCAAATAGAATGTCACAAAAGTTGACCCCCTTTGTAAATATGACAGAAGGGGACACAATGTTCACTATTAGAGAGATCTTTCTTGGAGGTGTATACATTCAGCTATACAGTCAAACCTGCTTATGTGGTTACCTCTATTAAGGGATCACCTGTCTTGAGCAGCCACCTTGGTCCTTTGAACCAAGATACAGTGTAAATGAAATGTATTATGGGGTCATCTGTCTTAAGTAGCCACTTTTTGCCCTTGGGTGACCCCTTAAGACAGGTTTGACTGTATTTCTCAAAAATGCTTGCTACAATAACGTAATAGGTCTGCCTACGCTCCTGAATGAGTAAATTTGCGTCTGCTAATTTTTAAGTCAACATGGCCCAGATTATTTTAATCAATAACTGTAATTATTGCCGACCCCATACTAATACTTTTAGCTATCCTTTTCACTTTTAACAACTTTTATTTTTCTGTCGGATAAAATAAATCCATCCTAATTTTCATAAGACTGCTGCTAGATACTGTTTATCTTGATTAAATCTGTGTTTGATCTCAGTCAACAAGGCACAAATTTGTTATTCAATCTAAACGGTACCACAGTGACCCAAAATGTTGCCGACCCCACGTTAATTTTATAATCTATCCTTACAATTTTTAGCTGTCAAAAAGATATATAAAAAAGCATTTCAGTGGCAAATTCTGTGATCAGACTGCTTCTGTAGCTGCGTTTGCAGTAGTCTGATATGAGTCTATATTGTTTACTCAGACAAATCTGTCTTAGTAATAGGAATCAATACAGTTATCAATGAAAGGGTATTTGTGTGTCGTTATTTCGTCTTTTCGTCTTTTCGCCTGGCGTCTTTTCGTCTTTTCGCATGGCGTTATTTCGTCTTTTCGCGTGGCGTTATTTCGTCTTTTCGTCTTTTCGCATGGCGTCTTTTCGTTTTTTCGGCGCGAAAAGACGAAAAGACGCCATGCGAAAAGACGAAAAGACGAAATAACGCCACGCGAAAAGACGAAAAGACGAAAAGACGAAATAACGCCATGCGAAAAGACGAAAAGACGAAATAACGCCATGCGAAAAGACGAAATAACGCCATGCGAAAAGATGAAAAGACGAAAAGACGCCACGCGAAAAGACGAAAAGACGAAAAGACGCCACGCGAAAGACGACAATTTAAGAGTTTCAAATGGCGTCATTTCGCATGGCGTTTTTTCGTCTTTTCGCGCTGCAATTTCGTCTTTTCGCGTGGCGGGTTTCGTCTTTTCGTCTTTTCGCCTGGCGTTATTTCGTCTTTTCGCATGGCGTTTTTTCGTCTTTTCGTCTTTTCGCATGGCGTCTTTTCGTCTTTTCGCGTGGCGTCTTTTCGCGGCGAAAAGACGAAAAGACGAAATGGCACAAACCAGCCACCATAGCCAACCCATCGAGGAGAAACACCGCGGAAAAATCTGGCGTGGGATTCCGCTTCACCAGGCCCCAAGGTTATAAAACATTTTTTTCATGCTCAACTCAGCTGAGCATGAAATTTTACCTGCTAATGAATAGCAAATTACTGATAAATACAGTTGTTTTCTTGCTAAGTTTGGCGGAGTATGAAATTTTCTCTGCTTATGAATATGAAAATGCCAACATTAGTTGACATTTTCATATTTATAAGCGTCCCCAACAATTCTCCTCACCTCGATATAGCCTCGCACGGTACTGAAAAATCAGTTTTTGGATGTAGGGTAGTATTAAGTTTGTAAAAAATGACCGCACTAATATTTCTTTGATTTTCTACAAAATATATCAAAAGATTTGTAAGATAGTGTAGAATGCTAGGATAACACAACATTTTTAACTTTAGATCCGTGCTTTAAGAAAAACGTAGTAAACTGAGTAACTTTTTGCTCATTTTCTCTATTTTTCTTATATACTATTCGGAAATGATGGCTATATTAATCAGAGCAAAAATGACCGCATTAAATGTAAACTTAAAAGTTTAAAAAAGATATCTAGGTGCAGCTAAAAAAGTGCACTATATTGACCTAACACAACATTTTTCATTTTCTATTCAAGGAAGACAAAAAAAAAGAGAACAACTGTCACTGTCCTATATAATTTAATGCTATTTCAAGCTCACGCGATATCGTCGTTTACAGGTAGATTATACGGGGCTGAGGAAAAAAGTTGCCCATGCAGGTAAAATTTCATGCTCAGCTGAGTTGAGCACAAAAAAGTTTTATAATCTCGGGACCTGGACAACGCGCCACTATTCCAGCCAGGTTGCGATGCGCAAGTGTGGCTACGAACTCCTCCCTCACCCACCCTTATTCCAGATCTAGCCCCTAGTGTCTTCCACCTCTTTCCCAGGCTGAAAATAACACATTCGGGGCCAGAGGTTTGAGGATGATGATGAGCTGACTGCTGCTGTGAAGAGCTGGCTAGGGGACCAAGATGTTGAGTTTCACCGATCGGGTTTTAATGACTGGCAAACTACATGAGACAAGAGTGTTTCTTCTCACACCGTAAATGGGAGTCTTCTTTTTCCATGCACAGGAAAAGCAAAAGAATATTTGAAACCACTGGTGTAGGATTTATATCATGTTAAGTGGCATCCATTTTTATCCCCCGACCGAAAGGTTCGGGGGATATAGCGATGAGCCTGGCGTCCGTCCGTCTGTCCGTCCATAAACATTTTCTTGTCCGCTCCATATCTTGAATACCGTTTGGAATAATTTCATGATACTTCACAGTTATGTAGAACAGGTCATGGCGATGTGTCGCGTGCTAGAATGGTAACTCTTGCTTTTGTTATTTTTGAGTTATCTCCCCTTTGGTGAATTTTTGGCAGATTCGTGTCCGCTCTGTAACTTGAATACCCTTCCGAATATTTTCATGATACTTCACAGATATGTAGAGCAGGTCATGACGATGTGTCGCGAACAAGAATGACAACTCTTGCTTTCTTACTTTTTGAGTTATTTCCCCTTGATGGTTTTAGGTGTGAATTTGTGTCCGCTCCATAACTTGAATACCTTTTGAAATATTTTCATGATACTTCACAGATATGTAGAACAGGTCATGACGATGTGTTGCTAATACGAGTGACAACTCTTTCGTTCTTACTTTTTGAGTTATTTCCCCTTGATAGTTTTAGGTGTGATTTCGTGTCCGCTCCATAACTTGAATACCCTTTGGAACATTTTCATGATACTTCATAGTTATGTAGAACAGGTCATGCTGATGTGTCGTGAACAAGAATGACAACTCTTGCTTTCTTACTTTTTGAGTTATTTCCCCTTGATGGTTTTAGGTGTGATTTAGTGTCCGCTCCATAACTTGAATACCCTTTGAAATATTTTTGTGATAGTTCACAGATATGGAGATCAGATCATGATAGTTTGTCTCATAGAAGAATGACAACTCTTGCTTTCATACTTTTCCGAGTCCACCCCCCCCCCCCCCCCCCCCCCCCCCCCAAAAAAAAAAAATATATATATAGTTGGATTCTTTGTCCAAATTCACTTACTAGAGAGCTCAAAATTAGATTTGTAGGGCTTGTACTTTAGAAGTTATTCACACATTTTAAAATATGCAATACATAGTCTACATGATTGCTATTTGAAATTTTACCTCTTTTTAGCAATTTGGCATACTGTTTTGGTCTGAGTGTTAGATAATCATGCATCTGTTAAGCAGATAATGTCAATAAGGAGCATAAAAGAATGACAGTATACTATTTATATGCGTTTTGAAGTGCACCCTGTTTACCAAGGCGCAAGGGGCCTTAGGTCGGGGGATTTGCCATCTCCTCTGATGGCTATTTTAAAATAGTCTAGCCGTGTGTCTGTGATATGGTGTATAAATATCCCTCACTCTATACAAGGGCTTCAAAGTAACGAGTAAGATCTCAGCCTAAGATAACTAATAACTGTACATAAGTTATGCAAATAACTGTAACTGTTTTAAGATGGGCGACTTTAAAATTATTACAACGGAGATGCATACTGGTGGGGCAGCTTTGCGCATAGTGGAAGCAGGATTTCCAGAAATCAAAGGGAAAACAATTTTAGACAAAATACGATACATGCGTGAAAATTTGGACGGATTCAGGAAATTTATAATTTTTGAGCCACGTGGTCATTTTGATATGTTTGGAGTGGTGTTTGTAGCACCGGACATTCCCGAAGCTGATATAGGGACCATTTTTCTTCACAATGAAGGCTACAGTACAATGTGTGGACACGCAATAATCGCATTAGGACGATATATCGTTGATCACGGTATTGTGACGAATCAAGGGTCTCCAGAAACTAAGGTGGTGTTTCAATGTCCATGCGGACCAGTGGAAGCATTTGTTAATGACCAAACAGGGAATGTGAGATTTCACAGTGTTCCATCATTTGTATTTGCTATGGGTGAGTAGCAAATGTATAGAATTTACAACCGGCTAGTTGTAGTGATGGCCTGGAGAAAGAGAAGCATACATGACATATATGAACCAGTTTTCGAGCGTTCATTTAATTTTTCTCTTTCTCTTGCTCATTATATGTCTCATAATGGCATATGGGACATTAACATACTTAGCTGGCCCGACCAGTGTTTTGTCATTACAGTAAAATTTATATATCGTTCATTATCTACAGCGACATGAATACAATCTGCATAGATCTACATCCGACTTTCTCCATTGAGCCAAACTATTCATGAAACTTGTTGCACTATCGCAGCGACCATAGTTTTAAAAAAATATGGATGAAACTTAAAATATATGTTTAAGTAGAAGTTTAATGTTCTCGGACAATTTATGTGTTAGGCAAAATAGGATTCTTGGTTTTCTTAAGGTGGTGATAATCACTGATTTGGGGCAAAGACAAAAATTTGCATAAAACACTCAAAATACCACTGATCTTTCCAAAACTTAGCATATGCCTTCTTTATGTTTTTCTCACAATTCAGACTCCCAAAATGCAGCATTTGTTAATGTTAAAAAGTGTTTTTATAAGGAAAGTTCAAAGGGTAATTTTGTGCGCAATAATCTGAAAAAATAATATTGTTATTGAAAATATACTTAGTGCTGAGAGTTCCTTGTTGCATAATGGAGAGCGAGCTAGCAATTATTTTTTCAAACTCTTTCACACATTATCATGCTGAGCAGATAAAAAAAGATGCGGTCTGTGTCCAAATTTTTTGTCAAAACACACAGGTGAGACAGGTGAGACTATTTTAACAAGGTTGAACAATTTCATGCACACACTAGTGATCATGTAAGTAATGTATTATTTATACTGTAGGTGTTACATAGGTATGCTTGCCTACCCTATATTTAATAAATGCATCCAGTGTACATTACCTTGTACACGGTTGAACATTTGAGAAAATGCTAGCGTTTTCATCTGGTCTACATTACAATTTGAGAAAGAGTTGGAATAAATAATTGCTAATACGCTCTTCATTATGCAATAACGCACCTTCAGTACTACGTAAATTTTCAATAACGATGTTAATTTTTTTTATTATTGCGCAGAAAACTCCCCTTTGGTCTTTCCTTATAAAAACACTTTTTTAAGCAGCATGTAAGTCTATTTTGTATTCTAAACTGTAAAGAACAACAACAACAAAAAAAAGAAGTCTGCTAACTTTCAGGGAGATCCCTTACTTTTTTATGGTTTTATGCAGATTTTTACATTTACCATAAATCACCACCTTAAGCGGTCAGTTGTCATTGTCAGAGAGTGGTTTTTCCCCCTTTCCCCCCGGAAAAATGGCTA